>VBSM01003204.1:61268649-61313110 GCA_008086735.1 Cheirogaleus medius | reverse complement strand
GTTTTTTTTTTTTGTTTTTTTTTTAAATCTCATCTAATAGTCAGAGCCAAATCCAGAGGAAAACAAAAAGAAATAAGAAATGTTACCAGTGAAAGCAGGCCAGAGAAATATACAACTGTTTTCCTCAGAGGATTAAAACATATCTTGCTTTGAATCACTCTGTACCCATGCAACAAGGTAATACATGTACTTTAGCTGACTAAACAAGATTCCATTGATAGCTTAAAAGCTCCAGTTCTTATGTAATGAATATACTATTTCATGTACTAATGGCCCGAAAAGAATGAGAAATGTTTTTTATCTTTCCTTCAGAAGAAAAGTTAACTGGATGATGAATTGAGAGTTCCAAATCAAAGAATACCCAACCATAATGAATGGCGATCTATAATAATATTATACTGTATATAATGGTGTTTATTAGGATGAAAGGTAGACTAATTTCAATCACTATCTTTGGCTCTTGAAAGCATTATTTTATGTGTAGCTAAAAAAGTAAGTATTGATTTCTTTTGAGGCAAACATCAAAATTTATTGACCTGAGTTTGGCAAGGTCAATATTTTCCTTATAGGGCAACATATCCATATGTTTACTGAACCACAGAATCAATGTTTGTAATGTTATACATATTCCAGATGTCTTGTAGGTAAAGGAGGAGGCTTAGCCCAAATCCCGCAGTTTCCAAGTGAAGAAATTGAGTCTCACTGAGAAACTCAATTAGGGACTTGCCCTAATTATGCCACTGGTCCCACATCATGCTGGTGGAAAAGCATGTCTGCTCAGATTTGGTCTACTGTCTTGTCATGATAGCCCCCTAGTTTCATTAAGTATTTTGAAGGTTGTCTTCTAAATTCAGAGAAGCCTTATTAAAAAATTCCTATGAGTAATGTAGAATTCTATAACCTAAGAATCATGTGTGAAAGGGGAGAAATAATAAAAATCTAGTGACAAGTTATGCAGATTTATAGATCAATATTGCAGTGATTTTTCAGTGATACTCTATGCTGGTTTAGCCTGGTAGGTTGCTGCAGCAATGGCTCCCACATTTCCCTATATCCGCACTTTCTGGTAGTGCTTCCTACTCTGACCCTAGACTTGGCCAAGTGATTTGCTTTGGCCAGTGGGGCACTAGCAAATCTGAGAGTAGCAGAGCTTGACCTGTGTGTACACACTGGGGGTTGTCATCACTTGTTACTCTTTGGAAACCTAAGACCACATGTGGTGGAGCCCAGGCTAGCCTACTGGAGGATGAGTCATGCCAGCTGAGTCCTCCTTGACCACCCATGCTCCCACCCATGCTCCCAGCCACCGGATTCATGAGTAAGTCCATCCTGGACCATCCATCCCCAGCTGGGTCCTCAGCTGACCTCAAAGATCAGCTAAACTGATCAGGAAAGAAATTTTAGGAGCAGCATCTGATGGGAGCAATGAAGCTCTGACCAATGCAAACCCCAATCCTAAAACCATCATTTCAGAGCACCGTGGATCGAGTGGACTGAACTCTTTTAATTATTTGATCTTTATTAATTCATAAATATTCCTATCATTCATCACAGTATTGTCAGTTTATATGAAGTTGTTCCTTTTACTAATGTAGCAAGTTGAAGCTTAGAGTCAAGCAATCTCATCTGCAAGGCAGTACTAGCTAACATGTGTACCAAGAGAAAGGACAGATTGGTAAGGAGCTCACCAGGCATCAGATAGGACTTTTAATATGGAGCATTAGGTAAAGAAACGGAGCAATGCATCGACATTGACATAGGCAGAAGAAGGCTAGGCTGTTAATTGTATGATTAACCCAAAGTTAAAAATTTTGTTCAATTTCACTTATCTCCTGAGTGAAATTAGCACATGCTACTGGAGTTGTTCTTTTTTTAATTTCAGAGTATTATGGGGGTACAAACGTTTTGGTAACATAAATTGCTTTTGTACCATTGGAATCAAAGTTATAAGTGTGCCCATCCCCCAGATAGTGTGCATTGTACTCCCGTTAGGTGTGAGGTGTTCTCTTAATTCCTTCTGTACTCTAAATTAAAATACATGGCAAAACACAAATAAAAACATTTGCCAGATTCAGAGAAAATATTCCAACTTTGTCCATGTGGAGTGGTATAACACAGAAGCAGGAATAAGGATTTCAAAAATTAACTATTCTGAAAACATACATATATACACACACACTCACGCATATAGTCATTCACATACAATTTAATTTTTCCTGAAGTAATAATATAAATATAAAAAGTACATTTCTTTACAATATAAGTTATCTGTTAGCTCTAGAATTTCATATTCCATTGACATCTGTGGATTATTAACACATTGGTCAATTTCTGGGTATCTTGTGTTTTAATACCCTCTATGAAAAAGAGTACTGTGTAGATTTTTTCAAAAATATCTAAATGCTTATCAACTTATTTGCCACATAACTAGTTTTGTATAGAGGAGAAAAAAGGGACTAGTTGAGAGAATAGCACCAATGAGGCTGTTCTTCATAATCTAGTGGTTAGGATTAGGCAAAAGGTAGACTATAGCTGTCAGCTAGCTGAATTCCTTCCAACACTTAGAATTCAGAAACAGGAGAGGACTTACCAAGATTACCAAAAGGCAATCGATTTTCAGTTTGACAACCCCAGAATAATTTATGACCTGGTTGAAAAATCTGATAGCAGACAGCTGGTCATATATTTTTTATAAAAGTGCATAGTTTCACATAGAATATGTTATCTGACCTTTGGAGAACTCAATTTGCTTTTGTATTTTCTTATATTTTGACATTTTTGGTACTTGATGTTTTTTTGAAATTAGGCTAGGGAGAGTGCTTTCCCAAATTTGGAATTCAAAGACCTGCTTTAGAGGAGGAAAATTTTCAGACCTAAGTTATACTTTTGGAATTTCTTGATAAGAAGGTTTCACAATTATAAAATGCTATCAATGGACTCAGTAAAGCATCTATGTTTGAAAAATGGTTACATTTATCTATATGAGTAGTCTTCAGGCAATATTTGGTGTATGTATATGTTGGGTGGCTCTGCCTTTCCCCTGAGGGTCTCTGGTTGGACCACTGCCTACATTAGTGCTGGGATTGAAAGGGAGGATGGAGACTCAGTCCACCAGAGCTCTGGCTGTGTCATTATTTTCAACACATTCCACAGCGTTTGTTTATGTATGGCGGTTTCAGATTCAACAACCCAATTTCACATCTACTGCTAGCCAGTCCCAGTGTCAGAAGCTTTTGTTACCTAACTGGTGACCCACTCTGAAGGCAGCGCCCAGACTCAGGCTGCTGCTTCTGCCTCCCTTTTGCCTGTAGCTCCATCAGCCTGAGGGTCTGTGACTGTCGTCACTGCAGAGAAAGTCTTGCAGACCATGTGTCTCCCATCAATGAACAATGACTTTAAATAGAATAACCTCAAGTCTGGCTGAGCGTGTTCTCATGGCTTTCTGTCCTGTGTGATACTGGGTTGACATGAAGAGCAGTAGACTCCTAGCTCTGAGAATCAAGTGCAATGACTGGCATTGTGAACACCCCAGACTACTTTTCAGAGCAAAGCACATCACACTTCTGGAGAAATAGTAAGAAACTAATATTTAAATGAGTGCTTACTACATCCCAATTGTTGTAGTAAGTCTTATGTTGTATATTATTTCCTTTAATCCTCAGAACAACCCTATAGGTGGTTATGTTGTTATAATACCCATTTGAGGCACAGAGAGGACAAATAGTTTGCCCAAGATCACACAGTCATTGCAGTCTCAGACTGACTGGCTCCAAAGGAACTCTCCACCATGCCATCATACTATTATATCTACAAGTGCTGCTGAAATGACGCAGCAGTATTTAAAAAAAAATACACCACCCCCCACATAATTGTTAAGACTGCGCAGGGGATGGGAAAAAAATTATGTGTGATTTGCTGCACTGAACCTACTAGTAATATCCCTTTTAATGATATTAATGTTCTTTAATTCTCAGGCAAAATGTTAAGGTTGGAGAGACTGTGTGTGGCTGTCAAGACTGGCACCTAGAGAGACAACACAAGCTCGGTCCTCTGAAATGTTATCTCACAGGAAAGTTGCATTTCTGCACCAGCTCTACACAAAGACAGCATTTGCATAAGCTTGAGCAAAACCCTCAAAGTGCTGAGCCTGTTTCCTAGTGGGTTTATTTTCTGGCTGGGCAAATGATGAATTCTGCCTTCTAGAGGGAAGAGACATCTTTAACTTGTAGACTGCCCACCAGAACTAACACTGAACATATTTAGATTCAGCCGTGGGAGTCTCAAAAAGTTGAGTGGTTTGATGCTAAATAATATTTACTCCTTAGATGCTATAATTCAGCCATATGCCAATACCTTCGCTCCAGCTTGAGTTCTGAAGGAAGGATAGATCTGGTTTGTGGTCTGAATTGTTCATCCTCTGGAACTGACAGATATCAGCAACCTAGGGGGGACTTTTAGAAATCTATCTGATTGAAAATGCTCCTTGGATAAAACAGTCATTTGGAAAAGAAATAATTACCCGTGGAATTAGAAACCCAGATAAAACATATAATAAATGTTTAGAAATTCAAACAATCCTGAAAATAGAAGTAAAGTAGTATATATTGTGCAGAATTACCATGACTGTGTACAGAAAACGGATCTAATGTTTCTATAGGGGTTTGGATGTTCTGGGAACATGCTTGGGGCATGTGCAGCTTTGGGAATTGCCTGCACATGTACAGGTCAGTTCCTCTTTATTCTGTGAGGTGCTTTATAACCACGTACTGAGACAAAAATAAGTTTGTAAAGAGAAACACTTAAATGAGCCCCACATTGAAAAGTGGTTTTTTTTGTCAGTCCTTGAGGTGGTAAGCCCTGTAGACTTTTGGGAAAAGGTGAGGGGAGAGGGAGCAACATGCACACTCCCCAATCTTCCATTTGTACACACCGGCCCAGCCCATGCACCACACCACTGCCTTATGCACAAGTACAGCCCTTAGGACATGCAATCTCATACAGAGACCTGAGCAGGTCCAAGCTCTTGAGTCTTCTCTTGAACGTATAGCAGCTCTCACTTTTCTATTTATCCTTCAAAGCAAATTTTGATACCTACCAAATGAGTGGATCTTTTTTTCTTTTTCAAAAGATATGCTACTCAGATCCTAGAACTGTTTATCTTGTGCATTCAGGAACTGTAGGAGATTGTAAGCTCAAGCATTTTCGGAGGCTTTCATAGGTGATGCACATGGTTGAAAGGAGATGAGCCTAAGATAGGGTGTGGTGTGGACTGAGGTGAACTAATAAGCACGCGTTTGGTCCAAAGGAACAGCGGCTGCTCAGATCCAGCTGATTGTTGCTATCAAGAATGTAAACTCAAGGAGCAAGCCAGATTTTTGTGTCACATCTTCCAATCTTTGAATGGTAACTAATTCAAGTGTTTTAAAAATACTGGAAGGGGCAAAGAAAAGAAAATTGTGGAGGGTATTTGACATGCAGCCTGCCAGTTTGTACCTCTGCAAGGTTTTCTTCAATTTAATAATTTGCTCACATTTTTGAGTGACACTGGCATTCCTTATTTGTCATTTGCAGGGCATGGACTCTGAGCCATTTTTCAAATATGGGTGAAAACTTCCACTGGCCCATTTACCCTCTTGGCTAGTTCTTTTTTGTACAGATAGCAAAAGCCATCTGGAAATTGATATTCAAGACAAGCATGAAGTAAATTACCCTAAAATGGCTCACTGGCTTAAAATTTCAACTCTAATCCTTGGTCTTATTAATATCATGGCCCAACCTGCCAAGTGTGGTTATAAACTTGCTTATTCTTATACTTTTCCCATTGCACTTAAAGTTTCGTGCTATTTTGGGGGTTATTTCTTCTGACAGCATGCAATATTTCATCCATGCTGTTAAGTTCAAGAAGAGATATAAATAGAGACTGAATAGATGATAGAATATTTATACTATCCCCACAAACTCAAGGAATCTGATTTTTCTTTGAACTGATTGATACAGACAAGAATTCTTCATTTCACTTCATGAGTATAGACTTTAAAAGCTAAAATAACAATGCTATTTTTTAAAATGTTAAATAATAGTCTGTACATGTACAACATGTATAGCAAGTGACTTTGAGTTTCTAAAGCTCTAGAGAAATAGTGGCATAAAACATATAATCCAATAATGCATCAGAGGAATGCCCCATGTCCTAATGTCTACTGGTAGTCATGAATTCAATATCAAATGATGTTTGGCTCTCACAGAGGAATCACTTCATTAAGAGAGAATTTCTTTTCTTGCTATACAGCCTCTGAATAGATTCAATGCAGATACTTATAGGGAGAGTGGAATATTTAAAATGAAAATTTAGGTTTACATTTTGTGGTTAACTCCTCTTGTTCCTTTGCATTTCTGTTTGGGATGTGCCAACATTTCCCACTCGAGCAGATGGAGATAGTTCCTAAAATTTTGGCGAGGTTGTGAAGGCAATCAATTCATTTCTGGTAAATCTTGCTTTCTAATAGAAGCCTTCCCTTGGTCTTAAGTTCCTGGGATAAGAGATGAAACCCAAAACAAACCTGGTTTCCTTAGTAAATGATCTCTTCCCCGTCTCCCCCCTGAAACTAGTCTTTGTTTATTAATCAGCTGATGTAGGAGTAGAGCACATGGAGAATGTTTCTTTACAGCTCAAGAAAGAGTAGACCTTTTGGATTTCATTTCATGTCCCTAGCCTTTCACCACGATCCGTTTTATATGTCATGGACACATTTTTGATGTTGAAGACTTTTCTCTGGGGCTTAGGATCTTTATGAAGGTGTGGGTTGAGCTTCTCAAGGTGCTGGTGAATTTTTATGAGGGAAGAGGGAAGCTAGTCAATCCTTACTTAAACCTGGGGACACAGAGAAGTTATGTAATACTCGGTGGTTCTGTACTACCAAGGTCAGGGACTACTCAGGAACGAACCTGTAAGGCAGAGGGAAGGAGTCAGGCTGCTTCTACCTCTGAACTTCTCCACAGCTTGATGGGGAAAAGCTTCCTTCACTTCTGGAGATTCAGTGGAGTATTTCATTCTAAAAGAACCATTACTTTCTGTTACATATTTGTGGACTTTCTAGAGAAACTTTCCTCTCTACTACTTTTTGCCATTACAGAAATTCCTACAATACAGTCAAAGTAACTGAAGCATGGTTTATTTCCCCAAAGCATTACCATTTGATTAGGCTGATTTCTGTGAACTGTTTGGAATCAGCAGCTTGAGGAAGACACAACCAGCTGCTATAAGAATACATCCCTCATGAATATCTTTTGGTGCCCTTAATTTCTTTTAGAAAGAGTAGTATATTCCTAAGATATGTTTATAGAATTATTTTGGAGGAGTTTCAGTGACAAATGAGAAGCCCTATTTTTTCTCTGATCTTCCTAGTAGCCACTGTGAATTATATAATAATAGTATACCATAAACACTTTAATCTTGATCTTATACTGTTTTATGGGCAATAACTCTTTGAAAGATAATTCTGGATCCAAATAGAAGGATTAGAATAGAATAGAATAATTTCACTGAAAGTCCTACAAAATGGGAAATTTCTTAAACAACTAAAATATTATTATTTGCTAAATGTAAGTTACTATTTATTAGTCTAGATGAGGAAATGATGGAATAAACATTAGCAAGTCTCAACAAGATAGGAACTTAATGATCAACTAAAAATCTCCATATTATATATAATAAATGGAGTATATAACCTGGCTTATTGGGAAGAGGTATTCATCAACTTATATATATATATATATATAGAGAGAGAGAGAGAGAGAGAGAGAGAGAGAGGCAGTGAGTGCTCTCTTTTCATATGCAGATCGTTGCTGATTGGTAAGCTGACATCTGGCAGGACAGGCAGAAGGCAAGGGATCAGGACATGCTGAGACATATCAACTGGCAGAGGGCCTGACAGGCAATCGGAACTAGTGCAAATGAGTTTGATGGCTTTAGGAGGAGAGTTAGAACTCCAATAGTGATTTAACCACAATAGAATTCATATGGAAATAGTGCAGAAAAGACAAAGGGCTTGTACCATTTTAACTAAATCTGTGGTATTGATAAGTTATCCTGAAAAGAATCTTCTCCTTTAAGTAAATTTTTAAAATTTAAAATAAAATATTTTGCAGCATTTCATGTCACAAACAATTTTATGAACTCATTCGATAAGACATCGGTATCTTCCACTTGTCTTAATTGACTTCTCAGAGTCCTTCATGGCCTAGACCTGAATATACTTTACTCAACCAAATAACGTGGTGAAAGGCCATACCCAAGAATTTTTCAACTCGGATCTTAATAATGCTCTCTATTAACATTTACTGTTCTTTTTCTCACCAGTCATCGATGACTTAATGTTAATATAATCTATATTTTCCCTGTCCTTTCTAGAACGCCTATTTTTATCATATGATCTTGGTGGTGATTGAAAACAAGACTGGAAATTTAGAAAGAGGATTGCTCTTGGCTGGCCCCTTACTGGCCCAAGATTTTCATTGCAAAGAAAAGCAGCCAGTGTAATGAAAAATGCTCCAGAAAGAGGCTGAGTGTTTTGTCCTAATTTTATCTTCATCACTTGCTAGAATGTATGACCTTGAGCAGGTCACCTGCTTTCTCAGGTCCTCAGTTTCCTTATATGTATAATGGGAGGGTACGAGGGTGGGTAGGAACTAAAACTTTATCCAGATAGTATTTTGAGATTTCTTTCAGTTCTTCTACTTAAGATTCTTTGAGGATGAGTGTCATGGTTCCCACCTATAATTCTAGCACTCTGGGAGGCCGAGACAGGAGGATCGCTTGAGGTCAGGAGTTTGAGACCAGCCTGAGCCAAAGTGTCTCTACGAAAAAATAGAAAAACTAGCCAGGTGTGCTGGTGCGTGCCTGCAGTCCCAGATGCTTGGGAGGCTGAGGCAGGAAGATGGCTTGAGCTCAGGAGTTTGAGGCTGCAGTGAGCCATGATGATGCCATGCACTCTAGCCAGGACAATAGAGTGAGACTCTGTCTCAAAAAAAAAAAATTCTTTGAATTGGGGCCTGGAAGCTGTAGAGCCATCCTCAAGAAAGGTCACCGGTTCCTTTTAGTTAATGGAGCAAATTGAACAGAGATAACTTGGCACCACAATTAGTTAATTAGGTACTATGTGCCAGGCACTTTATTCTCATTCACAACAAACCTATAAAATCAGTGTAATTGCCTTCACTTTATAGGGCTAGAAACTGAGGATCAGCCAGGCTAACTAACTGGGAAGTTGGACAACTGGGCAAACCCTGGTTGGTTTGGTTTCTGTGTCCCTGCTTGATTTCACTTGGCATCCAGAACTTTCTCTGAGGAAGTGTTTTGCTCTTGGTTTGGAGGGTCATCTGTCATATACCTTGCAGCCGGATGTCCACAGCACACAGTTCCTTTCAAATAGAAGTAAACACACTACTTTGCCTATTTGACTCTCCAGCATTTTCCATTTGGAGAGTCATGTCCTGTGATGTTTGACAGTGCTCTCTAGAGCACAATTCATGCTGGGGCAAAGCAAATGAAGGAAGTAGATTTTTAAAAGTAGACTGAAGGTCACTCTGCATTTAAGCTCTTGACCATAATTTAAGGTAGTAATAATTTGGAAGACAAATGAACACAGAGAGAAAGAAACCAGCAAAATTCAACTGCTTCATTGTGTTTCTTATACACACTGATGTGAGGTACACAATGTCATTTTTCTATGGAATAAATATTTTCATCTTTAGCATCTCACTTAAGCAGAATATGTGGACACACATACATGCAGCCTTTCTTGTAATGCACATACACCTGCAACCTCTATAGCATGAACATTGGGAGGCAGTGAAGTGTGACGGGGAAGAACATTGATTCTCCATCTAAACTACCTGGACACAAAAACTGACTCCTGCCATTAGAGGCTGTGTGACTGGAGACAAGTTAATTAGCATTAGTGTGCCTCAATTTCCCCATGGGTTCATTATGAGTATTGAGTTAACATATATAAAGCCCTCGCCAGTACATGGCATGTAATACGTGCTAGTTAAGTGTTAGCTATTATTATTATATAAGAATGTTCTTTAAAAATGGCTTTTGGAACCCTACCAGCATGAAACTAAAAAAGCCTTTCGAAATAACATTTTCTTAGCCCACCAATTGCTTTTATGGGCAGGTTCAAAAAATATACACTGATTAAAAATTTCATTTTAAAATGAAGCTATACAGACTGATGGATAGTTCTCCAAAATGAAATCCAGAGGTTTCCCTGCTAGTCTTAAAAAAAAAATGTTTGCATTATAATCATGGTGACACTTACAAGGACAATTCCATTCTCTCCCTCCTACTGAGCCCTCTTTTGTCCACTATGAAACCTTGAATTCCCTTCAAGTCCCTTTCTCCCTGAGCTTAGCTAATGCTATGGTCTGCCACCGTTGCCCTTCTCCCCACTTCTGTGATGTTTCCATACTTCAAGGCAGGCCACAGAACGGCCGGCATACAACTGGGAATTCCTGCAAGGCTCGCCAAGTTAATGGTGATTAGCTGCTTCAGACAGGAGCCAGGATCGGTGTAGATGGTCCCAAACAATGGAATCTAACATGCATCCACAAAAGCTTTCATCTTGAGAACATAACCTCTTGTGAGATATAACCAGAAGTCTCAAGGTAATTGCATTTTACTGGAATCAAACCTAACAAGTATTTTATAATTAAAGATCACGCTGGTTTCCTTTACTGTCACCTGCAACTTAATCGTGCACTTGAAGCTTCCCACAAATAGCGAGGCTGTTTAATATTTATTGAACATCCGCAATTACCTTTACATTTCGTTTCTCTGGAAACATACTCCTTTGGTTTGGCTTCGAGGGACCTTGAAGAAGATCATTATTTTATTAAGAAGGAGGCAGAGAAATCCTGCATGATAATATTGATAATAACACCAGCTCATGTTTCACAGGGCTTTTTCATTTACAAAGTGCTTTCACATACATTATCTCATCTGATCCTCACAAAATTGTGTCAAATTTGTCGATTTGTCCTTCCTACTCTGTGGAGTATAATATTCCCTGTACCCCTCTATAAGAAGACTGCTTTTTCTCCCTTCCTCTTCTGACTGCAAGATTTTAGGAGGCAAATCTCTAGCTTATACACAGAAAACTGTGCAACTTTTTTCTGTGTCAACTGCCTTTTGACCTGTTGCAGTCAGATCTTTAACAATTGTGCCTTTTGGAATAATCCTGGATGAATGTCCAGGCATGTACAAATGTACTAGAAAATTATAGTAGTGAATAAAAGTTACCACTGATAGAAAATTTTGCAGGCAACCCATAAGAGCACAGGCTTTGCTGTTAGGCAGATGGATTCAAATCATCCTGGCTTTACCATTTTCTGTACTACTCAGCAGACTTCAGAAATGTTTCTTAACTTCTCTGGTGAAGAGAGTGGCAGTGTGAAGCCACCGACATCAAATAAACAATCTATGTGAGTGAAAAGAGGGCAACTGCTAAGTGAATGCAGAGCCCTGCAGGTCCTGTATCTTCCCTTTGTCCTTGGACTGCCTCTTCCAAGCGGACTCCTTCATTGAGCGGTTCTGGAGCCAGCCCTGAGGCTAAGACTCAGTTTCCCTATTTGCAAAATGAAAGGAATGATACCTATTTGGAGGATAATTTTAAAGAGTAAACAACCTGATTCTTTTAGAATCTGGGCATAGATAGTCTTGCTGTTGTTGTTGTTAGTAAGGCCCAGACTACTTTTTCTGTACTAGCCCAGATATTTGAGGTGTCTATACTCATTTTTGACATGGCTCACCCAGTTTTTCAAGGGTTTGGGACACACTTTAAGTAATTTTAGTTTCTTATAGTTATTTATGTCTATATTCCTCCTGAGCAAATAAATACTCCTTTGTCTTCGACAAGTACAAGGCTTCAGTCCCATATAAGCTTAGCACGGTGTGGTGTGATTGGCACTCATGATATCAAGGAGATTCTCTTTCATTTTTATACTTTTTCCTGGGGCATTTTTTCCCATTCTTTTCCCTTTGTTTATAATCCCAGAAGTCACTAGAATTTTAAAATTTCTTCTTGGTCATTAATGTCAAAATCACATCACCAGTGGCTTGGATTCTCAATTGGATGGCTAGTTTGGTGGCTTTTTTGTGGTGTTTTCAAGTTCCAGGTTTACCCAGTAAATTTACCCATCAGTTATGGAAGATCCAAGAAGGCTGAAATTTGTGCCCAATGCTGACTTTATAAGACTGCGCTGTTTTTCAATAATCTGATTGGACTATAATATGGAAGATGGCAAATGCCTGAAGACGCACAAATAGGCATGTTCTCACCTGATTTCTGTTTTATTTCCTTTTTGGAGCTCTTTAATGTGACATGTTTATGCAATTGGTGCTAACAGTGTATTTAAATTAATACAGAAAAATATTAAGGGGAAATGAAATGTCTGTGAGGTAAAATGGAGAAGATAATTTGAGGGTAAACATTGAAGGAAAACAGCTTGAAGTATTAAAGTGATATGAGAATATGGCAGAATACTGGCTTTTCTCCCCCACCATAAACTGTCTAAATGAAGATCATACTGTCTTTATTTGATGTTGTATTTACAGAGGACTCCTGAAACTGACTCAAGGCTGGGTCTGTTTGCTGATCGGATAGCGGCAGTTGTACCTGTGAATCAAAGCTGTCCTTACTCCTTTTGGGGGGAGGGAGTGGGTATGATAATGAGACTGCCAGACGAGCAGGAAAGGCACAATGAGGAGGCAGTGAATAAAAGCTGTGGAAATCTAGAATGGACATCATCTTCATCTTGCTGGGGTGATGCGGGCATCATAATGGTGCCTCTGTTTCTTTAAAACGCTGCTCAGATAATGGCCTGGCCTCCCACGCATTCCGAGAGGGTGCCTCTAGCTTTACTGAAACCCTATCCTGACCACAGACCTCATTTCCCCTCGCAGCTTTGATACCCTGTCCAGCCAAGTTATCCTCCAGAGACACGGTTGCTGTTTCTTTCGATGTGCTCCACAGTGGTTTTAGAAATTGCTTCAAGAGCACCTGAGGACAGAAATCCCTCTGCCTTCTCCACCCTTTCCCTCTCATCATCCACAGACATTGTCAAGAGTTTCATTAGTGCGGTTCTTTAACATTAATCTATGGAGACAATCTGGCAGTTGGCTATTGCTCTGAAAAGCAACGAAAAGGAGTTGGAAACCAGACAGTAACCAGGAGATTTTTTGGTCAAGTTCTTTGTCCTTGTGAGTTTTTGAAGCAGTGTAAGTCATTAGCAAGCCCATGCTAATTGAATTTGATTTCATGTCAACACTGCCACAGTCACAGAGAGTACATCAATAAAATCCCAACCCTGTTTGCTGCAATCATTAAGCCCAATTTTTCTAACAACAAAAGCCCGGCCTTTAGTTGAAGGTTGTCACATCAAGCTCAGGGAATGTGGTGCTTCCTGGCCTTCCATGGAATAAATTCAAGCACTCAAGTCGTCATTTAGAGTGGAACCAGGATTGAATGGGAAAATCCACTTGTACAAATGACATGCACAAGTGGCTGATTGGTCCCTTGTCGGTGTCTGATGTGTAACCCCCTTAAAACAGTTACAGATCACACTTGAATTCTTCACAAGATGGACCCGTTAATTAAATGTCCAAAATGGCACCACGTACTTGGCTCAAATAAGTGAGACCAATATAATTAAGATGTGGAAAAAACACTTTTAAAAATTCTCCTGTCATCAGTCATCAAAGTACATGTGAAACTTTGGTTACTTTTACCTCAAGTTATATCCTATATAGGTTGAGAAAAGGGGGCACCTGACTGAATTACCAAAATAATTTAATTCAAAACAGATATGATTTTTGTGATCTATAATTAAGAGATTCTGAAGGGTGAAAAATCACCCTCTCAAATTCAGCTACAATTTGCTAAGTTTTGAACTGTCACTTGATAAGAGATTTCCTTATATTCTTATCCTTTGCACTACACATGAGGGAAAAATTTGGAATATCTTTCACAAGGTGGCACTGGGACTTGTTTTAACTTACATTGTCATGTTACATCTGGATGAGGAAATATATAAAGTAATTAAGTGAAACCTACTGAGGAAAAAGGGGATTTTAGCTGAATTTAGCTAATTAGTCCCAAGACTAGCCCCAAGTACAGGAGGAAAAAATATTCCAAAGGGTTTTTCCTTACCGGTTTTAACTTTGCTCTGGGCAATGGCAGTGTGATTCCACTGGTTTTGTATCTCATTACCCTCAAGAGCACCCTTTTTCCTCCTGTGACCTGCACTTAAAGGGTGATACCATCGCCTCATCAATTGTCAATGCCACCAGTTCAATAACCGGCTATCGAGGTGGGGCATCTTCCTTGAATAGAGGCAACTGCAGATCGTGGCTCTCTCCAAAAATAGCCTGCGCTGCAGTGCCAGGTACATCCCAGATTTCCTCAGTCATCTAAGCTCAGGAAAAGACTTTTTATAATATCTCTGCTTTCGTTGGGACACATTCATAGTCAAATAAAGATTGTATTTCCTGTGACTTTGGCCTTGACACATAACTGACCATAATATTTTCTTTCCTATCAGTACTTATCATTCCCATTTTCCTTTAAAACTGGTGACAATTGTCTATATAAATGTTATCTGTGCCTCTCCATCCCGTTGAATTTAGCAGTCTGAATTTTAAAAAGAGAGACAGAAAGATAGAGCTTTTCATTTAGTATTGCATGGTAAAATAAGAGTTCCTCGAGGGAATTTGCTTTCACTAAACCCCAGCAAAAGTCGCAAATTGATACCTCAGGTGGTGATATGTTAGAGTTTAGAAGTTTTTCCCCAAGTAGGAAAAGAAAGTTCCCTAGAGGGCTCTGGATATGCAATATAATGTTAGGTGGGAACCAGGTAAGAGCCACAGGAGGGAGGGAGAGGTGCAGAGATGCACACCAATTGCAAATGTTGACTGCAGGAATCATCACCTCTTCCTTGTGTGAGGAAGGTGGCTCGGGGAGCACTTACTACACCTGTGCTGGGCATCCTGCCCTGATTCACTGTTGCCTCCCCTCCCAGAGAACAGGGCTATATTAATGTCTGAAATGACAGGAGCATGACATTGCAGAGGTGAAAGTTGTTATTTTAGAGACCAGCACTCTCATTTAAGAAATTAAGCTCAAAGTTAAAAAAAAAAAGATTGGTTTGCTTATTTTTCTATTATGAATCAAAAAGGGAATTATGACAAAAACACCTGTCAACTTTGGGTAATATTAGGTGCTCTCCAGCAATGATAATATTTGCTGAAACTATCAGAGGTAATTTAAGTAAAAGAATAGGATATAAATTTATTTTTCAAATGCTTTTAACAATGGTAATATTTTTTGAGTAAAAAAGTAAGACAGTGAATAGAGAATTCCATTCTCTTTTGAAGAGAATGACTATTCCCCAACTATAATAAATAAAACTATTTGGCTTTTTTAATGGGAAGTAGTAAGTACTGTTGTAAAAAATATTGCCTCTGAGCACTCTCTGCCCTGCAATGTTTTAACTTATCAAATCTCACAAGTCTGCACACCACAGTATTCTAAAAGAAGTCTATAATTTGAGGGACAAATGATTAGTCATGGTCTACGTGAAATTTTTTTGTTTCAAATTTAATTTAGACAATATACATTTAAAATCTTTTATTTTGCTTCCAGTAATGTAATCATTCTTTAGGAAACGCTCTGACTTGCCGTCGATACCAACATCAACCACACGATGTCACCAATAACTACAGTACCAACTTAACAGCGCCTTGGGGAAGAAACTTTAATGTACACATTTCTCTATAAATTATTTTCTGTTTTGTTCAATAATTTTCTTTCTATATACTAGACTAACAAGCATTTTATATTAATTTATTACTATATTATTTATTATTTACAACTATAGAGTGATTCCCAGCAATTACAAATTTTGAAGTTTGTTTCTAAAATAATTAGTAACAACATTTAAAAATAATATCCTTTCAAAAGATCCATTTGTTTATTAACTTTCACATATGTTATGATGATATAATTTGGAGGAAGAGTAAGAATTAACCAAAGGGCATGTATTGAATGCTATTTTCCAGGCCCTGTCGTGAGTTGCAAAATAGACACATTCACAATACACACACATGCTGTGCACACGCAAATACATGAGCTGTAGTACACTTGAGTCCCAATCAATACCACCTTCTAGAATTCTTTTCTTAAAAGAAAGAATAGGATGCTCTTGCACCTCTGAAATTGTATCAGTCATGTTTAATATTTATGTGTTGTACAATTACTCTTTTTGGCATAACACAAGATTAGCTAAAATAATATTTGCCCTCTCTTCATAAGGGCAAAGCCAATCTTTTCTACCTCCAATTCTTTTCACAGATCTATTCTGAATTTACACGGTTAAAAAATAAACATACTGTGATTGTATGACCAACTTTTTCCCTTAAAATGGTTTATCATAATATTATGCTTAATTATGCAAATATGCTGGAGGCTTTTTTATGGGTGCATCAGCTAAATTCAAATACCTTAAAGATGACAAATACATATTCATTTACATATTCAGTACATATATGCTTGTATGAAAAATTCCATTAATTTAATAAATAATAGCATATAATGATACAAATATTAAAAAGTGAGAAGGTATGAAACAAAGCTGTTTGATGGATGCTTGTGGAAAAATTCCTCCCATTAAAAATAACTAACTTATAAGATATTATATTTATTTTGCTGATTACTCTTTATGTCATTCCCAAGATTCCCAAAAGATTTCAGGAGCAGAAAGTACTTTAGAGTTATAAGATTGACATAGTTTCATTAGCTCTAAAAAATATCAACTAAAATTTTGTATTGTTACAGTACATTTGCTGTGCTTTTTAAAAGACATCTAGGAGGGGAGAGGGAGAATAAAAAAATGATCTTAATTAAACACTTTAATGAGATCTAAAAAACTGGAATAAAAATTTCAAATGTTTCCAAATATTTGGCAGAGAAAACATACAGCGGTTCTTTAATTGAATATGCTAGATGTTTGGCCTTATTTATATACAGCCAAAGAAAGAGAAATTTGCATTTGTATTATAGTTGTCAGAGAGTTATATTTGTGAAAATTGCAATATATAATTTTTTCTTTATAATTTCCCTGAGGTATTTTAAAATGATTTATAAACAAAAATTTCAAAATTTCTTAATTTTGTAGGTTATTTTTGAGGCCACCAGGTTGTTTCAATGAGTAGCAGCTTATAAAAACAGCACACATTTTACCTTTAAGACCAGTGTTAGTGACTGGCCTTCACATTTGCTATTTCAATGCAACACATCAAATTTGTGAATTAATCTTATCCTCAGACATCAGAAAGTGCAATGTAAATACTGACTACTTTTTTGTGTGTGCAGTAAACGCTCTTGAATTGGCCTCACTTTTTAAACTGTCATCATAATGAACTTCAGCAAAAAATAGCATTGACATTTCTAATATGCCTATGGCTACACTACATACTATACACTTTAATAAACATACATTCCTATGTCTTTGAATACGGTCCTTTTAACAACACAATTTTAAAAAGCATCTGATATATTCATAAAAACTAAGAAAAAATAAATACAAGCTTTATAAAATAAAGCTTGAAATAATGACTGGTATGCCATTGTATTCATGAATAACCCCCCCAAAATTGGTCTTCTATAATAATACTAATAATTTCATTTTATTATGATTCATATTAAGATTTTTTCCACTTGCATGTTATGACTGAAGTCGATTGATACCTGCTTTATTTATACAATAACAACTCCGTGGTTTATATTCATCTCAGCAACAACCTGTTCAGCTAACAGAAAACTAAGCATTAATGCATTCACTCTAATGTGTCTAGCTGGGCACATTATCTGTGCTTAGAAGAGGATTTCACCTAACAAGAACTTATTTGAGGTTATAATTTTAAATATTTGGTAAATATGAAAGATATTTTTAGCTGTAGAACTGTGTCACTATAAATATCCTGAGGAAACTGCAAATATTTTAATATATATTTATTTATACTTATAAATGTGATTTTAGGTTTAGATTTCAAATGTTCATTTCACTCTAGGTGATGATGTTAATTCAAGCTAATCTAACATTTTAAAGACAACATTCCAGTTAATTTTCTTGAGAAAAGAAGTGATTGCTACTCTCACTGTCATGTTTATTTTGCTAATTTTTATCATTTTAGGTGACCTCTCTCTATTCCTGATGTAATGACCTAATGAAAAATCACAAAAATTTTGTTGAGTTTCTATTTTCAGAAAATTTACATAAATAGATGCTGCAGGCCAATATGGAGGCAGAATACTTTTCACCTGAATCAAGCAGCTTTTAGGACTGTTGTCCAGTGCTGAATTTATTTTAAGTTGTCTTGCTCAGCAAAGTTGTAAGTGTTTAACTGTGGAAGGTGTTATAAAAATCTAGAATATTTGGACTCTATTTGGAATATTGAGAGCAGGAAGAATTGGGAATTATGTGTTAGATTATTAAGCAGGAGCATTTGTCTATTTGAATTATAGATTAAAAGTTAATGAACATATAGAAAGCCTCTTGAGTTGCTAAAACCCTGGGTTGTAAAAATAAAATGACACTAGGCTTAAAAATAAAATGACACTAGGCTTAAAAGCTCCATGACAAGTCACCTGAAAGTTCTTGATGTTTGCTCTGTAATTCATCAAAAGCTGTTTTCTTTCATGGCACCTTCATTCCAAAGGAGGCACAGAGATTTGCAATGCCATTGAACATAAGCAACAACTCACTCAGGGAAAGGAATATGCTGCTTCAGAGAGTTTAGAAAATAGGACTGCTGCATCTTTATCTTCCATGAGTGGTACCATTTTCTTCATGACTGGCAGCAAAGGTTCATAATCAGGGGAGGTTGTGGTGCTGAATAAATTTGATATGTGTTATTGCTTTGGAAAAGATGGTACCCATCCAAACTATGGTTTCTGTGGAGACCTTCATTGTCATTTCCTGTCACATTTATTAATGTTCTTGTGAACCTTGACATTGGGGAACTCTACTTTTCTGCCCTTGCCATTACCTGTTCTGAATGCTTCTCCTTTGCTCTATCTTGGTTATGTGAGTTCAATAACCAAGAAGAAAACATGAAGCTCCAATTCTATTTTGTCTCAAGTCAATCTCTGCTTCCCTCCTTGGGAATCCACCCAGCTTTCCTAAAATCACAGCGTCCTCTCAAAAAGAGGGCATTCCTTGCCCCAAATAAGGCAAGTGAGCAACAGCTTTTGGAAAACAGAAACAATCCACAGACCAAACTCCTTTAAGCAGAAGCTTCTAGGTTATTTCAGATTCCCACATATGAAGATCGTTTCCATCAACAAATGACAACAGCAATATGGCTGAATAACTTAAATACTAATGACTTATCTGATTTAATTGGGGTATCAGTCTTACATCTTACCCCACTTCCTTCAGCTAACTTAGAAAAGATGAAGATTTGGGGACGGAGGTATAAGAAACCACTGTGGAAACACAAAACCGTGTGATAGTAGTAGAAGACAGGATAATAAAACTAATACTACTAACAAAATAATAGAAAATAACATAAATAATAGGTTCTCAAAACATGAGAAGAAATGTACATGCATTATCTAATATCCTCCCAACAAATATATGAAACAGGATGATTTTGAGATTCTAACTTAAAAAGTTTAGATTTCATAGAGCCAGAAGAAATTGAAGAGCTGTAAAAGCTTTTGATGAAAGGCGTTAATGGAGAGCATATTTTGGCTAATGTATTTCCCTGGTCTTGGACTTTATCATTTCCTCACTCCTCCTTTCATCGTTCGAGGTGATAGAGGTTGATATCATTTCCTCACTCCTCCTTTCATCGTTCGAGGTGATAGAGGTTGATAAAGGACAGAAGAGGAAGGGAGCAGATTTGCCATCTCCTTCGATAGACAACGAACACATGGATGACTATGGTCTTTTATACCTCTGCTTTGTTAGTGCCTAAGAGCAAGATTGGAATGTATGAAGTATTCTTACATAACCTTTTTACCAGGGAATTTTAGGGCTGGAGATCATCAGAACATCTTGTTCAAGGAGCACTTGTCATTAATCAGGGCAGTTTCATCTAAAGTAGGCAATTCTGATACTCATGTAAGAGACAGGAAGGGGACTATGACTTATGCTTAAGCATAGATGATAAAACTAGGAGATCTCACTCTACAGAATGTTCATAGGACAATCGTATATAACCTGAAAAAGATTTATTTTGCCAACACACAAGCAGAAAAGCTTAAATAAATGTTTATGAAAAAGATGCTGCTTTTTGAGGAAAGTTATGTTTTACAATATTAAGGCTCGTTTTTACATTCTACTTTTGAAATAAATGTAAAAATAAATAATTTTCATCTTAACTTCACACTCTGTAAGTTTAACTGTTTAGAGGTCATGTGTCTGCTCACCAAGTGGAGGGTATTTAAAAATAAACAAAGATACATTGATTTCTAAGGTACAGAAGGCTTATGAAAAAGTCTAGTGCTAATATTATCCAGATAAAGCAAGAGCTGGCTGTGAACAGTGTCCAAACTCATTATTTATTTGATATTAATCAACATATTTGTACAAATTTATACAAATAAATGTATTTTTACAAAGGGAGCTCTCTTCTGAGTGAGTATATTGCAGTGTGTCTTTGCAAAAGGTGGGTGTTTTCAGCTAAGAGTTATCCCTATATCTAGCTTTCATGTCATTAGGTTTTGAATACCAAATGCAAGTAACACAAAATAGAAACCACCACTGAAAAAGATTTAACAATACAATAGAAAATTTAAAGAGATGTTTGTTTTCTTTTAATGTATCTGACAAAGGCCCATTACAGTAAAGATATCTTCTTTGTGATAGTCACCACTGCTCAAAGATGCTGGTGAACGAATATTTACTCAACCCATGTTGAGAAGTTGTAAGCATTAAGATGTTCTGAATGTTTGCTGCCAATCAGAAAGCCACACTTTCTCAATGCCACCAATCTAAGCTCCTGGAATCTTTATACTCTTAAAAAAAGAGAAAAGTATTAGAACTGAAAAACTGAGATTCTATTAAATCTCAACCTGTCAGTTCTCTACTCCATTCCATTTTAAAAAATCTTCATTTATAAGTACTTTTGAATCCTAGTGGATGTTATTTATTTTTAAAAATGAGACTTACATGAAAATCATGTTTACATTCTATCTACCTTCCACCAACTGGATATTTACCAACTATTGAAAGAACCAACATCAGCTATATGAAGTAGTGAGTGCAGAAACACAGAGGCAAGAAAAACAGAGAAACCAAGAGATAGAGCAACCAAAACAAGTACAGATCTTTTCAACACTATCTCAACACGGGAGAAAATGGCAGGCTTGCAAGTTACAGTAATTTACAATTTATGCAGCTCACAGGAAGATAGTGACGTGGTAGATGCAAGAAAGGCACACTCCACGAGGAAATGGTTTTCTTGGAAAACAAGTGGAACAAAGAGGCTCTGGCAGTCTTACTTTGAACATGAGGCATAAACACAAATCAGTGTGCTTCATTTGCTTTTGCCTTAAGTTAATGAATCGTGACTAATTTCATAGCTCTACACCTATTATATAGCATAATAATAATCTTTGCAACTACCCCATGAAGAAGATGGGCAGGTGTCACGAGGCTGCCTCCATAGAAACTCAGAGTGGCTAGTGTCTGCATTCTTGAGGACTATTGCTTTTCTCAATCTCCCCTGACCCGCCACCTCTAAGGTTCTAACTCGAAACAGACTCCCCTAAGGTCGTATCCACATTCTCTGTTGCCAGTTCTGCGCCCCTCCGCATCCCTTGCTGGTTTCCACGGCCCTGCCCATACCTGAGTACACAGCCCTCCACTGTAAGTTCCCTCAAGACCTGTCACTATCAAAGATGCACAACCTCCATCTGATCAGGAGGAAACATCAGACAAATCCAAATGGAAAGACCTTCTACAAAATAACTGGCCTTTACACTTTAAAATGTCAATGTCATAAAAGAAAAAAAAACACAACAGACTGAGGAGATAGTCCAGATTAAAAAAAACAACAACAACTGGAGAGACGGCAACTAAAGGCAATGTGTGATCATGGATTGGAATTTTAATTTTTTGCTAAAAGAAAACAGTATTGGGAAACTAGGTGGAAGATAAATAAGGTCTTTGCATTAGTTAATGGTACTGTATCATTGTTCCTTTCATGATTTTGATGATTGTACTGTGATTATAGGTGATAATGTCTTTATTGTTAGGAAATGAACACCGAAGTATTTAAGGAAGTAAGGGAACAATCATGTCTTCACCTGACTTAAAATGGAACAGAAAAAATTAATAATATTTATATATATTTATACATACATGTAGATAGATGGGGGAGCAGAGGGAGCGAGGGAGCAAGAACGGGAAAGCAATAGTGATAAAGTGTTAACAATTGGGAAATCTGGGTGTAGTGTACATAGGAGTGTTTTGCACTATTCTTGCAACATTTCTGTACATTTGAAAGTATTTCAAAATAAAAAAAAGTGAAAAATAATTAAAAGAGTTTTCAGTTTTCAAAAATTCTAGTTGAGTGTGCTGTCTCATTCTTGCCAGGATCCTCACTTATTAGGATTGTAACTTCCACGTCTGCTGTTTGTTAAGAAATAATGATCCCAGTACCCAACTTTTCCATTGCTTTAGAGCTACATGAACCACGACTGGGTCATGGTCAAGTGGTGGAAAGAAGAAAAAAATAGCCTCTTAGCACCTCAGATCTAAGAGGGAGCAAACTCGCAGGAGAGTGATGTAGCTGCCTCCCAAAGCATTCAGAGATCTAGCTCTGCTCTCAGAAGGGATTCCCATACAAAGGAAAATTTATAAATTTCTTGACATTCTTGACATAAAATACATCATAGTGATGTCAGATGTTACATATGCAATAACTTATTCGCACACACACAAACACACTGAGAAGACTGCAGGGATCACAGTACATTATAAAGTCTTTTACTTGAATTCCAGCTCCACTGGATCTAACTTTGAGATACTAAGAATAATATTTTAGCATATCCTTATAAATAAATATGGTGTCACATCTAATATATAATCGGGTGTACAGCAGGATAGTAGACTCAAATATGCAGCACATTTGTGTATAAAAAGTTTCACAGGCTCCAAGATAGCCAGTCAAGATTAATAGATAGAGTCAAGATTAATAATGATTTGCAAGACCCCACCTAAGCAAATGATCCAGGTAAACACCATTAGCAACATGACACACTGACAACATGTACCACCCTCTGATATAAGACACTGAAAAGGATACAACATTGCTCTTATGATATTCTGGCCAAAAAGGCATATCATCAATCTATTCATGAAGACATCAGACAAACCCAAATTGAGCTGAGTGACATTCTACATAATGCCTGAGCAGTAGTCATCAAAAGTGCTAAGGCTATGATAGACAAGGAAGACTGGGGGATTCTCATAGATTAGAGAAACACATCATCAACTAAATGCAGTGTGGGATTCTAGATAGGATCCTGGAAAAGAAAAAGGACACTAGAGGAAAAACAGGTGAAATTTAAATAAGGTTTGTGATTTAGTTAATAGTATTGTACCAATGTCAATTTCCTGGTTTTAAACATAGTACTCTGGTTATATAGATTGTTAACATCAGGGGAAGTTGGGAAAAGGGTGTATATGAACCCTCTGTACTATTTTTGCACCTTCCTGTAAGTTTAAAATTGTGGTATTTCAAATTTAAAAATAAAATATTACTATTACTAAGGATTCATTTTTCCTAATAAAATTATTATAATTCTACCTTGATTGTTTCCAATTTTGTGAATAAACATGACCCATTAAGTCCTAAAATGTTATTTTATACCAGACATAAAAGATTTGCAATTTTAAACTCATACTCATTTAGTTGGTACTTACAGACAGACATCTAAGCATGATTGTATAGGCTTGTATTAGTTATGCAAAAATAAGATATTTACTTTAGCACCTTTCTAGGGAATGTAGTGCCTTCTTAACTATGTCTCCTGATATTTCAATCCTCTTTCTGATTGACATTTAGAACAATAACTAGAGCAACACAATGCAGTGAGGTATAACTTGATGAGCTCAAATAGTTTATTCCTTATACTGAAATATGTTTAGGTTTCTTATTATATACATTTATTGTTTTATTTTATTAAATAAATTATCATTAGATAAATTTATTATTAGATAGATTTCAAAAGGATGACCAAGATCTTTTGAATCTGCTTTAAGATTAAACCCAAAACCTTTCAGTCTCTCTTTGAAAAGATCTCAAATATTTTTATCAAAGCTAAAAGCTTCTGAGAATATATGTATTTTCTTAATATGAAACCCCAGCGATACTTTTTTCTCCCTGTTTTTTCAGTTCGATAACTTGGTTTAAAGTTGGAAGTGATCAGTGCATAGCCAACACAGCCAATTGTTAATATATAGAGATACAATGCTCTTTAACATGCTTTGTGTAGGATGACATTCTTTCATTGCTAGAGAATTCAAGGAGGAGCCACAATGAGCCTTGGGCCCTACCCCAGATTTTGAGTGCTTTCATTAAACCACACTCACAAGCACACAATAGATTAAAAATAACTTGCACTTCAAATTGTGACTTGCAATTTGAACTTTGTAGTCTAGGCTGTAAGGAAAACAGCCAGAGGATGCTTGTAAAGATAGATCTTACTCTTAAGTGACATGTTGTATGAGAAACTTGAGGTTCCTGCATGTCATTGAAGAATAGTGAATAGAAATGGGTGACCTGTAGAGGAAACAAATGTTCCCATTCACTTAGCATTTCCGAATACCTTTGCTTTAGTTTTTTGAGACAAATGAATTTCAAGCAGGATTCATTCCACACGATGATTCAATATTAATACATTTAAATGACATTTTGTAAGTGGTTTGCAATGTGGTTATATGACATAGGTGTGAAATTCTTAGCTCTTCCCTTAGTGTCCTTGCTTTAAAGACCCTGAGAGTCCCAACTCAACTACTTTCTGTATAACCTTGAACAATGCCTTTAAGAGAGGCAGGCCTTGGTTTCCTTATAAACAAGGAAGGATAGCAGTATTACATCTACTGTAAGGAAACGTTATGAATATTTCAATATTGCTATCAAGGTGCATTCATCTCTTTGGTAGGAAAATGTCACAGAAAACAAGAATATTACTCTTATTATCCCATCTAGCGTGAGTGATCTTTAAAAGCCCAAAGGTCCTGTCTTTGTATATAAAAATCCAGTCTGAAATATCTGGATTTGTTTTTAAATTTCATGAAATTTCCAGTTCTATCAATAATGTGCAAAGTCAAAGGTGAAACTGTGGCTATATTAAAAAGAAAAAATAACTCACAGAGACTTAAAAAGAGGCAAGGAAACATGGTGGCTGAGTTTATTGGGAATGAGTTTCATGGGCCAGGGGCAGAGAGCTTGTCGTCCAGTAACTCCACAGATGAATCTCATTTTCACATTCTGGCGGGAGCAACTCACTCTGGGTGTCACCTTCCATTACTTTTTGCATCTTGGAGCTTGGGAGACAATGTATGAAGACTCACTCTACCTTTTCCAGGGTTTTAGAAGCCACTATTTGGCTCTCTGGTATATAAGATAAATAAAATTATTTGTTAAAATGATAAAAATGTACAAGAAAATATTGTTTACAGAGATGCTTGTGCCTTGGATTTTTCAAAATATATTTTGCCTCCCCTGCCCATGGTGGTTATCAAATCCTATGCACCACAGTAAAATATGGCTACCAAATTTTAAAGTTGGCAGCAATGCTCCAGTTTGAGAAACTAAAGTCTTAATTCAATGGGTCAGTCACACTCTCCCTAGAATTTCCTTTTCATAATTCTTGCTTACAATGACCACTTACATGTGTCTGTTTTCAATGAATCCCTCAAAGAAGGACTTTTATTATAGCAGACAAATGCTCAGATCCTTTCTAGAGCTAAAGTCCCAGGATAACTGGCAAATAACCAGTGTTCAGGCTTATGTAAGATGACATTACATAAGTTGAAAAACTCCTGAACAGAAGTGGGGCTTGCAGAGTTTCATTGTTTCTCTCTCTATTTCTTCTCAGCACTTTGTCCTTGTTCTTCTTACATTGTATTGCATCATGATATTTTCAAACTTCTATCTCCTCCAATAGACTGGAAACCCTGAAAGTCAGGAATTCTCATCCAGTCACTCCATAGTGGGGTGTTCAATAAACATAGGCTGAGGCTGGGTGCGGTGGCTCACGCCTATAATCCTAGCACTCTGGGAGGCCGAGGTGGGAGGATTGCTTGAGCTCAGGAGTTTGAGACCAGCCTGAGCAAGAGCGAGATCCCGCCTCTACTAAAAATAGAAAAAATTAGCCAGGCATAGTGGTGAGGGCCTGTAGTCCCAGCTACCCGGGGGGATGAGGCAGGAGGATTGTCTGAGCCCAGGAATTTGAGGTTGCTGTGAGCTAGGCTGATACCACAGCACTCTAGCCTAGGCAAGAGAGTGAGAATCTGTCTCAAAAAAATAAATAAAAAATAAATAAAAATAAATAAATATAGGCTGAGTGAATGAATGAATGAATGAATTCAGTTTATGATAAAAACTGAATCTTCTATTTATTTAAGTTCTAAAGTCAACTTGTAATGCAGTCTTAAAGTGGGAAGGAGAGCTAAGATAAAAAGGTAGAGAAAGAGTGGGAACTGGCAGAGGTGACAGGCCTCTCCCAAGAGATGCCAACACAAGGACAACAGGTTCTCAATGATGAATCATAGCAGTCCCTAGCTCTGACAGTCACTCCCTGTCTCAGGCTCAATTGAATATCCTTTCAACTCGTAGGCACAAAAGCTGGATGCAGCTACCTGAAGGCCAACTCTGGGTGCTGTTAGAATTCAAATGGACTATAACATTAATCAAGATGCTCAGTTTTGTCTTGGTTACTTGAGTTGTGAGGGATGTCACCAAGAGTTCTCGGCCATCAACATAGTTAAGGCCTAAGTTGTAGAAAGCCAGCTTAAGAATGATAGTGGGATCTTCTGTCAAACCAAAATCATTCCCTTAGTCCACATCACATGTACAGGTATATTTACATACCTGAACAAATTAGTGTGAATTAGGTGGGATGTTTTCAACTGTGAGTCACACAAACCCTGACTCAAATTGGCTGAAACAATTAAAAATTTATGAATTTGCTTAAAACATCCAGAGGCAGAAAAAGTTCAAGACTCAATACCATCAGGGTTTAGATTGTTCTCTTGGCACTACTCTTCTCTCTGTGTAAGGCTTGTTTCTCAAGCTGGTCTTCTGCATGGTGTCAAGATGTTTGCCAGCAGCTGCCTGGGCTACCTGCTTCCTGATTCATGTTTGTAAAAGGGCAGGAGAAGCTCTCCCTCAAATATGGAATATAGGTCCTTCCCATCTGGTTATCTGGGCCAATAATGATGTTAGAGAATGCCGTATGATGACTGGCTTAAGCTTGTTTCCAAGACCAATCCCAGGCAAGGAAGGAGAGGCTACCTTAATTCATCCAGACTAAGATTCAACCTGATAATGGGGATGGGAATAGGATCAACTTCGCCTGAGTCTTATGAACTACATGGGGCGAGAGTTTCCTCCTGGAAAAAAAGTGGAGGGTGAGGGTGGTTCTAGTAGGTAGAATAAAGGGAGCAAGAAATACTGAGTAGGCAAGGAACAGTGTCTACTATATGATAGTATAGGCATTATAGAAAAAAAAATTATCAAGGTATGAGTCAAGACATCCAGAATCTATTCCAGGGGTTGACATTAACATATCATTTGTGAAGAAAGTCACAAAATTTCTCAGTCTCAGCTATTATAGCAATAGTAAGATGGTGTAAAAATATTTCTATGGCCCCATTCAGCTCCATTATCAGATCTTTGCCTACCACCCTCCTCCTGGCCACCTGCTCCCTAGCACACAAAGCCCCCACTACAGCACATAGGTAAATACTTTTAAAGGAATGACTTTCCTGGTGACTTTTTTTTTTGCCATTTATCTCATGGCAGATCAGCCAATTGCTATGACCCAGCAAAGCAAAACAGTGTGTGGTGCAATTATCTGGGAAATATAAGACCATCTATGCCATCAGATAATACAGGGAAGGGTGGGCTTTGTTTCCTGAACAATTTGCCTGGTCGCTGTGGATGGTCCCCAAATCCTCAGATAAATGGACAGGGCTCCACTTTTCTCTGGCTGCATAACTCCAGCTCTTTGTGAATCAGGATCAAACTCCTTGCTGTAGAGATAAGATCATTTATGCCACATTTTAAAAGCAAGAGTTCCTTTTGAAAGGCTCATTTTACTCTTTTAGTGTCATATGACACTCTTTCACTATCCCAGAGGGTCCTAAGACCTACAGCAGAGGCCCTTGTGTTTCTACAATAACATATCTCAATAATAAGTATAAGATAAAATGAACTGAATTCATATAATGCTTCTGTCTTTCCAGAAATAGTTTCAAGGACTTACCGAAATCATTTCAACCGAAAGCCTTCAAATTGATGGATATATTACATATGTTTAAAATTCTAAGAAATTATTTTATATCATTATAAAAATTACAAAGGCAGAAAGTAACAAGAACACCAATTTGTAATGGAAAGCTTGATCTCAGGGAAAGGGAATTAAAATCGTGCAAATACATGCAAATAAAGAGCCATTGATATTTTATGACTTAATTATTTTTTAAAAATCACCAAAATACAATTAAAAAAATGCAAACACTGCCTAAATTGTGGAATCAGCTATATGAACTTGAGAGGTGACTTCTCTGAGAAATTTCTGCTGGGCTTACAGATGCTAATACCTTCTTATTTTCCCACGCTGACATCATATGCAAACTACCATGTCAAGAACACATTTGCAGAATACATAAGTAGTGCAATGAAACATTATTAGTTCTTATTTGCAGCTGCTACCAACCCCTGTGCCCAAGCTCTAATTGGAATTACAGTGAATTTAAAAGCAGTGGACACTCAGGATCTGAATAACGTACAGGGAGCTGCCATCTAAGACCTACATTCTTTCAAAATGCATACTTCTGAAAACTCAAAGTTAAATAAACTCCTGTGCTTCATGACTCGACAAATGCAGAGTTTTAAAGACATGTGACTTCAAGTCTTTGCTGAGTTATATGTAGAATGGCTTGAGCACTAATAAATTTAAAATAGAAACATACCATATATTTATAGGTATTAAGGTTTTATTTCTCTCCCATCAAAAGTAATTTTCAAAGAGCTTTTGGTTTCTGGATTCTTCTCCATCGAAATGAGCAAACTCCCACTTTAAATGTCTCCTGATTACTGGCGGCTTCTCAGGCTAATAAAAGCTGCTAAATCACTGCTAGGACAAAGGTCCCCACTGTGGTGCATGAAAAAGAAGATTTACAGTCATATGCTATGCTGAACAGCCTTGTCCAGGGCAACACGGTGCCTTGCGTCTGTGACAGGCTAAAACAAACCGCATGCCAGATCTGATTTCAGACTTACATAAGAGGGCAGCCAGGCTGCAGCCTCAGTGCTTAGGAGAATAAACTAGATTGGGAGGGGACCATGAGAGGGGAAGATGAGGGCCAGGCCATGCAATTAGCATGCGCCTAGTTTTAATGACCGGTTTCCTCAGATAGCCAATTCCCAGTGTTGATTTTGCTTTTATGCCCTTTTTTTCTCTCAGTCGTTCTTTGCTCACCTCTTCTGCACACAGATCTACTCTCAATCACACCCGCCAGAAACACCACCCAACCGCTGGGGTAACTGTATCGTATTTGGCTATATTAACAACTATAGAAAGGGGATGCCAGGTAAACGTCTAGAATGACAAGATCTCTTTTTAGCAGGGACTGAATTCGTAATACCATCTCACTAGCAAAGAAAGCAGGGGGTATACTGCTATGGCCTGGTGCTACCAAATATTCACTGGTCATCTGAATTTTCAGGCTAGTATTTCAACTACCTTTCCACTTCTACTGGGACCTTTGTATTAATTCAGTCCTCAACAAACAAACAAACAGAAAGCTTGTATTGAAGCTATGATCAGATAAATGCTTGTGAAAAAAGATAGTGGACCTTTTTTTTTTTTTAAGTTATTCAAATTGCATCTGGAAGAGGCTGGACTTGGGGTAGTTCTACACTCCCTTCTAAGGTTCAGCTGTGGCTAAACAGGGCTCGCTGTGCCTGCTCATTATTTATGCAGCTTCCAAACAACAAACTCCTGCAACTGTCCAAAAAGAAACGAAAGAGCCCAGGTGCTTCAGTGAAGCATACCTTTCCCTGATGTAGGATAGGAGGCACAGACAAAAAGCAATGACGATTGGACCCAACCCTGGCTTCTCAGGTTGCAATTGCAGAGAAAGGAATGAAGTCCAGTTCAAGATGCAAGTACAAGCACTAGATGTCAGGAGGCCCAGGTTCTAGTCCTGGTTTTGACACTAAGCTGGATCACCTCAAGCAAATCACTGTACTTTTATGGTTCACAGCTGTTTCATCTGTGCAATGAAGAGTTTGGAGTAGATCAGTGGTCTTCAAAGTTAAGCATGGGTCAGGATCACCTGGAGGGCTTGTTTAAGCACAAATTGCTGGGCCCCATCTCTAAGGTCTGATTCAGTGGGTCTACGGTGGGGCCTGAAAATCTGCATTTCTAACAATGTCCCAGGTGCTGCTGATGCTGTGGATCTTTACTCACTGAGAACTATTGACTTCAATGATTTCCAAGGGATCTTCAAGTTCTAAAGAGCTACATATCATTTCATGTTAGCTCTAGACTATTGCATACTGCTTATGCCTGAGTCAAGAGAACTGAGGAGTGGCCATAACTCAGCCTCCTCTAGGTTTAGTAGGAAATCGCAAGATTCCAATTTTCTTCGAAGTCATTTACTTGATAGTTAAAATGGAGAGTGCAGTGCAAAATAATTTTTTTTAACTGGCAAACTGTCTATTAATCAGTAGTTGTACAAATTGGCCTGCAAAAGATTTGTTAAGTTCGTGTAGATAGAACCTGTACTTTCTCTTATGAATCCATTTATTCCTTTCATTTAAAAACACATTTGTGACATAAATTTCAGCTTACTGTTGAATGCTGCCCTTAGTGCTTGGTACCTAAGTGGTAGTCTGTCTAGTCATAGGCAAATTATGTGACGTTAATTCTGGTTATAGTTCTGTTATTGACAAAATACAACCTTCGAGAAGTAATTTCACTACTCTGGGTCTTAAAATTCTTATCTGTAAAGAGTATTCTTGCCCAGAATTAACAATATTTATTTATGATTCTGAATTTTCATATATGTAAGTAAATGAAATGTTTGGTTCCTGAAACAAAACCAAAATATAAGTGAAAAAAGAGGCAAACTACTTAAAACTCACCTGGCAGCTCTAGATTCAGGGGAAAAAATAATTGTTAAAACCCATCTGCTCTCGCCAGGGCTACTCAAATTTGGTCTTCCTGCTTCCACTTCTGCTCTCCGGTCTTCTGTGTAAAATCTTCCAACAGCGTCTCATTGCTCTCAGAATAAAATCCAGACTCTGTATCAAGGATCCTACTCTTCCCCAACCTCATCTGCCTCAGTTAGTCTTCTCATGCCTTCCTAAACTCTATGGTGACCTTCTTTCTGATCCTTGAACATTCCACATTTATTTCCAACTTATCCTTTCCTACCAACAGCACTTTCTATCCAAAATGCTCTCTGGGCTAGATCCTCCTTTTGATTCAGATTTCACAGAGATCTTCTGTGACTGCCCCATCCTCTTCTATCACTTCATGCTCTGTTAACTGGACAGCACTTGTTACTATTTTTTTGTTGTGTATTTATATCATCATTGTCTGTCTCTATGCTCGTCTCCTCTGGGGAATGTAAGTTCTGCGAGGGCAGGAATCGTCCTTACAGCCATGCAGAGTGCATGGTGCCTGATATGTGCTCAGGATGTTCATCTGAAGAATGAATGCATGGTGCCTGATATGTGCTCAGGATGTTCATCTGTAGAATGAATGCATGGATGAATAAATGATACTACAGACAGTCCTTTTGCTCTGTATAGAAATGTGAGCCTACATTAAACTACCTAAACACTTACATTATGCATATTAAATGCTAGACATTTTTTAAAAGTGCTTTATTGATTAATATATTAACATTTAATACTGTAAACAAACTCAAGATGTCATCCCATCATTATATTCCACATTTTTCAAATGAGGAAACTAAAGCAGAGAGAAGTTACTTGACTTGCTCAAAGTCAGAAAGCCACTAAGGGCATGGATTCAAACTCAAGCTGTCTGTTTTCAGAGTCTATGCTCTTAATCATTATGTTATGGATGGTAAGATGAAACTCTTACAATAAGTTTCACTCCCCCCAAAAATATCCATGCCAAATGATTACCTATTAATACCTGATCACTTCCACTGATGAGATTCTCATTACTTCGGAATCAGCCCATCTCTTACAGTGAAAGCTCTGATAAGAAATTCTCTCTTATTCTGATCTCAAATTTCTCACAATGCTACCTCCACCACTTGGTCGCTGCTCTACTCCTTGAAGCCCACGGAACAAGTTAAATCTCTCTTCCACATCATGGCCCCCCGACATTTGGAAGCTACTCAGCATTGCCTTCCTGAATCTTTTCTTCTTCACCGTGATGATCCCTTGTTCTTTCAATGGCCTCTGGCGTAGTGAGACTTTAGGCCTCTTACCACACTGGTTGCTCTTCGCCGAACATGCTCCATTTACTTTATATCCTCTAAAAATTTGGTGTCAGCATTGAATATAATATTTCTGGTATGGTCTGATCAACAAAAAAGCATGGGAGAGCATTCCACAATAAACGTTTGAAAATCAGACACATGGTGACCAGTATAATTTTTTTTCCAGGACAAACTTTTTGTGTTCCAGTTGCCCTGAGAGATTTGTATATACACTATGAATAGTCCTAAGATCAAACTAAACTATCTACTCTATGTCTCTGATTGTATCGTATAATTTTAGATCCCTAAATTAATTCCCGATACAGTTGTCCCCTCTTATCTGTGGTTTGGCTTTCTGCAGTTTCAGTTACCAGTGGTCAATCTTGGTCCAAAATAAATGAAAAATTTCATAAATAAGCAATTTATAGGTTTTAAATGGCATGAAGAAATCTTGAACCATCCTGTTCCTCCCACCTGGGAGGTGGATCATCCCTTTGTCCAGCTTATCCACCCTGTCTATGCTCTCTGCCCATTAGTCACTTTATATTTAATAGCTTTCTTGGAGATTAGATTGGCTGTCAAGGAATTGCAGTGCTTGTGTTCAAATCACCTTTATTTTACTTAGAAATGGCCCCAAAGCACAAGAGTAGTGATGCTGGCATTTGGAGATGCCAAAGAGAAGCCATAAAGTGCTTCCTTTAAGTAAAAAGGTAAAAGTTCTTGACTTAATAAGGAAAAAATATAGTGTATATAGGGTTTAGTACTATCCACAGTATCAGGAATCCACTGAGAGTCTTGGAATGTATCCCCTCTTAGACAAAGGGGGACTACTGTAATGTGAAAACAACAAATTTAATTTGCCTCAGTGGGCATGCTTTATCATCTCTAGATCAGTGCTATACAATAGAATATAATGTAAGTGTCACCTGTGATTTAAAATTTTCTAGTAGCTGCATTAAAACAGTGAAAAGAGGCCAATTGTAGTGGCTCATGCCTGTAATCCCAGTGCTTTGGGAGGCCAAGGAGGGTTATAGTGAGCTATGATTGTGCCACTGTAATTCAGCCTGGGCAACAGAGTGAGACCCTGTCTAAAAAAAGAAAGAAAGAAAAAGGTAAAATTTTAAAATGTATTAGTTGATCTGATATAAATATTATTTTTACATGCAAGCAAATACAAATTATTAATGAGATATTTTACTTTTTTAAAAATAGTTTTCAGAACCGATTGCACATTTTACACTTACAGAATGTGTCAGTTTGGACTGCCCACATTTCAACTGCTAGCAGCTACGCGTGGCCAGTGGTGCCATATTGGACAATGTAGTTCTAAATGCTCATAGAAGAGATAATGCCAAATAGATATTTGTTCTTTGAGTTGCCCTTTAGATTTTGCTATTTATTACTACCAGCATATAGGATTGACCTGCCAACTGCTTTCTTCCAGAGTAGCTGTATAAGAAGAGAAGAGAAAACGGTTTGAAGTGACATCCTTTGCTGTTAAATGTACTGTCAAGTGGTAATTGAAAGGTGGAAGGGACCAAAGTTGGCATTGACCAATTAAGAGGAAGTTGCAGAGAGCTAGAAATAAAAACTTCTTACACTGGAAACTAATAGAAAAGTATTTCTCAACCCTGGCTAGGCTATAAGACCACTTGTGGAACTTTCAAAGCTTATAGTTGCCCAAGCCCCACCCTTGGTCTGCTAAATGAGAATTTCTAGAGATAGAGTTCAGGTTATTCTGATCTGCAGTCATAGTTAAGAACCACTTGTCATAGTCAGGTAGGACTGTAAAAGTGTATATTTCTCAAAAGAGTGAGTTCTGTTCTTTACAGTCATCTAGATGGGTTTTTCTATGTGATGTTTTAAAAATTATATTTTAAAAGCATAGATTGTTTTTTTCTTCTTTAGTTGAAAAACTGCCAGAGATTAAAAACAAATTAAACTTTTAAAATATCAAATGAATTAACAGTGGGAAGATATAAAACATTTCACGATACTTAAGAATACATAAGTATTTTTTGAATTGGTAAGTGCTTTTGAATTGGTGTTTATAATATAAATTGATGCAATTACTAAGTATGGCCAGAAGAAAGGGAATTAGAAATAGCACATGATCCTAAAAGCAAAGAATGTGGTTGAAAATGTGAACAGGTACAACTTTTGCAGAAAACAACTGAACAGTATGTTTATTTCAAAAGTTTTTAAATACTGATACCATTTGATCAGATATTCCCAATTTCATGTGGTCAAAGATTTCAATAAAAGATTAGAAATTTAAATAAAAGACTAGAGTAGCATTATGTATAATAGATTTTATTTAAAAAAAGAACACAAATATCCAAATAATGTAATTATTAAATAAATATGTATCCATTATCCATAGTATGGATCATCATGGAAATTGATGAAAAATAACTAAAATCATGGGAAAATCCTTAGAATATTTTAAATGAAAAAAGGATACTAAGTTTGTTTTCAGTGTGATTTCAAATTTAAAAAACAAAAGTAGATTTTTATACATAGGTATAGAAAAGAAAGCTGGATGAGAATTGACCAATATATCTAAAAATGCGTATTAATTTTTTCTTTTATGTTTCTACAGTTTCTGCTGTCTCTGCAATGAGCAGTTATTACTTTTGAAGCTCACATTGCTTTCAGGGTAGCTGCATTATGCCATTCCAGGGAGCAAGAAGCCATGGCATGACTAGAATTGTGAAGTAGTGTACCATTTGTGCAGCAAACTCAGATTATGCTGTAAATCCACTTATTCTGTAAAGTAAATTGTGAAATAAGAAACACTAGAAATTAATCTGGACCAAAAAAAAATGGTGAATTCCACAGGATAAAGAAAATCTTTTCTAACCAGAAAACTCATTTCCAGTGTTGGGTTTGTCCTTGCATTATCTTGGAATTATATTGTTCTTACACTTCTCAGCTAACAGGAATTGATGTTTTAGAGAACCTAAAGTTGTAAAAATACTTTGTATATGTATATATATAAAGGATGTCCTGAAAGTATCCAGCCATGTAACAGTTCTTGTTATATTAACAATGGCTGGATACTTTCCGGACAGCATATATAAACACACACACTAACCTATTATCTCAATAAAGATAATACCATTTAATGCAAAAAAAAAATTAATAATGTCTAGGAGTAAAGAAGGTGAACATAAGAGAAGCCACAAGAACAATAGTGACGAACCCACACTCATTAGTTCCTGATTTGCCCCTACACAACCCGCTCCGTCTCATGGTCATCCTATTCTGGATAAAACTATTGCGCTGGCTGCTGTTGCTAAAAAAATGAGGATTCATCTTTCACTGATCTGTCAGATCCCATATTCAATCCATCATCAGCCTATTGGTTCTTTCTTTAAAAACTATGTTGAAAACTCAACATTTAAAAAAAATTTAAACCATTTTCAGAGCTGTTTCTGGTCCAAGTCACTCTAGTTTCTAGCCTGGATTATTGCAGTAGCCTGCTAGCTGGTCTCCCTGATTTGTTACTAGCCTCCTTTCAGCCTATTTTCTGCAGCCAGGGGGATATATATATATATATATATGCGCATGTCAGGTCACATCACCTCTCTGTTCCACCCTTGAGTGGATTCCTATTTTACCCAACATAAAAATAAATTCTTTACAATGGTATACAAGGTCCTATGTAATCAGGAATGATGGGCATTACTGCCTCTCCTTCCCTTATTAATTCTGTGACCTTATGTATACTTCTGTTCTTTGAATATGGTAGGTGCTTTCCCACCTCAGGGTCTCTGCATTCCTTCTGCATGGGATGCTCTTCAGCAATGTCCACTTCCCCCACTCCCTCACTGACTTCAGATATGGGCACAAATATCACCATTCCAGTGAGGACCCTCGACAATCCTATTTTAAATTGCAAACCTCTTGGATCTACTATTATTTTCCAAATCAGCTGTAACAAACCTTCTGCAGTCTTGGTTCCCCATTCCCAAACTTATCTCCTTCAATGCCAGCAGAAGATCTTTCATCCTTTGTTAACTGATAGGTTTTAATCATTGGAAAAGTAAATTACAAAATAAGAAACACTAACAACTGAGATTACCTGTCTTCCCTTCCCTCTACCACTGAATTGTAATATGCGTCACCTACCCTTCCATCTTCCATCCTTCTTCCCTTCTTCTACCCTCTTTATTTAAGGGTAGGCTCTGTATACCTTCCTCTCTTTCTCTGGGCCATGCTACATCAGTGGTTTCTCTCATACATATTTTCTTATAGTTTTCATCCTCTTTATCAACCTATGCACATACTTAGGTCTCTACTCTTAAAATAAACCAAATAACCCAAGAATTTGTGGGGTCCTGATATTATTCTCTCTTCACTCTGATTGTCAAACTTCTCAAAACAGTCCTTTCTTTTACGTTTTATCACTTCTCAACTTACACCCAAGAGATAATAGTCCCTATCCTAAACTTACCGCATCAGAGCATCAGAATCTCTAGGTGGGTTTTGATTATGTACATGCATTAAACAACAACAGCAATCAAATCCACAGGTGATTCAAATGCACAGCAGGGTCTAGAACTACCTAGCACTGTAACCTCAGCTTTTAGCAGTCTGTCTGCCACTTCTCTCTTAGATTTTTCCCTCTGAGCTTGCCAGTGATTAAACCTCTAAGCATCAAAGCTAGTGGCTTTTTCTTAGCTTTCTTATTCCTTCAACTTTCATTAGTTTATGATGCCATTGATTATGTCCTCTTTCTAAAACCTTTTTACTTGCTTCTATAACAGTGTATTTCACTGGTTCTTCTTTTTTCTTGCTGCTTCTTTTGTTAGTGCCTCCCCCTCCATCTCCTAAATGCAGATGACCCCCCCAAGGTTCTCACATCAACCAGGATCTCTTCTCTTTTTACATCTTTTATCAGAAGTATCAGCTGCTTCAGCAATTTCAACCATGCCCTTTCTGAATATGAGTCCTCAAACTCTGGCATATCTCCCCTTTCAATTAGTAAACCCAAATTTCTACCATTTTCCCACTGGAACCTCTAAACTCCTCTATCTAAAACCAAACCCATTATTGTTCTCCATCAAGGTTTGATGGTTTCAAACCTTCAAGTCATTTTTAGATTGCTTTATCTCGAGCATCTTCAATGATCAGAGGCCAAAGCTCACATATTTTCCTCCTGCCATGTCTTTGTATTTATCCTTTCTCTGTCACTATGAAAATTCTCATTACTACTGCTCTTCTGGACCACAAATACAATACAGCAACCTGTAAATCTCTCTTTATTGCCAGTTCTTTTTTATAAATCTTTTGCATTAGAGGAATATGTTTGAAACAAGAAGTTGATTGTGTCACTGCCCTGATTTAAAAGGTCAACCAATGATCAATCTATCATTGGCTCATGTCAATGATAATAGGTACATGCCCTCTGGGAAAAAAATGATTTTTAGGTAAAATGAAAGTGACTAAACTCTAATTTCCATATTGTGGGTTAATATTCTAATGAACATTGCAAGTCTCTACAAAGGGTGTCTGAAGTGTTTCTAAACTTAATTGACCTGGGAATGTTTTTCCCTCCTGAGGAGCTGCCCTAGCCCAACCAGACTAGTTTTCTACAACCTCTCTCTAACCTTCCCATCTCTCTGTCTTTGCCCTTGCTTGTTTCTCTTCTTGAAGGTACTCTGCTTCTCTGTCTGATTTCCAAAGATTTTCTCAGACATTACCTATTTCTTAAACTCCTCTCCTGATCACCTAAACTGGAGAGTTGGATTAATCCATTTCTGAAACATGGTGATTTAACTACAATAATGTCAGATATATTTACTATAAACATAGTCTTGGGGTATCTCAAAAAATCTGCTGGGCTAGTTCTTCATGTAAAATAATGGAGAGATTTGATCCATGCAAAAAGGCACCACAACATTATTTCAACAAGAACTACCAACGCTCCACATCCCCATGATTGAAATAGACTTTTGGGTTATAACACTGCATCCAGAAGATCTCTTTTGAAGCACAAAATGGAAGAGAGAAGTTGTAGGCAAATTAAGCCATGAGCTCCATCCAACTTAACACTAGCTAGCAATCAATTTTCAAAGTAGAAGGAAGAACTAGCTTCCCTCTGCCCTCCCCCCGTAATAAGTGCCATAAAAAAATCCTGGTGGCAATGGAAGTAGAAGGGAAGAGCAAATTGTTATATTGTGTAGTGCATAACCATTCCCATAGACCTTTCAATACATTCCCACATATAAGTGCTACAATATTCTGTGTTGTCAATCCCAATTTTAAGATGAGATGAATGAAACTCCCAAGAGTTAAATGGCTGCCTCGATTGCACCCACCTAGTTAGTGGCCATACCAAATGTAAATTCTAAAGATTTGCTTTCAAAGTTTATATTTATTCCTCTAGAGATGATGGAGACCTGGCTGTGACATCTGCTATCCTTCTGCAGGTGGGGGTTGACTGAATGGATGGAGCTGGCTGGGTAGGGGAAACCTTCTCCCCTCAGGATTCCTGTGCACGCAGAGGACACAGGAATCTGTGCACCTATTTCTGCCAAGACATGCACGGTAAAAACATGGAAGAGAGGTGGTCATAATGGGGCTTCCTAGTCAGGGACTTCCATGAACTATTGCATCACATGACAGCCTGGTGAGGCAGGAGTTAGAGGGAGAAAAATAAGCAGGAAGGGAGGTGGGAGAGGACACTCAGGCTCTGAAAATGAATGGCAAGTTAGCACAGAACTAGACCTCTAAATCAGGGCTGCAGAGCACATTTATTCATTTATTTAAACCCACTGTATGCAAATGAGAAAATTATAAAGCAATCACCAGAGCACATCCCTTCCCCCTACCTTTGGTTTTAACAATTTACAGTACTGAATTGAGCAAAGACATCCTGTGGTCTCTGGAAACTAAAGAACAGTCTTCACATGTGTGTGCGGGTGAGGAAAAGAGGGCTTGCTGTACTGGTGTGGACCATTTCAGCTTCCGTCACATGACCAGCTAGCAATCAATATCAATAGCTGTGTCCTCAAATCAGAGAATAATGATAGAGAATGGAGCAAACAGAAGCACCAAGGCAAATGGCAAGCCCGAGAGTGTTTGGAGGAGGCGGGGGCAGAGGCCGAGTAATGAAGACAAAATATGAAAGTGAAAAGGTATTGTGTCTGCTGACAGTACATTTCACTGGCTCTCCTCTACCAAAGAGAGTCACTGGTACAATATCCTGAAAGATTTCATCCAATTTAAATCCTAGGTCAAGGGACTGGAAACAAAACCCTCTAGCAGCTTGAGTCTAGCTTCAAGGTATTCTATTTAATTGCAAGCCTCTATCACATCCTAGTTTATACCTATATATGAAACTAGGTTTCATATTATATGCATTTAGCTGAGACTGTGTTTTGCAGCAATTTCCTCCCGTGCTCTGATGAAGCGATATTAATTTCCTTTGCATTTCTACAAAGGAAAACATCTCCCAACTCTTTTAAAGATCATTGATAGAGGATTACATTAGTTTTTGATAGAAGTGATTAGGGAGATATTATTTACTGACTTAATTTGTTTTTATTTGAACATATGTGCATTATTTTAAAACAGTTCCAAGTCCCATGCTTCCTCCTCCATCAAGCTAAGGTTTCTTTTATTTTTAATACAAAATTCCTTGGACTTCTGAATTTACCTAGAATGTTCTTTTTGAAAACAGCCTCATGACTGCTGGGACTGATATGGTCCTATATGTCCAGGCTAAGATGTATCTGACACACATGAAAAATGAGCTCAATAAATCTTTGTTGAATGAAATAATGAATAATGAACAAAGAGAATTCATGCAAGCAAAGGGCCCCGTTATTTTTCCGTAAGACATGAATTGGAGGAGTAACATGTGATGATGCAAAGGGGAGCTTCCTCAAAGGGACATTCCAGCCATGCTGTTCCTCCTATCTGCCTGTACCTGAAGTCTGAGACACCATCAGGGGTGAAAACCAGGATTGTTGCTTATGAGTGAGTTGGTTTTGTTAACTTGCTTCGTGTGGTGGAAAAAATCATGCTGGTCCCCACCAAGCTCAATGGTGTGATTAATACCAAAATCAGGGAATGGTTTGAGGGTACTGGACCAAAGGGCTCTGATCGGCCCTTCTGTCGAAAAACTTCCACTATCACGCACTCTTAGAATTAATGACATGGAAATGGACCTAACATGTGCTAAATACCTGAAATATTTCAGGTAGTATGCTGGGCATTTTATATATGCTACAGTATTTAATTTTGATAACCTGTCTTTTAAGGTAGAGTCCATTATTTCCATTTTAAGCATAAGAAAGCTGAAGCTCAGAAAACTTAAATAACTAGCCTGACACTACAGAGATAGGATATGCAAAGACCAGATCTTGATCAAAATTCTTGGATTCCCAGAGATTTTCCACAATACCACACTACCTTTCAATAAGCCCTGAGAAAAGAGCTTGAGAATTATGTTCTTGAGAGAAACCCCTAGGATTCTTAGATAATTAGTATTGGAATTATGAGCATTTTGAGTGGAGTTAGCAGAGAATTTTTGGGAAAAAGATATTGGATAAGAAGCAGGAAAGGGATGATTTTGCTAAATTTGAGGAGTAACATCTTTCATCAGTTGCGAAAAGTTGCAGAGAGTATCTTGTTAAATATTGCCTCTGCATCATTTTCTCTTTCCTCTCTTTCTGTGGCTCTGATTACCGGTATGCTAGACTTTCCTTATTTTCCATGTCTCTTTATTTCTCTTCTGTATTTTATATCTCTCTTTCTTTCTGTGCTGCAATATGGATAGTGTCTTTAAGTATGACTTCAATGATTCTCTCTTCATTTGTGAAATCTTTGTAATTTAATATGTTCATTGAAATTTAGTTTCAATCAATATATTTCATTCCATAAATTTTGCTTCTTTTAAGAAATGCTTGCTCTTATTTATTGTCTCTTGCTTATTACTAGCATATTATGTATCACGTTTTATTTCCTGAAACACAATAAGCATATTAATTTTACATTTTGGATCTTATAATTCCAATATCTGAAGTCTTAATGAATCTAGATTTTGTATCTAGTGTTTCAGTCAGAGTATCTTGTTTCCTTTGATGTTTTTGTCATTTTTGACTGTTTATTTATGTTTCTTAGAACTTGATCTGCATGAATTCTATTAGGTCTGGATTAAAGTTTCACTTTTCCAGAGAGGATTGAATTTGCTTCTAGTAGGTATCTGAGGGTACTACCAATTACTTAAAATAGATTTTTGGATTGCTTTTGGTTCTTACTCCAACCCACACATAGGTGGTATAAATTTTGGTTGCAAATCCATAAGAGGACTACTTTGCAGTTATTAACTCTTAAGGAGTCTTTGTAGTTATTAATTCTGGAAAAACAAGAACCACATGTACTCACCACGAAATTGGTATTAACTGATCAACACCTAAGTGCACATATATTAATAACATTCATTGGGTGTTGGGCAGGTGATGGGGGAGGAGGGGTTGGGTATATACACACCTAAAGGGTGTGGTGTGCACTGTCTGGGGGATGGACATGCTTGAAGCTCTGACTCGGGTGGGGCAAGGGCAATATACGTAACCTAAACATTTGTACCCCCATAATATGCTGAAATAAAAAAAAAGAATTCTCTAATGCCAAGGTTGAGGGCATTACTGACCAATCCCAGTTTTATGTGGGGGTCTTCCATCAGAATCCCGGTTGGGGGAAGGTCCAGATTACTATCCTGACTCCTCTACCCCACACAGCCATCAAAATGGAAGCTCATGAGGGTTGGTAGATAGCTTGGGGATAAAAGACAGGTTAAATGTCCCCCTGCTTCTCGATCAGGTATGTTTATAAATTTATTGAAGGAAAAACTTATTTTTCTACACAGATCTTTATATTTAAACTTTGAAAATTCTCTTCTAATTTAAACACATATAAAAATTGTTAATGGCCCATTTCCTAGAACAACATCATTTCTAAAACTGCAAAATGTAGTTTAGGAAAAGAATTAATCATGGGTTAAACAGATTCATTTTGGGAAAATGAAGGCAGGTTGGAAGATAAGATAGCTGTTTACAGAGGATATTGTCCTTTTTCACCATGTATATAGCTCTAAGTTTTTATTATAAGAATTATTTTATCATTTACAGCTGTCACTTAAAATATGATAGTATAATATAGACCCACTGCTCTTCATTCTAGCTTTCACATTGTTTTGTGTTTTTTTCTGGCTCTCAGAAGCCTTTACCGTTTTGACTAACAATATATTTTTAAAAGATGTTCTCTCAGGCACTTTCATAGATTGTAGGTGGTGTAAAACATGGTACAACCACTACAGAGAGCAATTTGAGAATATTTATAAAATAACAAATGCATTTACCCTCTGATCCAGCAATCTCACTTCTGGAAATTTGTCCTACAGATTTACCTGCATACCTACAAAATGATACATTTAGGAGGTTTTTTAATTAAAGCATTGTTTATAAGAGCAAAAGACTGGAAACATCTGAAATGATCATTAATGAAGTAGTAGTTAAATCAAATATGGCACATCTATTCCATGTGATATTAATACTATGCAGCTATAAAAAGAGAATGAGAAAGATCTCTGTACTAATAATGAGATATTTTAAGTGAAAAATGCCAAATTTCAAACTAGAGCATATTGTATTCTACCTTTGCACAATGAAGGAGAAAATTACCAATATATTTTCTTATTTTCTGTATGTATCAATTTTTTACTTAACAAACACATAGCTTGCACATTTCACATTTCATTTGTCAGGAACTCTTCTATGTATTGTTATGAATATTAACCCAATTAATAATCATTAAGACACTTTGATGTGGATATTGTAATCCTCATTTTTGCTGATGAAGAAATTGAAGCATAGAGGAGTAATGCATAAGAGCTAATATAAATCATAACTAGAGGAGGCAGGTTGGGGCACAGGTGGATAGATGGGGAGAGGGGAGGAAAAGTCCTCAATATATACCCTGTTATATATATTTTTGTTTTCAAACTCTGTGGTTGAATTACTTACTCAAACAAAAGATATTTTTCAAAAATGTATTCAACATTTTTAGTTGTTTTCAGTGGAAAGTGTTCAGTTTGCCATATTGCTAAAAGAGCAAAGTGCAAAGAGTTGATTGTAAATCCCGTTTATTCCGGCCTTCTCTTTCTGTCTCACTGACCAACAAAACAAAACAAAAACTCTTTTCATTCAAATAAAATAGCTTTTTATTTTCCATTTTAAATTTGAAAATGATGATTACTTTTATGTCTGGAAGATGACTCGAGGCTGAAGCAAGAAGCAAAATTACTTTATTTTTCTTTGGAAACTTTTTTTTTTTTTTGAGGAATTGAGAGATAGATAGGTGATTTGGTAATTTAACCACAAAACTTAAGGTTCTCTGGAATTGTGCTTGAAGTGGTATTTTCTTTCTCCCTACACATGGAATTTGTAGTAAAAGGTGGCCCCATCCCACCACCCCCCTTGCTTGCCTGCCACCCTTTGTTCTCCTATCCTGCTTTCATTTTCTTGATGGCATTTATCAATAACTGCCATTTGTATCATTTTTGTTGACACATTCATGGTCTGTCTCCCCTATTGAATTAATGAATAAAATGCTCTATGAGGGCAAAAACATTATCTGGCTTCAGAAAACTGCAGCCCAGCACATTGAAACAGTATCTCAA
>VBSM01003204.1:61231527-61268590 GCA_008086735.1 Cheirogaleus medius | reverse complement strand
TTTTCCATTTCTTTTATTTATTCTCATCCAAACAGCAACCAATCTTGGAATGCTGTGCACTCATTTTCATGGCATGATAGAATTAATTTCTCTAAAGATGTTGCATTTCAAGGGGAATGCAAAGAGAAATCAGCAATGTCTAAACTAAATCTAATGCAAAACACACCTATAAATTTAAGAATAAATATATGTCATCATTTCTGATATTTGCTTTCAATTTTCTGCTGTGGTTCTTAATTGATTGCTTACTTCCATATGGTATTGCTCAATATGTGATGTGTATTCATGAAAATACCATTCTACGGGATTTGTTTTAAGACTTGACTTGATCTTTCTAACCTTATAGAAAATGAACTTTAGTTTAGCATTTGTTTCTATATTTCCATATAATCATGAGTGAGGAATGAATGTAAGTCAGAATTTTGTTTTTGTGTTTATTTGCTGTAGAGTCCATTAGCAAAAACATTTCATGGAAAAAAAAAACAACAACAACAACAGCAGCCACCATTATCTTCTTTGAGGTGGACACTTTTATCTTTGTTTTATTGATAAAGGGACCGGGGATCAGGGAGGTTGAGTAAATTGTCCAATACACACATACACACAGCCAGGCAATCTTGGATTCAAACCCAGTTTTGTCTGACTCTAAAGATCTTGCTCTTAATTGTGACTGAACTATTTCCTTTTTACTATTTAATTCTTCTTTTTAAAGTTGTTTATTTTTTGTATCTTTGGCTTTTGCTGTAAGCTACTCAAAATTATTTTATTAAGTAGATTAGGCATAATACATACATACATACATATATAAAAATATCTCTCAAAGTTCTATGATTTTATTTATATACTAATTGAATGATTAATAATTATTAATAAATTATAAATAATTGATGTGCACAGTATTTATAATAGTATTGCTGAAGCAAAACACTAACAAAGAAGCACTTTCACAATTAATTTTGCCAAATAGATAACTTTTTGAAATGTTTTCCCTGCTTTTCAAACCCTAAAGTTTTATTTCTTTCACTCATCTTTAATTTTTTTAATTAAGAGGGTGAATAGTGGGCAAAAACATAAATTTTTCTAGTGATGATATTTCTTTTACTATTTTAAAATTATCCAAGGGTGCTTCTTGAGAAAAAGAATACAGTCATGCATCACTGAATGACAGGGATATGGTCTGGAAAATGCATAGTTATGTGATTTTGTTGTGCAAACATCATAGAGTGTACTTACACAAACCTAGATGGCACAGCCTTCTACACACCTAGGCTATATGGTATAGCCTATTGCTCCTGGGCTACATACTTGCACAGCATGTTACTGCACTGAATACTGCAGGCAATTACAACGCATAGTAAGTAGTTGTGTATCAAAACATAGAAAAGGTACAGTAAAAATATGGTATAAATGATACAAAATGGTATACCTGTATTGGACACTTACCATGAATGGAATTTGTAGGACTGGAAGTTGCTCTGAGTGAATGTTGAGTGAGGACATTACTGTGTACTACTATATAGACTTTATAAACATTATACACTTAGGCTACATTAAATTCATATTTTAAAAAGGAATTGTGCTATAATGTTACAACCACTATGACAATCAGTAGGTGGTAGGAATTTTCCAGCTACATTATAATCTCATGACACCACCATCATATATGTGGTCCATCCTTGAACAAAATGTCATTATACAGTGCATAACTGTACTGTATATGTCATCAATTAACAAAAATCATTTTATTATATCTATGTCTATACTGCTAAAACTCATCAAATGACATTTAAAACTTCAAATGGCATGCAACTAATCAGTAGTGAGGCTCTTTGAAAATGTTTTGTTTTGAACTAATGAATAAAATGCTTACTTTTGAAGCAGAATGAATAAAGTTAAATGCCATTTTTGTTTTTAAGAAAACAAACACCTGCTTGAAGATTTCTTGTATTTAACCAGAGCTGAGGGTTTCATGTGGTGGAAACAAATTAGCCTTTTCAAGTTTCATAAGATGCTATGGGGATTTTCTTCTGAGTAGACAAAAGTGACTAAGAGAAAAAATAAAACCTTTAAGAACTAGAAAGTCAAGTACAGAAAAATGTCTTTTCTCTATTTTCAGTTGCTTAATACATTAATGTTTCATTCACTCCCGTTTACTATAATACATAAGAGAATGCACCGTCTTTATTCTTTAAGTCCCCAAGCAAAAACAAATATCTGTGCCAGGAAGCATGGAGAAGAGGCAATGATGAAGGAGGGAGCATGATGTTCTCGAAAACAACATTCAACTTAGAGAATAAAGGGCTACATTCTATTTCCAGCTCGGCTTTTAACTGGTTCTATAACTTGAAATAAGTCACTGAACTTATTGAGGCTCAGTTTCCTTATCTGTAAAATGGGACTTATACCTTATATATATGACCAAATGATTGTGGGAATCAAATCAAATAAATTAACTGCATGTGCAAAAGGATAAAAGCGCAATGTCAATATAAGAGAAAATTCTTCCTTATATGGGTCATGGGGGTGGCTAACACATTTTAGGAAAGTTTAAATTTTTTTTTTTTTTTGCTTTCTCTCTCTCTTTCTCCAAGTTAAAAGCTTTTTGAATGGCAGATATTAAATTGCTGTCTTTATTGCTGTCTCACCAGGTGACCTTGGGTTAGTCAGCTGATGTTTCCTCTTTTTTTATTTTTTATTTTTTCTTGCCATGGGAACAATTTAATAAATGACTCCAGTTACACGATCCATTTTTTGGAACCTTGAAGTTAATGACTTGGTCTTATTACTGCAGGACAGTCAGAGTGAACAATTGGTTTGGAATAATATTGTCAATTGAATTTGCTCCAGACAGTAAGAGAAAGGAAGATTTCAAGTTGTTTATAATCTTAATTGACCAAATATTTGACCAAAAGGTACTTTAATGTCTCCAAAAGAGGTGAAGAATTTCAGTTAATGGATTTCCAAGGACTTAGATGAACTCAAAGAACTAATTGTTAACATAGAGAGGGTCCTCTTTCTCTATTATCCTGTAAAAATATGTCAGAGTTAACATGACATTTCTAATCTCCACTTCTTCTACTACATCTTCCTTTTCTCCTCCTCCTTCTCCTCTTCTGTGGCATCATCAAAATCCTTAGTTTTAATGTAGTATCTTAGCTCCTTTTCAGCACAGTAGATGTAGCAACTGTCTCCTCCCTTTTTAAACCTAAAAACAAGATGTTAATTTAACTATTTAAACCTGAATAAATCATAAACTCAATAAGGTCTTGTCTTTTCTTAGTGGAAGTAACTTAATGGAGGAATTTAATACATCATGTAAGCAGAGGAATTTGTTATATTTTACGAGATTTTGTAATAGATTTACATTTTAGGTATGATTCCATTGCTTCCATTTAGGGATATCTGTTAAGTCAATGACCTAAGATTGTCCTAAGACCAGGATTCACTAGCTTTTATATCTATAATTTATAGGTAATCAACAACACCCCAAAAATCCTATATCATTTCATTTTCAAGTCATTTGTTTTTATATTTAACTCTTTAGAAAGGAGTAATGTTAAAATGAATTTAATTTGCATACCACTAACCCACAAATTCCAACAAACATGCATTATTACCTGACTGCTTTTATTAGCAGGTTTCTGTTTTTTTTTCTGAATTCGGATAGATCACGGGAATGATTTTCACCTCATACCCTGAAACATTTCTGAAGCAGCCAGACATCTTATTTTGTGAGTATGCTTATCATAAAATGATGAAGGAAATTTCTCTAAAATCCTTGCAAATACCAAAACCATTTCTCAAAGCTCTTAAATTGAGAGATACAAGTTGGAGGTTTTGATTTCATAACGGCAAGAAGAAGCCTCCTGAGAGTGGTGTGTCTTTTACTAGAGCCAGGAGGAGAATGATTGGAAAATTTATCCCAACATTTTTTCATTCTGCCATCCTAGTCATAGCCCTGGAATCCCAGAGACACGTACACATATTCTCGTTAGCCAGGCACTCCCTTGATTTAGCCATTCGGAGTAACTTAGAAGCAAGTGAGAAAAAAGATCTGGTTAGTCTTTATCTAATGAGGAATATAAATCCCCCTTCTGCAACACAAAGATTTGCTTTTTCATCTTCTGTTTCCATGTATTTTAATAAAGTGAACAGAACATGTGCCTTTTTGTAAGATATCATGTACACACACACACACACACACACACACCTATGTTGCTCTGGGAAGGACTGCAGTTTCACCTTGTTCTCCAGGGCTCCAAATTGCCAATCTTGTGATGCGCTGTCACAACTTATGCGTGACTGACTGGTTACAGAGCCCGCTGATCTATATGGAGAGGTGAGAATTTGTCACTGTGCATAAGCAGAAAGATCAGTCAGATACAGTGATAGATCTGTTCTTTGCCTGGATTCGTCTGCTGCTATATTAGGGTAGCTCGGCAGCTGCCAAATCCAATTGTGAGCCTGATTTTGTGGTTGAGAAAACAGAAAAAGAAAAAATGATGTCCTGACATAGCCACTTTGGGGTACAGTAGCTGCAGAGTGAAAATATTATTGTAATCATTATGTCAAAATATTCTCTGACTCTGTAGCCACCACAGGGGGTGCAACAGCTACTACAGCATCTTTTCTCAGTCACCGCAGAGAGAATTTATATATTGTGGCTTGGGGGTTCAAGTTAGCATCTGGGGTGTAAGTGGGTGGACAAGCTCACACAGAACTCAGTATGACGTTTTCTAGGCCTGCTAATTAGAATTAGCATCTGTAATTAAAAATGAAGCCATCACTCTGGTGCCAGGGGCAAAATATGGTCAAATGACCCTTAAACAAGCTGCAATGGTGTTCTATGAAAATGTTACAGATTTTGCAAAACTCATTAATGATGCTAAAGACAATGTGCCTCGTTAGATTGGAGGGTATAAAATGTGCACAGTGGCTTATCGCTTTTGTGTTCATTCACTCGGCTGTGTTCATTACTATTCATGTGGATTAAAGAGGGGAAAAAAGAAATAAGATCAAAGAAATAATATCAGGCCATTATCAATCATATTTAACTAGTGTCCTTTAACAACCAACTTCCATTCACTACTCCATATCTGAGAGAAACTTCTTTCTCAGAACCCTCTTGGCTCCCTCAGGGAGTGCTAAAAGGCATTTTATTTATTCTTTATCCCTACATGAACCTGGCCATTTTAACAGCAAACACAGGGAAAAGATACTTACAAAACAGAAGAAGGAACTTCCATTAGAAAAGTTACGTTTGGACTTAATCTGTTGGAGAACACTCAGTGGTGATATGAAAATTTTGTCAACAGAACAGCTATCCTGGTACCACATAGGACATCCACTATTTGGATGGATTTTCTCCCTAGTATATGATTAAATAAATGAGTTAATGGCCCCCTGTCCTTCTTTAAGGGGCTGTAGATCAAGCCCATTGGCAAATTTTTTTTTCAAGACTGTCACCAACTTTTAACTTTTCAGTAAGAGCACAAAATCGATATTCTTACAAAAGCCTGAAACTTTATCAGCAGTACATACTTTAAAAAAAATGAAAAACATTTCTCTAGGTTCCTCCTAATTAAAGAATCATAACTCCTATAGCTCATGGATATCATAACAAAGCCAAACATGTGAGGAACTGGTGCCATTGTCTCTCTGGACTGATGCTCAGCCTGCAATCAATTTAAATAAACTTGACCAGGCCTATCCAGATTAAATTAATTTTAAAAAAATGTGTGCGTGGTGTGGGTAGATTAAAAAGCAACAACATAATAAAAAAAGCAAGAACATAATAACCATTAGAGCTTGTTAACCCTTGCAGAACTGCATTGTGATTACAAACATACATGTCAGAGGAACTCTGCTTCCGTGTTATTGTCATTAGTATTATTTTAGGTTGGGGAAGTTGCTGTCACTGCCACTGTTAGTAATTTTTCAGGACATTGTACAGAACGTTTCAGAAATGCAGATCTCATCATATTCCCAGAGTGGGAACAGCTGTGTGAGGGCTCCTGTACAACTATAAAGAAAAGTCCTATAAAATTTTGCATAAATATGAGGAAAGCCCCAGGGAAAACAATCTGACACTCACTGGATCCTCTCAGAGGAAAGAATCTGCCATTTTCCCTCATGGAGAAGTTCCACTTGTTAGATAATTCTATACAATGAATTAGAAAGCCTTTGAACAATGTTTGTGTGGGGCAAGGTAGCAAACACAGATGCCTAGAGAGGCCAGGCAGGTAGTGTGACAAGTGAAGCAAGTCTAGTGGGCACAGGAAACACAGAGAGAGTGCTTGCCCATTTAACAACGGAGGCCACTTCTCTTGTTGCCTTGTAGGAATCGGGGCCCAAATCTCCTGACTTTTTAAAAGAGAAACTGGAAATCTGAATTCTTGCAACATTTCCTAATTTTAAAATGAAAGCAACTTATTCAAAATGAGCCCAACAAAAACTATAGGATTCATCCTACCAGCTGCCATTTTGAATTTACAGAGTATGTTACTATACGATCCACATTTACTAAGGGTCCCCTGAACATAAAGCTCAATATTGATGCTCTAAAGGATATGCTGGACATGAAAGATATGTTGAAGACAAGAATTGTACTCCCAAAGAGTATGATATGTGGCTGAACCAATTAAGAAAGTAGGTCTCCAATGGTACTGCAAATATACAGTATAGCATTTCATTTTTCATCCTAATTAGCAATAATAAGAGTAAAATAGAATTTTTGAGGAATAAAGACCAGGAGGAATGAATGGGAGTGGAAAGAGAAAATAAAAACTAAGCTTAGAGTGGTGCTTTCGGGCTGGATATCAGATCTGAACACTGAGAAAAGGAGGGGTAGGGTGGAGAATCTGTTAGATTTTAATGATCTTCACAGACATACACATCTAGGTAATGTGACTGCTGTTGAAATAGAATTGCATTCACATTTGATCACTCCCCTTATTAGAGAACAGCCTAGGAAAGAATTATAGAAATATTCAGGTTTTGATTCTTAGAAACTAATACTGACTTTAGAGGTCATGGATAGCTGATCAAGGATAGGTAAGCTTGAAACAAAATTTCTGATTGCAAACAATTCTACAGCATTATATGTTCTTTTATTTTTATTCACAGTGACAGTGTGTCAGCTCAGATAAAAAGAAACACTGAAGGTTTTTCATGGGCTTCAAACATCACATAGCATTAATTCTGATGAAAAATGTTCAAGAGATGCCTTTAAATGGCAATAATTTTGACACTGTGAATTTCAAGACTAGGAATTCAACACCCCTCCATATAAACTGAACCCCATTTGCAAGAAGACTTAACAGTCTTTATAAAAAATTCTCATGTAAAGTTTAACATGTTTACACTCAAAATTTACTAGGGAAGGGTGGAAACAGAAAAGCTATTCTGAGTTCATTTGTATTTATTTTTCTTTCAAAAGAAGATATAAAAAACATAGAGCTTATTTTTTTCTCTTGTATATTAAAGCCAAATAACAATAAAACTTGATTGTCATTCTATTTAAAGAAGGCAATTATGCAATGGTTATATATACCCGACGCTCACATGTCTGAACCTAAGATGTCTGAGCCCTCTAAACTGATCTTGTAATAGAATTGCATTTCACAGGGGGGTAAAATGGGATAAAACCACAAGCTTGGTATTTCTGAAATGGGAAAGTCATTCACTCAGGAAGAGAAATTCAGCTTCCTCCGAACTTCCATATCTTCACTTTGTACTTGGGCATAATGCATAGAAAACCGGCAGCTTTGGGACCACTTTTGATTTGGTGGTTCTCATGAAATTATTCTAAAGGTAGAGTCTTGCACCCATTGGGGTGTGTGGCTTTAGGGTTATGGCTGCATGGGCAAAAGCAAAAAGCTTGACACTAGCATTTTACTTTGATCCATCATGATCACTTTAGTACAATAATCAGTGAAATCTCAGTGTTTAGGTCATCAGTTTACATCTTTGTGAACGTGTGAAGTTCACTTATGCTGACTGATAACTGTTTCAAAGTACACTGCCTCCCTACTGCGCGTTCCCATGTTTTGGAGGTTTCTTCATGAGATAAATAGTGTCATTAAGGGAGTACTATATTTCAGGATAGTAGCATATTTTATAAAACAACAGAGAAAAATGAAGAGTTATAAAAAATTGATTTCTGGGATAAGAATAACATTTAATAAATGGGTATGCTAAGAAAGAAAACGCCATTTAAAAATGTCTCAATTAGTCACTGGGAAATAAACAAAGCCACTTTTAAGCCAGTGTGGAAGGGTCAATGTTCCTAATTCATACCTACAGAAAGGAATGATAATAAGGAAAATGAATGATTTCAGGCCACAAGTGTGATTTCAGATGTTTCTGTCTGTTTGTAGATGAGTGCCTTTTGATTATCAGCACAAATGGCAGAGTTTGACAATTTCTCCTCTGCTTGTTCCATCACCCCTGGATCTACATGACAAAAAAGACCAAATTTCCTCTCCAGGTGGCCGTGTAGCCAATTATACTTGCAGAATGTGAGGTTTTCACAGCAGTGTCTATAACGTGGTCAGTGTCACCTTTAGAGATACTGGCTTCACTTTAATTCTCTGGGCTTCATTTGGCTTCAAATTCAGGGTATACCAAGTATGAAAGTTTTGATTTTGCTAAACCTAAGGAAAATTTGTAGAAATTTAAGTTAACTCTCAAAAGGAGTGAAGCGAATCATGTTTTCTTCTCCAACCAATGAAATGTAATAGGGAATAAAATTTCACTTCTATTTGGAAAATATTTTGCTTGTGTGTGTGCCCTTTTATCACACTTGGATTGGAATTTGGATTTATCTCAGAGATTTGTAGGGACAGAAAGAGAAGATTAATTTTTGTCTAATATGAAATGCATACATATTTGGGGTGGGAGACAGAATATTGCCACTATAGAACATCATTTGGGCACACTATCAGTCTCATGCAGTTTTCTTTGATATAGCTCTGGAGTGTTGCTTAATTAATTAATATGCCACTTTAAGAATAAATCCTCATAATTTAGGACAAAAATGAGGGAATTAGTTTTTATTTTCCTAGGTATCATGCTTTTACACAGGATGTGTATTATAATTATAAAAATTACAAAAATTATAAAAATTATATTATAAAAATATCCAACATTTATTTAGTGCTTGTTATGTACTAGACATTATTTAGAGCACTTAAAAAATACTTTGTATTAGTTCTTTTAAACATATTATTTATGTTTAAAATAAACATAAATTTACTATTTGTTAATAGTAAATTTTACTCTTTTAATTCTCACAAGTTGTCAAGCAAAATATTATTATTCTGCTCATTTTAAAGATGAGAAGTTGAGGCCAAAAAAAGGCCTCAATTTTCAAAGATTTAAATATTGGAGAAATATGCAGTGATCTTACAAGGAGCAGAAATTATGGAACCGTTTTAATGGTTGACAACTAAATTGTTAAATCTGATCTTGGTGTTATTTTGTTCCTAGCTTTGCATTAACTATTCTTAGCTTATTAGTTTCTTATTCATATTCTTTATTCTTCTGTTCAATCCTCTTGCCACTATAAACTATCCTTCTTTCCTTTCTTTCTTAATTTTTCAATGACCAATCAACTTTTAGAAGTCCTTTGGCTTTAATATCTCTTCCCTTTATCAAGAAAATAAACATTATTATCTAAAAGCCCACTTGAAAATTTTGTAATAGCAGGAGGGATTTTTCTTAATTATGAAATATTTGATGGTTGCAATTATACTTCCCCCATTCCTTAACCATCTTCGTGGATAGAAAATATGGCACTCCTTCTGGAAACAGAGGTCAAGTAAAGATAGTTCAATCTACCCTTTGTTGAAAAAGGTTTCCTGAATTTGAATCCTGCTGGTTTGAAGTCCTAGCTCCAATGCTCAAGAAGGATATAACCCTAGGAATATTATTGACCTACCTTAGTCTCATTTCCTCATCAAAAACACGGCTTTAATAACAATATCCACTTCATGGGATTGTCTATCCAGTGCTGGGATAGAGTAGGCACACAACAAATGTTAGTCACTCTTCTCGCCCATGCAACAAAACCTAAAGCAAAGGACAGAGGACTAGCACCTAATAGGTCTTCAATAAATGCTAGTTCAATATTACAAACGAAGAAGAAAATGATTTCAGTCATATTGCAAAAGATGATGTTACGTTCAGAAGAAATAATTTTCAGGTTGTCCCGAAAGGGTACTGAAAACCCAGTTATGCTCACAGTTAGAGGGTAAAAACTACTTTAGGTACATCCACAGTCTGTCTCCGTCTTCCTCTCATTTGTTCACAGTTTACAAGTGGAAAGGGTAACAAGACTTTGGCCTGGCACACTAAATCCTGGATTCAAACATCCGGGGCTGCTGCCTTTCCCACCGCCAGACGGATGGCTGTGCGAGGAGAGATTAGGAGACACTTGAGACGTTGATGCCTGAGGCTTGCAGTACTAACCAGAATAAACATTTTTCTTTTTTCAGTAAAGCAAATATGCACGGAGCAGCTGCGCTAGGAGAGTAGTATTTTCACAGTTACTTCTAGTAATAACTGCACTTTAAAAGTGTTTCAACACTTGGACTCTGAGCACCCTTCAGTCCTTTATGTAGATTCCAATTTCGCTCGAGTTGGGTAATTTCTTGCTTCTCTTCTTCCAAGGTCTCTCTGTTGTTTGCCCCAATAGAAAAATGATCTTTGGTTTTATGTCACTGAAGTTTAGGAAAAGGAAGTGACAGATTTGGAGTTTCTTTTAAAAACAGATAGTTTAAAAATAAATTATAGCAAACTATATTTATGGTCATCTGTTGATAGTCTATATAGATCTCTGTCTTGGAAGAGTAGCTCTGAAAACCCATTTGGAATCATGTGAAATTACGTCACCACTCACAACATGGTGTTAGCAGCCATCTATCTTCAAGTGCATGAAGTCAACCTGCTACCCTATAAACACGCTGCTGGTGAGATACACAGAGAGAAATATTTTGGAAGAGTGAAAACATTCTTAGTCAAAGTCTGGACTCATTTGCTCATTTGTAGTGACAAAATGAATTTGAAGGGACAACTCCTAAACTCCTAAGAGAGGCACAGGAAACAGCGCGAAGTGCACTGGTCTCCGTGAGAGTAGACTTGAACTCAGGCCTTGGAAATTTATACAAAATGTGAACTTCTGTGGGCTCTGTTCTCAATTCTGTAAAACCAGGGGGTTGAGCTAAATGACAGTGAGCCTGTGAATCCTAAAATTATTCTTGGTAATAGATGTGATTTTAGTTTTATCATACAGAAAGAAAAATAGTAATAATTATCTATAACTTCTTATCATGTTGAAACTCTCTAAGCCCCTTCCTTGGTTTATTTTTCTTTGTAGAACTTAGCACCATCACAAATACTATAGATTTTACTTTTTTTTTTTTAAATTTTATTATTGTCTGTCCCTCCCTTCTGAAATGTAGGTTTCATTGGGGTAGGGGTCTTTGGCCATTTTTATAACTGCTTTATTCCCAAATTTTGGAACAATGACTGGCACATAATAGGTGCTCAGAAAATACTTAAAGAATGAATAACTCATAACTGTTCATAATTTAGCATCTTGTTTTCTATAGTGAAGTATGGTAATTAAAGCTACTTCCCACATCCTTTCTAAAAAGTGTTTGAGAATAAATTTCTATTATAAAATTTAAAACTTGAATAATAATCAAAATCATTTCATACTAAAAAATGTATTACTACTAACGGATAATGGTTGATTGCTCATGCTTATGGTTTCTAGGTCCAAATTCTCATGAGATTTTTGGCTAGCTTTAATTAATTAGGGTGTCTTTCCCAAATTGTCCTTTGTGAGTAGCTGTAAATATATCAACATAGACAATGAACGCTGGATGGAATTTACATCTTTAATTCCAACCTTCCCTCCAGAGAAGCTTGTGTTTGTAAACTTCCCTGAAAGGCAACCATTCCAAGCTCTCTTGAGCATATCCAATGATAGAGCCCAGTGCATTTCTATCATTGGATGTGGCTGTTTTGTTTGTTTCCATTTTTTAAAACATACATTTCTAAAAGGTATATTTCCCCCTTTTTCTTCTGATCAGCCATGAGGGTCTCTCACCTTTGCCCTAAGTGTCTCTTTTATATTATTGCAGATGTATATGTATTCTGAAATTTGTTATAACTACATAATTAAAAAACTCAGAAATCATGGCAGCGCTACCACAAATCATAGAACATTAGGCATTTAAGAAAATATACCTTCCGTAAATTTCTAGCACAAACTTGACTTTTGGGTAGCCAACAGGAGGTTTGTATTGGATGTCTCACATGTGCACCCTCAGTAGTTTGAAGAAGTCATGGGAAATTCTGAGAAGCAAGTGTCTGATGAAGATGGACACATCCTATTGTGGCAGCCGAGGTCTGCAGAGCAGCTTCAAAGGTGAGAAAGGAAAAACCAGGTGATGGAGGAAGCACTGAGCAGGGAAAGGAACATGAGCTCCATGCCAGGATCATGGTTGCTGACTGTTCAGTTGAGTCTGGATAAGTTTTTTTTGTTTTTTTTCTCAATGGTTGCTCAAATTGCAAAGTTAAATGTAAGCCTTTATTTCCCTAAGGGGCAAGTGTGTGTTAACTAGAATAATGAATCTCGAGCTTCAGCATAAGAATCATGTTGGGGTCTTTGTTAAAGTGGATATTTTTTAAATTATTGAGCCCTTCTGTTAGAGATTTTGATTCAGTAATCTGCATTTTAATTAAATTCCCTGGTGGTTCTGATGCAAGTCAGGCACCGACTACAACTTGAGTGATTCCAGATTAGGGGAGTTGATAGTCCATTTCTTATTGTGAAAGGGAGCATGTGTGAAGAAGCTGTAAATTAGATACATAGCAAACTTGACTTTTTCTTAAAGTTATTGTATCCCATCTTTGTATTTTCTAACTAATCCTTTTGCAAATTTTTTCTCTTTCCTTTTAAACATTTAGTGATGAATTACAGTATGTTTGCGTTTGTTTTCTCAATGTCTCTCAGCCCTGGCTCTATGCTAGAATCATCTGAGATACTTTTAAAAAGAAGTTCTGATTTAGATGGAAATTTCAGGAAGCAAAGGGGAACGTTCCTCAGAGTGCTGTTGGAGTGGGGATGGAAAGCAAAAAACACTAGAATTCTATATACTGATTATAAAAACTAATAACGTGTGCTCTTTAATTCATTCATCTTCCCACGGGAACATGTGGACACAAATTAGGTTTCCCACATACCTGCCTACTTGCTATGTTCATAGTGTGAAAATTCTAATGTGTGGGCACAGTATCCTCTTGTCCTTTTTAAGAGGGACTAGGAAGAAAATACTGGCTGGTTTAATAAAATGTGAAATGCAAAATGGGAAATGGAAGATTGTTTGATCAATTATGTGTAAAGATAAATCTCTAACTTTCTCTAAGAAAGAGTAACAATAAAGTTCTACCACTTTACTGTCTAACTTTATTAACTAGACTAGACAACTGTTTGGTTTCCCATTGATTTCTAAAAGAGGATCTTGGAAACATGACTTCTCCCTGCCTTGATGTTAGAAATGTTAGAATCCATTTTATATGGCATGTAAGCCTTTAGCTAGTAATGAAAAGTCAATATAACATCCAACTCCTTATAACTTCTACATTCTACATACAAAGGAATTAGTAAGTCACAGTAGTGATTATGGCACATAAACACATTTCTTTCTCCATTTAGTTGACAAAATGAAATATTGCTTGAAAATTAGAAAATGAGGAGTTTAATATTATTGTTCTTGATATAAAGATTATATGGCTTTGGATTAATCTTTGTTTATTTGCCAGTATTAGGAATGTAGATCACTAAGTAGACTTAGCTTTAAGTAAAATTAAATATAATTTAATGAGTAATTTTTTAGTACTTTGTATGTCCTTAGTGTTGTGGTATAGCAGCTCTAAGGTGAAAATAATAATTTTTCTTTCCAAAGATATTCCTTATTAGAGTATTATATTATTAATTATTAAATTAAAGAATATTAGGCATTAGGTAATTAGAATTGAAGACAAATTTTCCAAACAAATTTTTGCAAATTTAAAGAATGATCATTAGGTTTCCAGATGTGATCTTTACAGGCTGTATAACACTATCTTTTATTTTCTTTTTTCACTGTTGAACATAAAAGAAAGACAAATATTATAATTTTTTGAATTTGGCTTTTCATATTTGAGTTATGATGGTTGATCTAAGCCTTGATTATCAGACAAGGGAAGAATCAATGGTGCTTGGAAAAAGTATTCACATTATGCAAATAGAGAAGAACCACAGGAATAGTTTGAGCAAACAATAGGATAGATATTTAAACATTATCTTCTCCTATAAATTAGTTGAACCTTTTCATGCATGTATTTAAATCAACAGCTCATCTTATAGAAAGGAAATGAAAAGGTCAGCAAAAAATAAAGTTAATTAGCTTTTCAGCAGAAGTCAAGACCTTCAGATTTCCTTCAGGATCTCGTAAACCTTAGGATATAAGAGATGATAGTAATCCCGCTGTAGTTTCCATCATTTATGGCAATTTTTTCCCCATTTCATTATCTATCATATCTAGTAAAAAGTGGATCACTTTTTGGACATTGCTCTTGCTTAGACTGATGGGAACACTTCCTTTCTCTGAAGAAATCCCACTGATCTTCAGACCTTTCCACAGCCTTCCCTTCATCTACCACCCAAGGCAGACAAAGTCCCTTCTGTGAATTCCTAGCACCTTATATAAAACCTCACCCTGGCATATCACTCTACTCTGGAATTACTGGTTGGTAATATCTCCGGCTTTCTCTAGATGATGAAATCTTTACTTTGTTCCTCTTTTCTCTCTCAGAACTAGCACAGGTTTTGGCATATAATATTTGCTAAAAAATGTGTGGTTGATCCAATGAATAAAGTCATGGCAATAATTTCCATGTTGCAAATTTTAAACTCTGGTGTGATATACCATTGGCTTATTCTCAAGAGTATTTCACAGCTCAGGAATTAAAGACTGAATATAAACCCAAACAGCCTCAGCTGCATAATCAATTCCTCAAAGTAGTCTGGCCACACTTGATACCAATTCTAGAATGAAGATTCAACAGTAGATAAAAGATTATTTATCCTTATTAAAAGAAATCAAGTTTAAAAAGTGTTTGGATTAACAGTCTCCTAGACAAAGAATCTAGCTAAAGCTAGTTTAAGAAAAACAGTACAAGTGGTTTTTTTTGTTTTTTTGTTTTTTTAATTTTAATGTTCTGATTATGGGGCCCTGACAATCAGGCAATCAATTTATTTTGAAAGCTCTGGCTGGAGTTCTCCAGGTGTGAAATATTCATATATGTAAAAAACACAGATGTGGGACAAACATAGTTTGAAACCAGATACTTGGCCTATAAATATGGATTTATGCTTTGCATTTGATGAAGCCTATGAAGGAAAAAGGAGATCTTGCAAAGTTCATTAATCCAATAGCAGTTTTGATAAACTTTGCCAAAGGTGGAGATGTTTAAAGGAAAGAGTGAAAATGGGCAGATTAGAGAAAGGGAGAAGAGGATATGAGTCAAACAAATACTTTCCAAGTAAATGAGAAAAAATTTAGAAGACTACTGAGATAAAATGAATGAAAAATAGAAAAAAAGAAGAGAAGATAAAAGGAATAGAACAAAAGAGGAGAAAAAAAAGAATCAATGGCAATGGGGAGAGCTCTGAGATAATGAAAAAACAGAAATGACAGGAAAAAAAGATATAAATTTGTAAGAGAATGTAAGGGGGAAACATAAGACAATAGCAAATTAAAAGACTTATAGAGAAGAAAATTTCAGAGAATCAACAGCTAACAACCAGAGTCAAACCTCAAGAAATATCTACCAAATGTTTACTGCTTGTTAAGCACCTAAACTCAAGTGGCACCATCCCTACCCCATAAATCAGTGTGATGTGCTAGGTTAATAAGGATTAGATAAAGCTAGATGCTGGAAAAGAGGTGCTCACATGCATTTCACATTCTGCTTCTTTTTTTAGGTTAATAGTGATTTGCAGTGACGCCCCTATTCATCAAAACACTTCCTTCCATTCTTTGGTTTATTATCTGGATACAGTGGAACGCCAAACAATGACTTCAGCTTGCAGGTTGTTCCTTGTGAAGAATAACCTGCACAGATTCTGATTTATGTTGTTCTTCTTTTTGGTAACCATTTTTAAGAACTGAATATCAATACCGTCCTCTAGGGAAGCAAGTGACAGACAATGCACTACATTGTAAATGGTTTATTTTAGCAAAATCAAAGAATTAGGCTTTATCCTTATTGAAGTAAACACCCATCCGCTGCTGTATTACCAGTTTGTGATCAGTTCCTGGGCTAATAATGGGAACTCAGTTTCTTAGTTTTTATTTGACCTACATACGGATAACTCAGAAAATAATGGAATAAAATCACTGTATAGAATAATTTTGGTCAGTATTTCCTAGAGAAAAGGTAAATTCTTCTTTCTATTTTTCTAATGTTTGTGAGATTTTGATGTCAGTGATTTTGGATCTAAAAATGCTTGATCTTGATTATTATATTAACCATGTATCAAGCCATGGGCATTTTCAACATGCTCAATGGAAGTCAATAAATTCAGCACAATGCAATTCTCCAAAGAAAGTCAATTTTTTAGATGGCTGAAAATGTAAAATTGAAATTGAAAGCATGCAAAAATTCAATAATTTTACTAAGTTTATAGCTAAAATTTGGTAATTATAGTGTTCTCTGAAGAAAGGTATTTTCTTATCCCTCTATCTATCCACCCATCTTCTGCTTTGTTGCAAAAAGTTCTTAAGTGACTGCTGAATACATTTTTATTGAATGCATCAGTGGTGTGACATCAGAAAACAAAAGCCAGATAAGAATAGAACTAAGGCCTGTGGCAGACAAGAGCAGGAAATGGGAGACACAGGAGATAATACACAAGGAGCATATTTATGAGAGATTGAAGGATTATAGCAACACTGTTTTACTAGTCCATATAATTTTATAATAACCATACAAAGAAGGTTAACTGTACTTTCATATTACAGGAAATTTTTGACTGTACTTTCATATTACAGGAAACTGTACTTTCATATTAACTGTACTTTCATATTACAGGAAATTTTCCTTGTTTCAGATTAGGAAACAAGGTAGGGTTCAATTTCCTTGGTGCATTCATTCAACAGATACTCATTGTGTCAGGTACTGTATTGAGCAATTGAGATAAAACTGTGAAAAATTAGCCTTGTTACAATCCAAGATCAGGAATAAACTGTAGAAGCCTGCTTCTCTTGGCTTATCTACATAACTTACTCAATAACTTTCTCAGGTGATAATGACCATGAGATTTTTCAGAAGATTCCTATGAAAAGTTTCCTTCCCTAAGATACATTATTGAAAGCTGTGCTATTTACTACAGAGATATTGTTCATTGTTCAAACTTTCATTTTCTGTGAAGATTACCTTTAAAGTTTTACCTTTAAAGGCTCCCTTTGGTGTATGCTTGGATTTTCATTTTGTCATATTTTAAAAATCTGAATTTAATTTTGCACAGCAGAGTAAATCATGGCCCCCTGATTTATCCAACTAAAGGTCGTGGGCTAATCCTTTCAGATTATGGTGAAGGAAAAGGAACACTTTAGTTAATTATAGAATGAGTTTGCATGATTTATCACCCTCAGATCTGTTATGGAAAACTTTCAAGGGATTCAATATACATGTGGTTATTTTTCTGGATGATACTGTTGTTACAGCTGGACTTCACCATCTGAATCATCTTGGGCTTATGATTAGACCCATAAGTGAAAAATTATTTTGAATAAATCATCTTCCCAGAATAAAAACAAGGGTTTCAGCTCAAGCTTGGTGATTAATGCAGTGGTACAATCAAGTTTTAGTCAATGCAGGATTTAAAGACCGGAAAATGTTATGTCCATGTATTTTTTCTAGCTGGGAGGGAATGCCAGTTAGCATCCAGTTGCCCAATAACTAAGTATAGGGTTAGACACATGATGATCATTGCCTCAATTTAACACCTTGACCTGGTTAATTAATCTGTCAAATCACAGAATTTTACTTTTTATTTTGTGCTCATGTCTAACAGGCCCACAATAGTATGGAGCTATAAATAGTAAAGAGACTAAAGGATGTGAAAGACTCTAAGGCCAGTGATCATGCTTTAGCTGGTTACCAGGCAAGATGCAAGATCAACAGAACCATAGGCATTCACAGTGCGCAAAAAAGAAAGCCAGACCCAGAAATGGCATATTAAATGCAGCATAGCTGTTTGAAGCCAACCTTTAAAAGTGCAAATATTATATATTGTTGCTGTCTATCAGATAATAATACAACTAGTTAAGAACCTGCTAGATTTGATATTGCCTCATTTAATTCTTGCACCTATCCAGTGAAGTAGGACTCATTATCACACTGAACAGGTGAGGAAACAGACTCAGAGGGGTAGGTAAATGATCCCAACTAACTCAGAACGTAAGTAGGGCAGCAAGACATTTGATTTCAAAGCGCAAGGTTTTCAAAATTGTTATTTTATTTTTCTTTAAGTCAGCCTGCCTTCCACTACTACACTGTTACGGCCATCTGCAAAAGTAATTTGGGCTCTTTGCACTAACAACTTTATATTTGTGTGGCAAAATTGCTCGTGAATGTCTATTTATTAGACTTTGTGTCTGCAATAGATGAGCAAGAATAAGAATGTCTAGGTTCTGGTCTTATTCCTCCCACTGATTGCCTGGTTAAGCTGCTGATTTTTTTTGTTGTTGTTGTTTTTGTACAGCATTGGAAAGAATGTCTTTCTCCATCGTCTGTGAAATCCTTAAGAGAAGGCTTCCCCCGCCCTTCTCTAAGTCTCTTATGTGCTGCGTTTAGCAGTTAGAAAAAAGTGAGTCTTTCGCTTTTCAAGAAGGACAATAAATAGTGCATTATTGTACCTGCCTCTCAGAGGTATTTTAATTGATATGTAGTTAACAAAGGATGTGGTGATGTTCTTGGAAATTGCTGTGAAATGTGAATTAAAAAAAAAAAAACCGATCAGAGGCACTAGCGGCCCCAGCTTGTCGGGCATGTTTTTAATTTGCATTTATGTAACTTTCCTATTTCTGGGCATCCTTGGGAGGACACATTTAAGAAATTAAAAGGGAAAATTTAGTTTTCCAAAACGTTTCCTGACCTTCACAGCATAAAAACCAGTGAACCCGAGCTTCTGAGACGACGGACTGTCGGGAATTGTAAAAACGATTCGTGGAGCGCATTGTTTGGCGGGAGGAGCTCAGCCTGCCACTAACAGAAAAGTCCAAGTCAGCATTTACTTAGAAAATTTCTTTTAAAAGTTACAGAAGCAGTGCACAAGTATCAATATTCCCTGTACAAACTCATATCTTTGTTCTGTTCTCTTGCTCTTGTGCCGTCTCTTTTTGAATTTCCTATAAAAGCTAAATTAGGTCTCAAGGGTTCTGCACCACTAAGCAAGGATCTCTTCTAGTCCATTGTGATGGAAGTAAATGTACTCAGGAGGGAGATGTACTTGAAGGAAAGGCTAAAGAATCTCCCTTCATTGAATCCCCCTGTCTCCCACACAATCTACCCACCCTGACTTTTCTAAATACTTCCTGCGTGCTCATGCGCGTGCGCACACAGAAACACTCCAACTAGCCTTTAGCAAAATTGCGCAGTAGGTAGGATAGTTACCCTAATCAGCACAGCCTTTCTGTGCTTGCCCCACCACACTGGTGGAAGGATTCAAGTTTTCAGACCCTCAAGCTTTCTGCTTATACCCCTACAAAAATGTGTTGTTGGGAAAGGATTTGGTAAATTCATTTACTAGGATGTAAATAATATTAAGGCTGAATTTCTCTGTCGTATATACCTTGTAATAGCATTCAAGAACCACCAGAGTCCTCTTCTGATATCTGTGGCCCTTACCTCACTGTGGTTTTAATGAATATTGTAGCATTGGTGTATTGTAAGATTATGGGCTATGTAGGAATGAACTGTAATTCTAATGAGTTGGAGTGCAGGCATATTTTAGGGGACAGAGCTACTGGATTTTAAAATCACAAAGGACCCTCAGTTCAGGACTTTTGGAATCACATAGTCCTGAGGTGGAATCGCAGTGTGCACATCTTATACCTGTTGGTTTTGGACAGGTTACAGAGTCTATAAAAGCCTCTATTTCCTCCAAAACTAAAACAACTGAAAACCAATCCTGGTAACAATGTAACAAAAGTATTGTCCTTAAGGGCATGAAACTGTGGACTTTGAAAGCTGGAAGTGACACTGGAGACAATCTTATCCCACATTTTCATTTGGAAATGAGGAGGCAGGACCCAACAGGTGACTTGCCCAGGCTCATAGTTAAGGGCAGCAAAATGCCTCCTGATTTAAATTCTAGAATTCTTTCTGCTGAATCCACAGAAGACAGTCTGTCTTTTGTGCGATAGCAAAATACCATTGTGTTGGATACTGCTTGTACTTGGGTGTGAGCCACATGTTCTCAAATTAAGACAGGTTGCTTAGGGCCAGGTGCAGTATGTGGTCATTGGTGGCAATTTTTAGATGCTCATTTAACAGAAAGACATGATTCCCAATGATTTTGAATGATCATGCTTTCATTCCAGCTGTTCAATTAATGGTGCCAAAGAGGGAAGGTTTAATATTATGCATGACTTAAAGAAGAAGATGAACCAGTGCATTTTTGCAGACAACTCATTTAGCTTTGGCCTGGCTAGAGCCAAGGAGTCATGTGAAGGTTGTGTACCCCAGAAAAGGCCTCTGAGACAGACAAGATGGACCAAGAGGAAGAGGTCAGCTTGAAGCATCCTGCAGCCCTAGGTCAGTGATAGGGGGGCACAGCTGTTAAAAACCTGATTTGGATCCCAGAAACTCCAGGTGCTATCTGTGTGACCTTGGAAAAATTAATTTATCTCTCTTTGCTTCATTTTTTCCATCTGTGAAATGAGGATAACAATAATACTAATTTCAAGGGTTTATTCTGATGATTGAGGTAACTCATATAAAGTACTCACTGTAGTGCTTTTCATATAGTAAGTGTTCAATAAGAATTAGCTATGATGATGATGATGATGGTGATGAAGATTTAGACTAAAGCCAGGGGAACATGAACCTTATAACTTAGTTTTATTTTTATTACACATTTATAGTATTTTTTTTTTACAAAATCACTTGTATTGGCATTTGAAATAGAAATTTATCTTTTTCTTGAAATTGAACCCTAAAAAGTAAAAAAAAAAAAAGCCCACTGTTTTTGAGAGTACTGGCCTAGCTTTTTTTTTTTTAATTAAAAATGTCTAGTAAGAAAATATTTCTTTTTCTGGATTCAAATATAAGTTCATCAGATGCCTTTCAAACATTACGACTTTTATCTATATAAAACTTTGCCTTCAGAAATAGGTTCTGCCTGAGAAAGCAGGTTTTTGACTGCTAACAAGGTGCTAATATCCACAGCACCACACCGTACCTTTCTGCCAACTGAGTTGGTTTGTATTTAATTAGACCTCAAGATGTTGGACTGAGTATAGTACAAGTTACATAAGTTTCACAATTTAGATTTCCTGATGTCAGTACTTTCCATTATAGCAGAACACACCATTGAAATTGTGAGAATAAAGAGAATCTTAAAAATGAAATGATGAATAAAAACACTGACTTACTTTAAGAAGAAATGATGAGAGAATTTGAATGTTTTTAAAAGATATATATGCATTTTGCAGGTGTGTACTTGAAAGTAGACTCAGATGAAATTTTGAGGAGTTTTTCTACTAGAAAACATATTTTTTAGTAGGAAGAAGAGGAAAGACTAAACTAGTTTTGATTCTTGGAGGCATCCTTAAAAACTGTATATAAAGTGTGATGAAATTAAATATTGGAGAGCTCCCATTTAAAAAGTGGCATGCTCCTTCATAAAAAGAGACTTTGAAAGAACAAATCAACTTTTCATATCTATGAAAAAAAATCATAATTGGTATAATAATGTTCAGTGAGATGGTACATGAGGAAACATTGCAATTTATATCTGGTAAGTATTGTGTCTATACATTTTTTCAATCAGATCGTGCTAAATAAATGTAAATAAATAAAAGGAAAAAACATCAGGCTGAAATCAAGTGCTCCAGGTATGTTCAGAACTGTTAGGTGGCAGTGAAGACACATGTTATAAGACAGGTTTTGGGGGTTAACTGATATGTCAGCTAAGCTCTCTGTTTTATGCTTGACTCCTCTTTTTATGTGGTGACCCCCTAAATCATTAAGAGGCAAGTTTTAAATACAAGAACAGTCATATATTTCCTTTTGTTCAAAAGTTCGAACACTAGGTCCTCAACATTCTCAATTTATCTCAGTACAACAAAACTCCTATTTTAACATTTCAACATCTCTCAATTTTTTCCTCTAATAACCAAATCTCTATTTCCCAATGAGAACTCCCTTAGAGACATATTGTACTTGGAAAATTATACATATATTATAGATGTTAGTCTGCAACTCTCTGAGCCTCAGCTTTTGCAATACAGAGATAACAACACTTCACTTTATTTTGTGTGTGTGGGACAATAGAAATTCAAGAACAATAATAAACCACTTAATGAGGGCTAAATACCAGGCACCATGCAAAGCATTTTACAATGTTATCTCATTTGATTTAACTCTTATAATGGCCCTATGATGCAGGTACAATTTATCTTCACTTTACAAAAAATTTGAGGCTCAGAGAAGTTGAGTAACCCGGTAAGTAGCAGAGGTGGGATTGGTATCTGGACTGCCTCACTTTAGTGCCTGTGATTGTAACTAGCTCCCTTAAAGGTCAAAGATCAAATGCAGTATCTGACACATGGTTAGAATGGAGTTAATGTTAGTCTCCTCTCTTACACTTTATTTCATTTGGGGTGACACACACACAATTTCTGCCACCAAGCATATGTTCACTCTGTTCTTCCACCTGAAAAGTTTCTCCATGATTCTTTGCCAATACAATTCTACACAATTTGAAGGCTTGGTTCAAGTGACTTCCCATGAGGTTCATGCTAACCACTATAACATGACCTTCTTTCTCAACTCATCTAGCTTTTATCGGTTACAGGTGTCAATTGGAAATGCCATGCTGTGTTGTCCTCTTATGTATTAGCAACTCACATCTGTCATTCTGAAACCTCATGGGATTTCTCAAGAGAAGTGATGGAATTTTGCAATGGGTAAGAACATAGACTCAGGAAGTGGAGTGCCTGGGTCTGAATCCCAGTTTTGCCATTTACTAGCTGTGTGGCTTTGGACAAATTACTTAACCTTTCTGTACCTCAGCTTCCTCATCTATCAAATGAACCTAATAATGTACACTACTTTATCACACATTTGCTGTAAGGATTAGCTGACTTAATATGTGTTAGGAATTAGATCTGAACATGGACATATAAATGCTATATAGTATTTACTTGTGTAATAAATTTTCTTCATTGGCTCTGCTTCAACAACTAATGTTTAAAGCATACTTGATACACCAATGTTTGTTGATTTGTTAGTTAATTGGCCATTGTTTCATTTACATAAAGCAGGCTATATAGTAAATACAACATCACTGCAAAGGATGTAATTTCTGAGACATTTTAGATTTTACATGTTCAAATAAAAATGATGAATTGTTCTTGAAATACACCAATGGAATCTAAATCTCAAAATATTTTGATACCCATATTATACATTTGAAAGGCAAATATATAAACAAGCTCTTCTTTAGTAGAAATTTTACAATATTTACTTTTCTCCTTGAATTCCTACTTTCACTTTATTTACCCTACATAATTTTATTCTAATGTTAAAATTCTCACATTTGAAAGCTTTTTATTAATCATACTTCTCTGTAACAAAAATAAGCATATATATTTAAATTTAACATTTTTTTCCCTGTGAATACAGGTTCTGAGTTAAAATTTCTTCTGGATTGAATTATTATTATCATTATCACTAGAATATAATTGATTACAATCACACAAATATATTATAAATATTATATTTATTGAACATAAAAATAAATGTTTAAAGGAAATTCATCTCTTAATAAGCCAGATGGGCCTTTTTTTGTTCCACTTAATTCTGGTGCTTATGTTTGACTACTATTTACTACTAGAATATAATGGGGTTTAGCACCAATTCTGATTACATCTTTGTTTTTGGAGATAGAAGTTTTGGAAAACTTCCACAAATATGTAGAAGAAAGTAGAACGAATTTTGCCACAGCAATTGAACTCACTTCTTAAAACTCCTTCTGAAATATACGCCTCACATCACATAGCATTCTCTCATCAAACACTATTTTTAATGATCTACAACTGACTATTTAGATAGCTTGTCCTTCAATTTTGTTGAAAGAAATGCAAGTTACCTGACTTGTGAAAGGATGTTTGTTTGGCTCATTCATTAAAATTGCTCATCTTCTAAGCATTGAAATCAGTATTTTAAATCGTCCCCTTTTTTAAGTGCAATGGAAGTTTTTCCAGTTAGGAACCATACATACAATAAGATTTGAAATGAGTGAGAGTCAGGCTTTCTTTGGTGGGATGGAAGGGAGGTTACTGTGAGGGGGAGGTGGAAAAGAGGAAGCAGTTTTCTCAGAGAATACGTAAGAAAACTAAGGACTGTAAAGTGATTCCATGTAAAAAGCCTTCATATACTCCTAAAGCAGTGTTCTCAACCTCAGCATTATGGACACTTGAAGAAGGGTCGTTCTTTGTCTCATATGCTGTTCTATTCGTGTAGGATGTTTAGCAGCATCCCTGACCTCTACCTATGTGAAGCCAGTATCACCTTTTCAGTTGTGACAACCAAAATTTCTCTGGATATTATCACATCTCCCCTGGGGGGTAAAATTACTACCTGTTTTGAACCACTGTCTTAGGGCTATGAATTCCCAGGTATGAAGACTACCTTAGCAGTGAACATCATATTGAATCCTGCTCTCCTAAAAACCAATGAGTTTCCAACATTCTTAAGGGTAAATTGGGATTCTTCATCTATCTCATCTATTCAGAGCATATTCCACACCTATTCAGAACATAGGTTCAAAATGTTCCCACAACACCAGTAGAAATCAATTCATCATCCAGCTTCTTATTCTCTGAGGCCCGGGTGTGTCTGTGTTGGTATTCTTTAACGTCCCTAAAACTGCAACACCTCACAGTTTTGTCAGGGGATAGACTCAGGCTAGTTCAATGGAGGTGAAATGAAGGCAAGCTCACTAATTTCTCTATATGAGTATGCTCATCTTAATTCTGACATTTGAAATAATATATTTCCCAAATTAATATGAGACTTCAGAGGAAAAAAAAGGCAATATTAGTCTGCTCTTAAAGAACTTAATAAGGCAGAATGCTTCTTTTTCCAGTGATGGAGAACGGTTTTTAAAAAACTACTTTCCTTCTTCCTTCTTCCTTCCTCCTCCTCCTCTTCCTCCTCCTCCTCCTTTTTCTTCTTCCTTCTTCTATTTATTTGTAATTATTGCTATTTCTGGTACCTATTGTGAATTACAGTATATGGCTTTCAAGAAGACTAGACTCGAAGCTCCTTAGAGCATGAGACTGACTACTGCTCACCCTTGTATCTATCACTTAGGATAGTGCCTGGTGCATCATAGGCTCCTGATAAATATTTGGTGATGCAGGAAGGAGTAGTTGTGCAAATATCAAATAAATTAACTTTCTGATGAATCATTAAACTTTCAACCTTAACCTTGTCATCACATCAGATGACCTCAGGCAAATGGATAAGCTAAAGTACAATGAATGACAAATAAAGCACAGCCTTGCTACTTACTATGTCAGAGTAATCGAGTACTTTGGCACTTAAAACTAAGTGTGAGAAATTTTGAAAATACTTAAAAAAATGAAGAATAAAATACTTATATAAAATATTAATATCCAGACATAACCTTTTTATATGTTTTCTTCAACTTCTCTTTTATGTATTTTTATATAATTTAGATCGTATAGCACAAACAATTTTGCATTCTGTTTTTTTTTTGTTCTTGTTAGTCTTTAGGTTTAGTGAGGTCAGGGATGATGTCTTTTTCCTTCACCATTTCATCCCCAGTACATAAAATACATTATCAAGTGTATATATAGACACTTAATGCTAGGCAAGCATATTGAATATATGGTGAATATAAACTACTATACACAGTGAATACATACTACATGAAAGTGTTTTATAAAGAGCCTTACAGCAAAATTTTCCTAAATTATTGAAAACATCACAATGAGGCTGTGATATGTCTTTAGGTACAAGTCTTTAGAGTATAAAGTCTTGTTGGTACTTTAGTTTATTTTCTTTGGAAAGATTCACCCAGAAGGTGAATTATTGAGCCAAAGAGTATGATATATTTAAGAGCTTAAATTCAAAGATTGTACCATTATAATCTCCTACTACAGAATATAAGAGTGTTCAGTTCATCACACCTGCTATAATTCGACAAGTAAAGATGCCACTCATATTATTTTAATTCTTTAGTAAGTGAGGTCAAACTTTTTTTTTCCAAATGTTTACTAGCCATTTATATTTTTTCTTTTATAAACCAAATATTTACACTTATGATTTGGGACATTTTTTGAAGTGTAGAAATTTCATTTTTAAACTGTTTTAGAAAGCACTCTTTATATTGTGAGGTTTTCTTTGGCTTGGCTACTTGGGCACATGCCTGTATTCATACTTGTCCTGCATATCTCATGAGATTGCTGCATGTGTCATCGAGATGGTGGCTACATAAGCTTATTGAGAGCTATAGAGCTCGAAACACAGGCAAGATATTATTATAAATTTTAACTGCTATTACATTTGTAAAGAGATGAGACTGCATCTGTCAGCTCCTCTCAGATTGACATAGTTTCTTTCTTAAATGTTTTCAGAATTTTCCTTAAGAGCAACTTCAGTACAAAGACTGACAGAATTGATGAGTATGAAGAAACATACCACTATTTCTGAAATAGAGTGAGCAAAGAAGGTATTTTACATGCAGTAAAACAAAGAGGATCATTGAAATAAGTCTACAATATTTTCCAACCTGATATTGTTAAACACAGTAGATATTAAATATAAGATGAAGGCAACCAAATGTAGACCATTTTCTTTCTAATAGTATCTGTGGTCAAATTTAGTCCAGTTGTGGGAATCAGGACCAGTCTATAATATGATCAACTGGAGTCCTGGAGATTAAACGACAGGGTAGGGTCTGTGATTCATGCTATGTTTTTGTATAGTACAGTTTAAACTGAAGAGGTCTGAAAAACCAATAACAGTGGACTAATAATTAGGCTTTTAAAGAAATGCAAATGGACTTAATTTGAAAGCATTGAAATTAACCATATAAATGATAGCTCAATGTAAGGAATATTATGTTTCAGCCAAATGCAAAACAAATTAAATTGCAATATTGTTAAGGAGGAGCGTAACTGCATTTCTTTAGAGTTAATGTCAAATTTAATTGGTTTTTTACTTTATATTGCTGGGCACAATTAGACATGGCATCTTCTTAATGTTGTCAAGGTTCTTTCCTTAAGAAAATACCTTGTGCTTGTACAAAACATAGAAGGATAATAGGCCTTTGATATAAATAGTGTGTTGAGGAGAGTTTCAATCCCAGTCAATCAGACAAAATTAATTAAACTCAGGTGGATAAATGGTGGTATGCTAGGCTATTCAAAATGGTTTTTTCCTTGAAAGGCTTATGGCCGAAGATAGATAACCTGACTCTTGACAGACATAAAAACCAGAGGAGAGAACTGACAAGCTGAGTGTGCAATTAGTACATTCACATCACAAACTAAATGTGCATTTTCATGAATGAATGAAGAATTTTGTATTTAGTCATCGACAGTCTGTATAGCTATTTCCCATAAATTGCTTCCTTAAAGTAGATGCAGATTCTTAGTGGGGGGAAAAATCTATAAATAAATGATTTTACCAAAAATTTGAAATCCATATAAAAAGAGATATATATAAGTTTATGAAATTAAATTTTTGGAACCTTTGAGGGAATAATTATGGCAAGAAAAGACTTTATTATTTATACTTAGAATTTGTTATTATTTTGACTGGACAGTCCCTACTTAGGATTTGTAGATTTTTCAATAATATTTATTTTAATTTTTGCTGAGATAAGTAAATGCCATTACCATTATTTGTGGAGTGAAAACTGTGTAGAACTGAGGTTTTCCCAAGGGGATCTTATAACTAAATTAATAGTTTTACTATATTTTTCTCTATTCTTTATATGGTCAAAACACTGACGACCGTTTTGGTAAAAATTTTTATTTTAAGGGCCAACATCGGCCAAATGGTAGTGAAATTTGCATCAGGACTTAGGAAGTATTAATGCTATGGATGATGTCTACTGTGGGTACAGAGGTGGCAAAAATAGTATGGCCTAAGAGAGAGAGAGAGCACGGATTAATGAAAATAGAACTGGACTTGGAGTCAGAAGCCCTTCTTTCCAGTTAAATTCTCTAACAAATAATTATGGATAAGTCAGCCATTTTTCTCCTTTAAGAAAATGAAAAAGATACATTTGAGAAATTCAAAGGAAACCAATATAATCTAAAGGATTCTTTAGGACTTTTGTAAGAAAACCAGTTTGTTGTGTTTGAGACTGTTATCTTGGAGGCCATGGCTTCTTAGACATTGTAAGTGCTCAATAATCAAGATCTGTTGGACCACATTTAAACCCCATCCACTATTGGAGGTGTCACTTACAACTTTGTCATATATTTCCTTTACGTTTTAAGCATTGTATTATGGAAAAAAAAGGTCTATCTTTGACTCTAAATCAATAATCAAATCAACTATGGTAGATAATATTTTAAAAATTATTAATGAAAATAAGGATACAATGAAATGTTGGAAAGAATTTCAGAATCAATTTATTTCATTACAAAAGAAAATTTTCTAAAACCAGTCACGTAAGTTTTAATTTATTCTGACATGAATGGCAGCCAGAACTGATCTTTAGTAATATTAATAAATGAAACAAAACAAAACCACAACTGGAAGGGTATTAATGCTACCTTACTAGTATTCTTCTTAGTGATGTTTCTGCATTGTCCTTGGAAAGATTTACTCCTTTGGTACTTAACATTTTTTAAATCACAAGAATGAAACTATATATCCAAAGATAAAAGTGCTTAGAATTAAACCTATTATAAATAAAAAATAGCATTTAAAAGGAGAAAAAAACTCTCAGGATATTGGACTGTTTGTTTTAAATTTAATTTTAGAACAAACAGATTAATAGATTGGGGTCCTAAAAATTTCTAAATAATTTATTTTCGTAGAAAACAAATTATTGCCAAGAAGCATTATACCTTAATGATACGATGTTTTTCCTGAACAAATGTTCCTCTATTGTACCAGACTGTGTAGCATTTGCTCATATTCAACAACTGTGGAAATTTGGAACAAGGTTTCTTCTCCTTTCTTCTCCTTTCTTTCTCCTTTGCATGTGCCAGGCACAACTTATGTGCAAGTTATCAGGAAATATTTTATGTAATAATTTTATTATTTGACCTGACAATGATAATGATAGCCAATTATTCATTAGAAACTTAACATGTCTAACGTCCTTAAACTTGTGTGTTATTGTTTGATTCTGGAATCAAGAAGCCAACAGCTGTTTGATGATAAAATATGATTTGAGTGTTCATTCTGGTTCAAGCTATATAATGAACTTTTTACTTGGGAAATTTGGCATATGAGTTTTCATGCTAATGTGGAATTACAAAATCCATATGAAGTACTTTTGCGATCCTTGCCTTGGACAGGTGAAATGGAACATTTTAAATGTACTTTGTCAAATAATTGGTTTCATTTATTTTCATTACACTCTTTAGGAAAATAAAAATAGTATGACTGAATTTCATATTCTCAGAGTTAATTACAGGCAACAACACATTTTGATTCTATTGAATAAAATTGTCTTTAAATAGCCTTTTTAATGGAAAGATTAAAATAGTGGTTTACTGTTTACTAAGTACTAGACATATTTCCATAAGAGCTGGAGTAAAAAAACTAGACTTACATTACATATATCACTTCAAGTAAAACCACTGCTTTCCAAAGGTTCAGTCTACATTTACCACCCAGAATAGTATACTGGCCCAGGCATAACATGAAATAGTTGTATGTGTCCACTGTCACATAACATAGGAGCACCGGAGAGAAACTGCAGTAAGTCTTAGGGGAGGGAGTGCCCAGGCAGCTGATTGTCTTATTAAATAACTGTTTAATCAATGCTACTAAAAGTTAGAGGGGTCTTCCAACCTTTCACCTTTTTAGAAAAGACTCAAGAAATGGTTTCATACGTCCACATCTTGAATTATTCCAGTTCCAAGAAATAAAGAGATCAGGCACCATAGCCATTATATTATCTGGATATTGTTACAACAGAAGAGTAAAATTCCTTAGTCTAATAAATTCTAGTTAATAATCAACATTTAAAAAATTATCCATTTTTCAGAACTGAGAAATTGTAACTCTGTGGTCTTGTTCACTGCATAGAAATTGTAAGATGAGATTCATGCTAATGCAGAGGGCTATGGCTAAGAGTGACAATTTGGCTGCCTGGAAGTTTCAAATGGTGGCATTTACTTATGTGAATTCTCCTCAGCCCAGTCTGTTTTTCAGCTTCATAGATTCAGAAACTTGATCTCCCCAGTGTTTCAGAGTGGATTAGGCATTAGTATGAGGACCCATGTTAAAACTAAGCTCACAGGAGCTAATAATATAAGATGTATATAAGAACCTGTTCTTGAGAGTATATCTTAGTTTGGGCTCCTAGAAATGAGTTGATAAGTGAGTTTAACAAAGTTCTCAGAAGAGAAGAGAATCAAGTTTATTTGATTTCAAATAAGGAGAGAAATTTGTGCTTGCAAATACCAAAAACATGACAAAACAAAGCTGGTCAGAAAATTAAAATAAAATAAGAGCCTACATTTTTTCTTTTGTAGCTAAAAACAAATGACAAATTATCATATCAAAACAAGCAGCCTTCACTGTGAACTGTCCTGGACACTCTTTTCAGCCTGATCAGTGAGTGATTCACCCATCGATAGTGCTGGGATGGACCTGGACAATATTTACCTCTCACATCCAGGTTTTTACTCCTAAGAGTTTTCATAATTTTCCTTCTTTAAATATGCTTAAGAAAGAGAATAGCTCAAAAGTCAGCAAAATCATTATGAGTTGATTTTATAACATGATTTTTCAGAGTACAGTTTTATATCCAAGTTCTTGGCATGGGAGAGTTTGAAAAATATCACCGTGGCTTCAGATACTGCCTACAAACTCTATTACTTCAATGGATTGTTTTCTCCCCGATATTTAATAATCTAAAATACTCTCTACAGCATATATTGCTACTTTCAGATAATAGCTTAAACATTAAAGAAGATGAAACTCAATATATATCAGCATTTCCTTATATTAAAAAATGAATTTCCCTTATAAAAACAAATGTATAAGACTATTGTAAAGTATTTTCACATTTTTTCTTGGTGATATATTTTTTTAAAGAAGTTATGCTTTCATTCTCACAGGGGTATTTGCCTCCTTCATTTATTTTCTTTTTGTAATTTTAAGAATTACCTTAGAATTTGCTTTTTAATTGTCACTTTAAAATAATTTTACTAGTAAAATTTTATTTGAGAACAATACCACTACTTGTGCTACATTAGGTTATGTTCTTTTCTGGACAGTTCTAACTTAAACTCAATTTCATATGGTACCAACTATATAAGGCAACTGAGGAGTACAACTGACAATAATTTAATAGACCTTATTTATGATGAAGAAGTTAAAGAGGGACTTCTATGCATCTTTAGAGGTCCATCTTTAGAGGCCCATCTTTAGAGGTCCATCTCAAACATCACTTCCCCTGTGAGAGCATTCTGAATTTCTAATACCGTCCTTGCTATATTCTGTTCTGCTCTCACTGTGATCATAGCTTTGACTCCATCAGTTGACTGCTTCACCAACTTCAGCATCCTCACGGTCTAGTCCTGTAGCTTACTTTAGGTGGATGCTCAATAAATCTTGAATAAATGAATGTGTGAGTCATATACATTTCTATTAGTGTACATATGGCTATAAAAGATGAAATCTTTGAGCTGATTTCTCTGAAAATTTCAGTGGAAACATTTATGATCTCATTCTGGTTCTTGAGAGTGTACCTTAATCTGGGCTCCTAGAAACAAGTGGATCAGTAAGTTTAAGAAAGTTTTCAGAGCAGAAGAGAATCAAGTTTAGTTGATTTCAAATGAGGAGAGAAATTTGTACTTGAAAATATCAAAAATAAAACAAAACAAAGATGATCAGAAAATTAAAATAAAATAAGAGTCTACTTTTTTTTGGCAGCTAATAATACTAATTTATTTCATGCCAAGTTCTAGTTATAAATGCCAAGGCCTTTTAAAAAGCTTTTGCTGTTTCTTTTTTAAGGTCATTTTGTGCCTAAATTCAGAGGGTACCATTTGTACTTCAAATTCAATATTAAAATATTGTATATGTACTATTGTCACATGATTAGAACATAATCTAATGAAAATCAGGTAATGGGGTAATAGTCTTTAAAAGAAGGATGCTTTATTGGGCAATAGTATGAACATTTTATAAAACATATAATTTAAAATCAACTCATTGCAATATTTATTGAAAAAAGTTTTACTGTGAGTTAAAATGTATATAGTGGTTTTCTTTAAGCACTCCAAATCTTTCGTATGTCCCATAGTGCCAGGATATTTGGCTTATATGAGCACAAAGTAATAACAAGGCTAGTAACAAAAATATAATTTAGTAAACAACCAGATTAATTTTCTTTTTCTTTGCTAATGTCTGTGATTCCCCTAAATTAGAGAAATGTAACCCAGGGCCATATAATGTGATAACTAATCACACAAAAAATGACATTAATGGATGCCCATTCTAATAATGTCATTTACAAAGTCAGCAGACACAGCCAGTTAATAAAATATTTATGATGCAAAGGTGAACATACTTAAGTCAAAGGAGATTTCTTTTGCTGTTTTATAAGAGCATATTTTGAAATAAGTTTTTAGCCTCATATTTTGGCTTTTGTAAAAACAGGTCTGTGTCAAGAACTTCCTAATTACATTTTAAAACAAAATTTATCATCTAATTATTATTAAAAAGTTATAATCTATTTTGAATATTTATAAAATAACTACTAACCAAGTAGAATGCATGCCATATTAAGTATAAAGTACTATACTTTCTAAGCATTATCTTTAAATGTTTTAAATGCTTACTACGCGTGGTGTACAACAATATATATTGAATAACGGCTTCGGCTCCTCAGATGAGCACTAATAAAATTGCACTTATTACAGAGCCACTGAATCTGGAACTTGAGATATTGGCCACATAGATATATTTTAAAGGTTACCTGAGCAAGCCAAAATTCTAAGTGATTTGAAATGTGCAATAATTTTGTGACACTAAGATCACAATATTTCCTTTCATAAGAATCCACCCCCATTGCCATTAGTTAACCACATGGTTATTATATGGAGCTTGATTCACTCTAAATGCCGTTATAACACCTGTGGTTTCCCTCATTAAGAATTGAATGGATGGGGTCAGGGGTTGAAAGGGCAGCATATGCGCTATGAAAGAACTAGTTAACATAGCCTATTATATTGGTGCACTGGTAAATCTCATTTCTATTCATCAGATGATTAGTTCAATCAATATTTATTCCTCTATGCTCCCTTTGTCTTGTGCTACAAAGGAGACATCCTTCAAATTCATGGCATAAGCCTTGTTATCTATGAATTTGTTGCTTAATTTGAGAGGGAATATTTTATTTATTTGGCAGTCCTGAATTCTTTGATTCTCTTTCCCTCTAATTATCATTAGGTAGTATAATGGAGTTTTGTGTAGATTATTTATAAATAGATGCTATTAACAGTTTCTTTTTTATGCGGCTCTAGTACCACGTGTATTCATATCTTCCCTTTGAATGCTTTGAAAAGTTGCTTCTGTTTCTCTAAATATGTTTGAATTTGGAAGTCTGGATTGTGAAAGCAAAGATAAGAATGATTTTCTCTCTCAAATATTCATTCTTCTTGTCTGAGTGGGTGGTTATAGGCACATACATATACATATTGCGTATCAGTGTGTATCAACAGACGCCTCCAAAGACTGCTATTATCTGCTAGGGATTCTGTTAAGTCAGAGATTCTATTCAAAGTAAGATAAATATTTGCAAAAAGCTGTAATTGGAAGATGATTACAAAATTACAGGAATAATACTTTTTGTGTAGAGTGCTTATTTTATCAGAGGTCATCATTCATTACATCACAAAAGACTTATTTCATTAGTCTGCTTAATTTTTATCCTTTAGATTAGAATAGATAGAATAGCAGAACTACATCTAGAATAAAAAACCTACATTAAGCACAATTTCCATTTCTAATATTTACTTTTCTATGTATTTTAACATCACAACAAAATGTTTTGTTAATGTCAATTAAATTAATACCAATATAATTAAAAGCCTTTACTTTTTTTGTCTTTGTGGAATAAAAACATACAAATGGTTTAGTCTTAAGAAATTCCCTTTGTATTACTAGAATAATAAAAATATATATTTTAAGTCACCACAGTTATTAATAATTTTTGCACTCACAACATACGTGCTCGTGAACCTTTGATTTGTTTCAATTTGGCCAGAATTTGACAGTCTTCACTGTGGCATTAATTCTCTTATTTCCTAATATGTTTACCTGTAAGGCTTAGATTTCACCAATCCACAGTGGCACTGATGTTATTGTTCACAATTTTAAGGCTCACTTTATTTATAAATTTGCAGAATCTCAGCAGACCTATGTATGTAGGATTGTTTAACTTAATATTTTACTAGAATTAAATTAAACTCTTTATTAATTGAATGCTATAATATGTACTTTAAATTAGAGGTATATTATTCATTGCAGTGAAAAAAATCTAGTTAATGTGCTGCGATTTACACTTTCATTTCTTAGAACTATTGTTTTATAGTATAAAAACTGTATGGGCCATCTTATATTCCTAAAAGGTGAATACAGGTTTATAAAATGTGAAGTCTTAGCCAAAAAAAAAGATTCATTTGTCTTTTTATGTAGAAAAACTTCCTGTGTTAAATAATTTTAAAATCCTAGTGACAATTGTGTATATGCTACATGTAGGAAAAAATAAGTATTATTACAAGGTTCAAATGTCATTTCCTTGAAGACCAACCTTGAAACTTTATATTTTCTTGGTGCTATAAAATCTTTGTTGCTGTAAAATTAGGTTTCATGACTTGGAAACACTTAAACTTAAAATATAATCTATGGATATACACACCTGAATAGTTGCTATTAAGGCTGTTAATAGTTTAGTATTTATCAAATTGTTACCAAAATAAGTAAATGTTAACATTTGTGCATGGTTGAGAGTATAACGTGTTATTTATGCTAAACTATCACATAAAACCACTTTAATAATGATGCAAAAAAACATCTTTTAAGGATCCTCTAAAGAGCGAAAGCTATATTGTTGTTGATAGAAAAGCCAAGGACTTCTAAATTTTAAATGAATGCCAACAAAGGAGTTTTAACCTGTATCCCCTAGGTTTATAAGGCCTGCCACTCGAAATTTTTTCCTTTATGTTTCTGTCTTGGTTTCCCAATTCCTTATTATCTGAAAATATAGAAAAGCAAAAGCCTTGTGGTACTAATGCTCACCCTAGAAGCGTAGTATGTCAAGCACTTCTGTGTCACAATATTAGTTACAAATTCACCAGTGATGTTGGGGGAGGGAGTAACTAGATGCAGTCATCTAAGAAAATATTTTATTTTTCATTTAATTTTTATTTTTCTGGCTATATGTTTTTTCAATAATACTTGAAGTATAGCTTCAGAATTTTTCTTTAAACTATTTGAATGATTACTTGTCTTGGAATAAAGACAGCTTACTGATGATTACTTAATGAGCTATTATTAATGAACTACAAACAGAGATGTCCTTCCAGCAATGTTTTTTAATTGTGGGAGGTGGAATGTTGGTTAGAAATATTTAATTGGAACTTGTGGAGGAAATTAAGAGCAAGAGAACTCGTTTAGAAAATCTAAAGGCCTTGCCAGCAGGACATTCAGAGCTCCATACTTCTGACAGGTTGCCATACTCCTGAGAGCAAGCCGCCTCTTTTCTAAAGTTTAGCAATTAATAAAAATTAACTACCTGCAAATAATAGATAAAAACTGGACTTTAGAAAAGCCAAGCCTCATCCTTGTTTATAGCAAGCATAAAACCAGATTTCTAATCTGCCCTAGCCACAATCACTTATTGATCGCCACAACATCTGTGTCCCTGTTTGGGGAAGCAGGGTTTTCTGCGGAGGCAGAAGTGAATAATCCAACCATTTTGGTGCCCCTGTGTAATAAACAGCTGACAGATCTTTCAGGAGGGAGCCTTGAAATCTACACCTAGGCTCACTCCTTTCTTACCTATTGATGGGCCCAATTAAAAGTCCTCCCTTCAGCCTGCAGAAGTTACTCCTTTCAATAATGCAATCTAGGAAGAAGCATCTCTAGAACTCCTGTGGACCCCCTCACAAAGGGTGAAATGCTTTGTGCACCACCAAATACAACCTCCTCCGCCCCAAGCCACAGTAAGCCAGCGCTGTGTCCTGGCCTCAGTTCAGCTGTGGGGCAGGACAAGGACCTCAAAGATCAGAGCCTCCTAACCCCTTTCTTAGCCCAGAGCTTCCCTTGGGGATAAAGTCTCTTAAATACCGTAGGCGGGGGCGGAGTAGGGGTGGGGATAGGTTTGCTAGATTGGCCCCCAGGGAGACCACTCAATCCTGGACTACGTTTGCATAGCGCAAAGTGCCCGACCCATGACAGTTGCCAGCTGCAAACTGTGAAGTCTAGGCACTGACTGGGACCACCTGGGGATGGAAGCTTGTATGTGTGTGTGTGTGTGTGT
>VBSM01003204.1:61141257-61231427 GCA_008086735.1 Cheirogaleus medius | reverse complement strand
CTTTAGAAAGTATGAACCCAGCCATAAGGGAATGTTAGAAGGGGAGAAAAAGGAGAAAGGACAAATTGGCAACCCAGACCAGAGCAGGGGAAACCGAAAGGAGAGTGGATGGGGTGGTGAGATGAGACAGAAATAGAAAAACAAAGACTGGGCGTCTCTTACTAAGTAAAGGCTCTGTACTCGCCAATTGCTCAAGTATACTTTCTTGAAATTATTTGAACTGTGGAGCGTGAATCCAACCCCCAACCCCGGGACAATTGGCTGGAGCTAGCGCGCACACACGGTGCCCCACTCCCAGTGCGCTCCCACTCCGAGCGCGCGGTCAATCAAGACGTCCCACCAGGACGTCCTTGTTTCTTAGCTACAGCCACCCTCTCCCATCCCATGGACAGCTTTTCTCCGTTCCTTTTCCTCATTCCCTTTTCTACTATATCCCAATGTCCAGCCAGCTAACCCAGTCTTTGCCTTTGAGTCCGGGCTCCTGGCTCACTGTGTGCGGTCGGGGTTGGGGGTGAGGCCGGCTATCTCCTGGGCAGGAAAGGCATAGGGGGAAGTGGGTGGGAGAGGAGCACAGCTCTATGGAAGGAGAGGAGTGATTGCAGCCCAGCTCTCCCAAGGGCTCCTGAATGCAGGAAAGTCCGCAGCTGGTCGTTTCCAACTTTTTGTTGTCAGGACAGGGAGGTGCGGGACATGTGAAGGTTAGAGAAGAGCTCCCCAAAACCTAACAGAGTGGCAAGACAGAGAGACTGGGGGGTGAGAGTAGGTGCCCAGAGGCTTGCACAGAGTCCCATTTCAGGCGGGCACCCACTGGTCTCTTAGTAAAAGTGAAGTTGCGGGCGGGCACAGAGCTCAGGAAACCTAGAAGTCCCCAGCACTGCAGGAGAGGAGACAAAGTGACTTCCCAAAGTCTATCAACAAGCCGCTTCGGATGGCCCAGAGTGCACCCAAAGCAGGTGTAGCACTCCTGTCCCTGGCGCACCGCGGCTGCAGTGGCGAGGGTCCCGGCCTCAGGGCGCACCCAGCACCTCCTTTCGCAGTGGCCCTTTATCTGACAAAAGAGCCAGAGCCCTTAGTTCCCCAGCCACAGGTAGCGTGGCCTCCCCTCGTCTCTAGAACTTTCTCGATACAACTTTTTCGGGGTCGCGCTTGTCCCTGGGCCGCGCGGGCTTGGGCACGCGGACCCTGGCAGGGCGCAGCGCGGGCGCGAAGACGCGCGAGAAGGACGGTCCCCTAAGCTGCGTCCAGCTCCACGACACCGCCCCTCTGCCTGCCACTCCGGCAAAGGGATGTGCCGGTTGACCGGGACGCTAGTGGGCCTCGTAACCTAGGGAGTGTGTGCCCGCGCGGGTCCACCCGGTTGCCGGCCGGTGCGCCTCGCGCTCCCAACCCCGGCCAGCCGCCACTGCGCGCTTCCAGCTGCTTTTGCCCAGAGGCAATACTCTCCCAGCTCTTTCTCCATCCCGAGTCAGCTGCAGCACCCGAGAGCGACGCGCAAAAAGGATTCAGTGCAACTCAAGGACTGGTGGTTACCAACTAGCCTCTCTCCCCTTTCCAAAAAGCGCCCTCCCGCGTCCCTTCAGAACTCCCGAGAGGCATCCACACCTTCCCCATAACTTTCTACGCCCAGGCCATTTGCAGCCCCACCTGCGAGCGCGGAGTGCGCCCGGCCAACCTCTTTCCCCTTCGGCTGAGTGCCTCCCCTCCCCCAGCTCCCATCTGGCTGGAGTTGGCCGGACCCGGGCAGCCTCGGTGCCCGCGGGCTCGCTTACCTCGCATGGTGTGGCCGCTCTCCTGCTCCGCGTAGTCATGAAGCTGCTCCCAGCCCGAATCCCGGAGAGCCCAAAAATCCCGCTCAGCACGAGTGAAGAAGGTGGTCGGTGAAGAGCTGCTCTGCCGAGAAAACCATCCCTTTAGGCACACGCCGTGGCCGCAGGGTGACGTTTGCCGCCGCCGCCGCTATGTTAACAGTTTGGTGTTGTTGATGGTGACTGTTTTGATGTTTGTCTGTTTGTTTGTTTGTTTTCGGGAAGGGTGAAAAAAATGTTCTGGCTGGCTGGTGCCTGGGTTTTGTTTTGCTTTTGTTTTTCTTTTTTCTTTCTCTCCAATGTGCTTGCTTTTTAAAAATGCCACCGCCTCCGGCTCAGAAGATTTCTTTTGTGATCACTTGGACTGAGGAGGAGGAGGAAGGGCAGCAGGAGGAGGAGTTGGTGGTGGTTTTGTTAGTTACAAAGAAGAGGGAGAAGGAGCAAGGGGGAAAAAGGAAGCAGAAAGAAAAGAAAGAAAGGCGGTGTGGATGGCAGAGCATGTGCGTTTTCACATGACATCTGTGCCTGTTAGCGGATCCACAACGTGAATTTTCACTGTTCAGTTACAGGAGGAAGGGAGCAGCGAGAGAGAAAGAGGAGAGATGGAGAGAGCGCTGCGAAGGGGCTTATACGCGAGGGCGGGCTTGGCGGAGACTCCCAGGCCCCGCCTCCTGTCAGCCCCGCCGCCAACCAGCGCCCGGCGGCGCCGCGAGAAGCCGGGACCTCGGGGAGACGCCGCGATTGGAGGCAGGGGGCGGGGCGGGGGTTAGGGACAAGGGAGTCGCAGGCGGCCCGGGCTGCGACTGGGAATTAGAGACCGTCCGAACTGGGCGGAGGAGGAGAAGAACCCAGGGAGAGAGTCGGGCAGATCTGCAGGTGACATTCACTTCCGACCCCAGCAGAGCAGGGGACACTGACCGGTCTTTCGGAGGCAGGAGACGCCGGGGCGCCCTGGGCCCCAGGTTCTGTCACTCTCGCGCAACGCCTGCCGGCCCGGCAGAGTTAGTTTTGGATTTATGGCAGACGCTTTGCCCACTGCTTTTCCGGCAAACTCCGCATCTCTGGCAGGGGGTTTCTGTGGGCAGGTCGCTTTGGTTTTAGTGGTTGAATAATGCAAAGCCACTTCCACCACTTTTAACACAACTACAACGCAGTCCCATGCAAGTAGCCGTCCGCTTTCTTTAAAAACGTCGTTCAGATACTCCCTGCCCCCCAATCTTAAAAAAAAAAAAAAAAAAAAAGGCCAGGATCTTTCGTGTGTGTGTGTTCTTTTGTCAAGGAAATAGATTTTAATTAGCATCTGGAGAACCCCCTGGCGATGGGCTACTGGACTGAAGGTAACAGCACAAATTGGCTGTGTGGCCACCTCAGCGATGCAAGGCAAAGGGCGGGGGCTAGAAAGTGTGACTGTACGGTGCTCTTAGAAGGGTCAGGGCTTTGGAAGGAAGAGACTTAATTTTAATTGCTAACCGGAAGACAATTACCTGTTCAGAGGAGATTGACGTTAAATGTAGGTAAAGTTATTTCTCCTCCTTAGGTGGGAATTGTCATTGATGACCATTTACTTGTACTTTGATAAAAATCTAACACATATATCAAAACTCTTCCATTGCAAGTTTTTCCCTCTCAGCGGGCAAATTAAACATGTAGATGATTACATCTACTTCCCTCCCTATAGTAGGGAGGGAACTTCTTAAATACTTTTTGGTTAACTGGTTACCCTAAAAGATTGGGAGGTGGAGAAATTTGCCTCATTTACTCAGTATCAAGACATTGAGACGTCTACTTATTAATGTACCTGTTGGTAGAGCAGGCCTCATCACTGTTTAGGTATTCAAATAATTAGATTTTTACTAGTATTTATTCATGTTATGTCACGTAACATGAATAATTGCCAATTGCAGAATTGGCAGTTATTTAGTTAATTAGAACACTGTACCCTGCCAAGCAGTTTTTAAGTAAAAAAAGGGATTACTTGCTGATTTTTCACCAGTGTTAAATTGATGTAGCCCTGTTGTATGCCCTTCTATTGGCAAGCCAATGTGTAATTTAGGAAAATTTTAGTATTAAGAGCGAAAGTTGATTGAGTCATTAATTAAATGAAATGAACAAAAGGAAGTTACTGTTCAGAATAGTTATTCCCTTATAAATACCTTTCTTCTAGATTTGTAATTGACACAGTAGTTAATCTTTTAAGATAATATTTAAGGCTCTCTGGTTTTATCATTTTTAATCAAGTAAAATATATTCATCTTAACTACATTAAAGCTGTACTAAGTTATGCCTAATTTAGTCACTTCATTAAAAATTACTGAATATAAAATAGTCAAGAAATAAATTGTGACTATATCATTTTAATTTTATGTGCTTCAAGCAGAGACATAGAAATATTGAAAATTCCAATGTCTTTGTAAACATTATATAATTATTGTTGTTATTGTTTTAGAATTCTATTTAATATTTCTCCTTTAAGTAAAGAGGAATTTAGAAATTTAAGTATTTTAACTTTTATGTAGTTTTAAGTTTCTAAACATTTATTGAATTCTGAAATTTCTTTTTACTGCTACAGTATCTATAATCCTTGAAAAAGGTAGTCAACACATGTTTAAAAGTACTTCCCCCCCCTCCCACTTTTTTATCTCTTTGCTTTGTGGGTTCAATAATGCATAATTTTGCCTAGATCATATTTCTTAATCCCTTCTGAACATTTTTGAAAAACTATTAATTAGAAATAAAGATTTAATTGTTATTTCATTTTTCAAAACTATGGGTATATTATATATACGTGATGATGCAAAAATATTTATTTTCTCTTTTATAGTAAAATAAATGCTGATCATTGGTTTATAATGTGATGATTTGGGACATTTTAGATCTTTCTAAAAATTTAAAAAACGGACTTCTCAGTGTTTGTAATAACTTTCACATTTATTTCAACTGAATGGAACGCATTTATGTAAAATAAATATTAAGAATCTAAATGAAAGAAATCAACATTTTCTAAGAAGTCACTAAATATTTATATATAATCTAATGGTTTTGTAACCTATCTGCCAGCAAATAGCCAGGTTTCAAGTGGCATAATAACAATATATAAATATAATGTCCTGTTCATATGAAGTACAGTGTCAGTAATTTCAGTTAAATGATTATGAAACTGTCTGGTTTCCTATAAGCTTGAAACTCTGCTTTTGGCTCTGAGACTGAAGGATATTCTAAATCGATAGTTAAATTTTTATTAATTTAAATGATAGTCACATAGCACTGTCCTCAATTCTCAAGAATTGCTATAATTTCACTTGGGATTGCCTGCTTACCTGCTTTTCTGACGCATCAGCACCCCTCAGGTTGAGCTGTAAGGCCATGAAGCCATGGAGTACTGATGACAAGAAATATGCTGAAGGAGGCAGAGCTTTAGTATGAGCCAACCAGGTAGGGTGACCATGACATTTAGGATTATTTCAATCCTAAACTGCTTAAACCAAAATAGGAAGTCATGCTTCATTATATTCTGAGTTGGTCAGGCTATATATAGAGAATATTTTAAATAATTATGAATCTTGAAATAACATTGGCAATACTGATAACAGTATTACATTAGGAATGACTGAAAGATTAGGTGTATTTAACCGTGTTTAGAGGGGTGTGGTTGTGAAAATTGAGAAAGATATAAAGCTGCCTTTAAATATTGGAAAGGCCCCAAAAATATCACAGCTTTTAATGTTTGAACCTTTTAAAAATGGAAAAGGTGAAGTACTGAGCTCCCTGTGGTTGAAGGCATCCAAGAAAGGGTTGAATGAAAGGTTCTGGTAAGGATGCTCTAGCATAAAAATGTTTATAATAGGTTGAGAATTGTCTACATTACCTTCAAGATACTCTGTAGCTCTAAGTGTCACAGTCAGCCCTCTGTGTCCATAGGTTCTGCATCTGTGGATTCAACCAAATGCAAATCAAAAATATTTGGTAAAAAAATTGCATCTGTAGTGAACATGTACAGAGTTTTTCCTTGTCATTATTCCCTAAACAATACAGTATAACAATTACTTATATAATGTTTATAGTGTATTAGGTATTATAATCTAAAGATGATTTAAAGTATACAGGAGTATGTGCAAACACTACACCATTTTATAGCAGGGACTTGAGCATCTGTGGATTTCGGGATCTATGGTACTTCCTGGAACCAATCCTCTAAGGATACCAAATGGACGACTCTGTATTCATATAGAATATAGGTAGCTGGCTCTCTCTTAGCAGCTGCATCATAGCCACTCTTCCTACCTGGAAATGTCAGCTCCAGGAGAGCAGGAGCCAGAATTTTCCTAGAGTTTGAGAGAGCTCCTGGTGCTTTATAGGTGCTTGAAAATTACTGGTGGAATGAATACTTTCTATCTTTTCCCTGCTGGATGTGAACCACAAATGGAGTAAAGACCTGAGTAAGTCCTCTTCTTTCTTAGTTTCCTAAAAAATGAGCAGGGGTGGGGGAAGAGACTCTTTGCATTCTTAAACTCTCTTAATTTGGGGAAGAAAACATGATGGTTGAGATTGGTTACATAATTATAAAAGAAAGCTAAATCTAGTTATTTTCATATGTATTACTTTTCTCAATTTTATTACCAGGTAGAGAGTCTTCTTCATAATCTTTTAATACTTTATGTTCTGATTCATATTAAAGTATGGATACGAGTTCAACAAATTTTTAAAATGAAAAAAGAAAGTAAAGTTAAAAATGTGTAGCTTGTGCTTTATGTAATAAACTGGAAAAAGTATAGGTCAAAACATAAATTAACCCCAATATGTGGGGTAAAGGTGAATAAAGCTAATTAGAAAAGGATAAAACATACAGTTCAGGAAAAAAAGAGCTAACCTTTATTGGATGAATCACATGATCTACTAAGTAAGTTCTATTTCTTACAAGAGCCTACATGTTATACATTATATCTAATCCTCCCCCCTTTTTCTTTCTTTCTTTCTTTTTTTAATGGCTTAAAGAACAAGTTTGGAAAACTTATGTAACTTGTCTAAGGTCACATATCTAAAAATGCTGGATCCAAGGTTCAAACCCAAAGATAGCCACTACAATGTAAGTAAGTTTCATGAGTGCAGTAACTGTCTCCCATCTTGCCTGGTTAATAGTAGATACTTAGAAATACACCTGTGAATAAATAAATGGACATTTGAACCATGTACACTGCATAGTACTACATACCTGCACCCTAATCACTAAATGACATTAAATGAAAAACAGTGAATTTTGACTTTTTTAAAATAAAAGTATACTGTGAAAAATTTACGAAGCAATAATGGGCTGCTTTGGCTCATTATGGAGTTTAGGAAAATACTTTTGGAATAAATATTTCAGATTGTAGATAATGTAAGCCTAAATTCAATTGGCACCAGCAAAAATGAAAAAAAAATAGACAGGTTGGATGCACAACACATTTTGCAAGCAGAAGGTACCATATGATTAGAGGACAGTGCTGTGGGCAGAGAGTTGGGTAAGGGGAGTGTAAGTCAAACAAAAGCTGGTAGAATGAATATCCCATTAATAGAAATAAGTAAGTAAGGAGGAGTAAATTATTGTTTAAATGGAGGAAAATGTTGAGATTAATTTTTAATTTTGGTGCATGTTTGTGACAATGTCCAGCAGATAGTTGGGTATGTAGAACTAGAGATTTGGAAATTGTTTAGAGGTAAAAATAAAGATTTAGGAGACATTCAGAAACACCATGAAGAAGAGAAACAGTATGAGATTTAAATGTAAATAAATGAGTACATAAAATAATAGAATCACATTTTTGTGTATATTTATATAATATTTTGGATAGGGACAAACTTTTCTAAATCAGGAAACCCAGACACCATAAAGTTAGATATGTCTTCCTATATACATATTAAAAAATAAATGTTTTAAATGTCAATGACCCCAAAACAAAGTCAACAGGCTAGAGAGAGTATTTGCTGCACATGTGACAGACAAAAGGTTAATAGCATTTATAAACAAATGTTTGCAAACTTACAAATTGATAAGAATTAGATGAAAAGTCTCTCAAAACTGGGGATGTTGGTAGAGAGGAAAAGGGAGATAATTTAGTAGATAGTGTCTTTTCTTTGTACTTTATCATTTTTGATATATAGGTGATCAATTTCTCCTTCATGTTTATAGCTCTGTGAATGCTATTCAAAAGTCCCTTTTCCAGATCACTTGACAAAGCTTTAAGACGATTTCTTGCATGTTTACTAAAATATGAATTAAAATGCAAATATAATAATTTTGTAGAATTCCACCTTTCTTGCTGATACTTTCCAAAATTTATCTTAAATTGGCTACTTTTCTCTATCTCCACTGCCTCATCAATCCTAGCTACTGTCCCTCTCCTTCCTGGATGGGTATAATATTCTCAGAATATTCTCTCTACTCCGTTCTTGTCTCTTACCTCATTAATTTTCCAATTGGCAGTCAGAGAGACCTTTTAAAAGTACAAGTCAGATAATAAATACTACCCTGCTAAAACAACATTAGCATCTTCCTATTGCATTGAGAAAATAACCCACCCTCCTTACCTTGGCTTAGAAGTATGGTGCATACATATTATGGTTTGCCTGAAACCTTGTGTAATTATTAAAATGCCCATTTCCTTTTCAAATGTGTTCCAGTTTGGGCAATATGTAATAGAGCTCTGCTGGCTTAAATGTTATGTTTTTAGAGAAATCATCCCTTATCATACCACCTAAAAGAGCACTCATTTATAAAAATTCTTTATCAGCGTGTCTCTTTGTTTTCTTTATAGCACATATCAGAATTTATGATTATTTATTTATTTTCTTTTATTACCTCATTAAAGAAATAATTTATAATTAATATCATTCTTAGCTTTTTAAAGTGGTAACCCCTTCTCTTATTTTGTGTTATATTATCAGTGCCTACAATGATGGCTGACACTTAGCACATGCTTAGTACGTTTGTTGAGAGAATTGATTAAGTTGGAATAATTGCCACTCCTAAAGTGATGTTGTAAATAATACTTTTTTCTTTTTGAAAACCTGATTGACATGTTTGCTAAGATGTCTTTACATCTCATTATGGCCATATTAAAAATGCATGGAATATTAAGATTTTCCTTTCAAGGCAATTGACATAAACAGTGATGATTAAGTATATTGGTTTTGCAGAAAAATGAAGCACAATCACAATAACAAACAAAAAATGCTTAAGTTCCCCGATATGCTACTTGCAATGTAACTTCTAGCTAATTACTGAATCTTCCTACTATGAACTGCATGTTTGTGTCCCCTACAAATTCATATGTTGAAGCCCTAACCCCCAATATGATGGTGTAAAGAGGCGGGGCCTTTGGGAGGTAATTAGATTTAGATGAGATATGAGGGTGGAGCCCCCATGATGTAATTAGTGCCATTGTAAAAAGAGGAAGAGACATCAGGATTTCCTCTCTCTCTTTGCCGTGTAAGAATACAGCAAGAAGTTGGTGGTCTGTAAGCTTGGAAGAGGACCCTCACCAGACACTGTATCATCAGAACCTTGATCTTGAAATTCTCAGCCTCCTGTGAGAAATAAATGTCTGTTATTTAAGACATTTAAGACACTCACACCCAGTCTAATAGATATTTCGCTATAGCAGCCTGAGCTCAGGTACTGCCTGAAACTCAGTGTGTATGTGTGTATTTGTGCGTGTGTGTGTGTAAAATAGGGCTCATAAACTCAAAAGGACAGAATGAGATATATTAATAAAATGCTCAGGATGTCATAAACAAGCAAAAATCATTAACAATTGATAATTTTTTATTATAATCTGTTTCATGAATTAGCAATAGCAAATTTTCGATTCAGGTCAATTAGACTTTGTTCACCACACTGCACAGCTACTTCTAAACGATCAATGGATGCACAAAATATAAACTACAGGCAGTACCCAGCTTATAGATGACCCTACTTACAGCGTTCTGTATTTCTGAATGGGCTCCCAAGGCTCCCCATAAGGATAATTTATAATTAAATAATTAAATTAATAATTCGGGAACTACTTCCTTCTGCACATGTAAGCAAACCTGCATGGCATAAGCAGTTCATTGGCACACCATCTTTACGCTAGTGGCTGTTTATCTGTCACTTACGCACAGCATCACTTTGGTCTTTCTTACTCAATTTTGTGAATCTGTGTTTCCCCTTGCAACCATGCCTCCAGAGCAAAAGTCTAGTACAAGTCCAGGTGAGCCTGCAGTGAATAGAAAGATGATTACAATGGAATCAAGGTAGACATAATTAAGCATTTGGAGAAAGGCCAGATGCCATCATTCACTGGTAAAACATAAGGCTTTAGTGGCTTGACTACTGGGACAATTATAAAGGATAAAGTGAGAATAATGGAACATGTGAAAGGCCTCAATTATTACTAACCAGCATAGTGGATTAATTATTGAAATGGAAAGATTATTATTGATAATCAAAACAAGATCAAAATAAGTGGATCATTCCTATTAACCTAGCGTTGATGCAATATTAGATGAGTGTTAACCTTTAGTATTCTTTTTGAAATTTCTCCTATCTTCTATCTAAACTTACTGTATCAGTATCAGTTTATTTTTATGTTCTGTTTGTTTGAATTAAAAGAAACAGCACAACAGTTTCTGTAACTTATTATTACAGAACAGGGGTATTATTATTAGTATTACACTATATTCTTATTACTACATATGAGCCATTATAGTATTGTTATTATTACTATTATAACCATATACGCACTGTTCATGAGGGATCGAGTTGCATACAAGTCTGACCTAAAGATGTTCTCAGGAACATATCTCCTCTGTAACCTGGGGACCACCTGTAATTTAATATTTATCACATTATTAGTTGTGTTCAATTTGATTTTTCCCAATTGCTTTATGACCACCCTTGTTTTTTTCTTTCTTATTTTGAATTAGTCAATTTTGGATTATTTCATTTATTTCTCTTCTATTGGTATGCTGGTTATACATTCTTTCACTATTCTTCTAGTTATTTCCCTAGAGATGAACATGTGTCTGTGGATTATTAAAATTAATATAAATTAGTACTTTTTCAACATTCCTGTCAATGCTAAGAGCTTAAACATTGAACTCCATTAACCTTCCCCCATCCCTTGAATGCTATGTTGTCATGCACTTTAATTCTACATATATTTCAACCTTCTTAAGATATTATTACTTTTGCTATTACTATTATTGTTGTTATTTGGGATAGTCAACATTTCTTTAGATTTGCCCCAAGTTTAGCCTATCTAGTTTTCCTTCATTTTTGTGTTTCCCTTTGAAATTATTTTCTTTCTGCTGGAAGAACTACCTTTGGCAGTTTAGCAGCCCTTTTGTTTATGCTACTGATGACGAATGTGTACAGGTGTCTATGTTGCTTCACTTCTGAAAGATATTTTCACTACTTGCAGATTTTGTTTTTCACACCTTGTTCATATCATTCCATTGCCTTCTGTTTTAAACCTTGTCTGTTGAAAAGTCGGCTATTAGTCTTGTGATAATAAAACTTTTAAAATAATGTAGCTTCTTTTTGTGTCCTTTTGTGTGATGTTTTCCTTGTCTTTGGTTTACAGCTGTTTTATTGTGATGTGCTTAGGTGTGGTTTTCTTTTTAATTACCTTCTCTGGACTTTGAAGTACCTCTTGAATCTACAGCTTGTTATCTTTCAGGATTTGGAATGTTCTTGATATTTACTCTTAAATGTAGCCCTTGCCCCATTTGCTCTCTTTTTCCCTTCTCTAGGGAGATGGTGTTGCATGTATGGTAGAACCTTTCACCTTGTCCCAGATGCCAAATGTTCTTTTCACTCTTATATGTAGTTTCCATCTTTTTTGTTCTCCAGACTTCCATCAGGATATTTCATACTGATCTAACTTCTAGTTCTCTAATTTTTTCCTCAGCTATGTCTAATCTTCCAGTTTATTAAACCTATCTATTACAGTTTTTGTTTCAGTTATTGTACTTTTAGTCAATAGCACATATCAGAATTTATGATTATTTATTTTCTTTTATTACCTCATTAAAGAAATAATTTATAATTAATATTATTAATCAAATTATTTTAGAATTTCCATTTTGTTCCTTTTTATACATTCCCATTATCTGGTAAAATCCTCCATTTTGTCTTCTATTTTTTGAACATGTGAATACATAGTGACTTTGACTTTAAATTTCATGTCTGATAATTCCAATATCTGGGTTATCTGTTCCTTTGAATTTTTAAATTTAAATTCTGGACACAGTTTGAAAAAATTAAAGAAGCTCTGGATGATCAAAATGCTACTTTTGATGAAGGCAGAGGGTATTTATCTTTCTTTGTTGCAGAGAAGACTGGAATGGACAGAGAAAACAGAGGTCAAGGCAATTTTGAATATTCAAGTTTGAAAAGAATTTGTTGAAAGGCATGTACATAGCCAAAAACTGATCAAAGGCATTTTCCAGTAAGATTAAAAATTTTCCTGTTTGTTTCCTCTTCCTCACATCAAAATTGTTACTGGTATGTTACTGCATGTTTGTAATATCACTGAAAATACTACTCTTTTTTCAACTCACTCACCAAAATCAAATCATTTCTTAGTACAAAATATTGTTTTCATCTTTTCTATTTCTTAAAGGACTGGATGGGAACCTGCATTTTCCCTTGAGATCCCACAACATAGTGAGGTTTCATCCTTAGAATTTACTACCACGTTTCTTTCCTTGAAATAAAAAATATACAGCTAACTGCAGCTACTTTAGGGACGAAGATTACAATCGCCATGTCCCTCCCTTAGAATGAATCCCCATATATGACATGGGTTGGCCAGTTTGAATGCTTGGCATTCCTAGAGCCTGATGGCATTTTGATAAATGATGCACACACATAATCTGAAAATTTAAAATGCTTTGGCAGATATCAGGAAATGTTTGTGTTAATAAAAGCATAATTTTCTGGATCAAAGCAGATAAGGGAGGCCAATTTTCTCACACGAGGGCTGCAGAATCTATTTAGTGAATGAAAAGAGAGATTGAGGCAAGATGAACTATTTAAATAAAGGCAAAGTACTTTATCAATCTGAATCAGGTTTTGAGTAGTCCATCTTCCTTTCTGGAGGGTTCCTGGGAGTAAAGGGATGAAATCAGTCTACTTTTAAAAAACTCTGAGCAAGTATTCCAAAACTCTGTAGTGGGACACTTATAACTTCAGTCAATTTGTATCAAAATGTGGAGAAAAAGTTTTATTCAAATGTAAATTCTGTGGAAATAAAGAATGAGAGAAGAGATGAGAATTAAGGGATTAAAAAAGCCTTGAGAGAGACAGAGAAGGCATTCATGTCTTTAACACATGGTAGCTAATGTGTATCGTAAATTTAGTGGGACATATTTCAGAGTAGTCATTCTATGATGAATGAGGAAAGGTAGGGCTGGGTTATAAGGATGGAGAGCAGAAAAGGAAGAAGAGGGGATAAAGAAGGAAGAGAAGAGGGCAAGGGGCAGGGAATTTTCAGCTTTGTTTATTGGCTTCTATGAGGGGAAGTTGATTGCTTAGGACTGGAATTGATTGGTTTCCTGAGAAGTGGTACCTGGGTTTTTGTTGTTTGTTTGTATTTTTGGCAACTGAATCTCAGAGGTGGTGTTCTCACAATGGCCCCTGTAAGCTATCAGTCCCTATCTTTAACTGCTATAGTCTAGCATGGGAAAGGGGCGTGGTGGGCTTTTCTGCCTAGGTTAAGTTTATGTCCAGCATGCAAATATGAAACCAGTATTACAAAGCAATGTTCACAGTCCCCTAGTAAAAATTTCAGAAAGGACTTTGTTTCTCTTTATTAAAAAGTAAACACATATCCATTAACTAAGTTGTTTTATGAAGATTTAAAAAAATTATTTTGTTAAAGCTAGTATTGTTCATCTTGGGATCATGTAAACTTACTAAAATTAGTGCTATGAGACAGCTACACTTCAAAAAGAAAAAAAGAAATTTCTTACAAATTCTGGTGAATCTGCAAAAGGTAAATACCTTTAAGTGACTCTTTTTTTTCTTTTCTTTTCTTAATTCAATAGGTTTGTTATCTTCAAAATGTATCAGGGACAGGAACAAAAGTATTTTGTAAAAGAATTAATTTTTATGGGCCATGAGTCTCAAAGGGTTATGTAATCAAAGTGGAACCAGAAAAATATGACTTTGAAAATAATTGGTCATGTTACAGTTTAACATATGTGTAGGTGTGTCCCTGGAGAAGTCTAGTGAGGTTATTTAATGTATTTAAACTCTACAGTAAGTGGATAAAGAGCTGTAGAGATTTGCTTAGATTGCTTCTATCTGCTATCTTTGCTTCTGGAGATCCTGCCAGGATATAAATAAAATGGGTAAGTGGAGGGTTTGGGGCAGCAAGTAGGCTTGTGCTCCCTGCTTCATTCCAAGGGGCCAGTTGCGTTAACTTCCTGTCCCAACACATTTGGAAACAGAAGAACAGTGTCTAGCAGAGGAGGTAGTACTGGTGGCAGGCCCTGAAATCTATTGGTTTAGAAGGAGCCAGAGAACTCAACCACACAGAAGTGACGGCAATAAAGGGGAACAGCCCCTTCCCACACATGGGGAGGTAACTGTAGACCACCAAATCAATATTTTAACCTCAAGCTCATTGAGCTCAAAATGAAATAAAACAAACCGCACACATCTACCTCAATGGTTGTTATTTTACTTTATTTCATTTTTATTAAACTGGAACATGTATGAATGAGGAGCTACCAGGGAAATGGAGATAAGCTTTTAATATTTCCAAGTTGTCTTCAATCAAGAGTAGTTTATAGCCGGGCGTGGTGGCTCACGCCTGTAATCCTAGCACTCTGGGAGGCCGAGGCCGGAGGATCACTGAAGGTCAGGAGTTTGAAACCAGCCTGAGCAAGAGCGAGACCCCGTCTCTACTAAAAATAGAAAGAAATTAATTGGCCAACTAAATATATGTAGAAAAAATTAGCCAGGCATGGTGGCACATGCCTGTAGTCCCAGCTACTCGGGATGCTGAGGCAGAAAGATTGCTTGAGCCCAGGAGTTTGAGGTTGCTGTGAGCTAGGCTGATGCCACGGCACTCTAGCCCGGGCAACAGAACAAGATTCTGTCTCAAAAAAAAAAAAATAGTTTATTACAGTATGTCTTATATTTTTTATATGTTACCTGTCCATAGAGCTGATTTTTCCCCCCTGGCAAATTTGTGTTTTCTTTAAATGTTGAAATTGCTAGGTCTTTAGTAACCTGGCTGTAGATTGGTCTTTTTACCTTGGAAGGCTACCTCTTCTGGGTGATAATTGATCCTCACACTAGCTCTCAGAAAGCCCTACAGTCTCCCCAAAAGAAATTTTTTTTTTCCTAAGGACTAAAGAACTTGGCTACAACAAAAGGATAGTAAATGGAAACATTAAAATGCCTAAGGAAAAGGCAAGCAGGCTTTGATCTTGTGATGAGTAGGAGCCAGCTCAGTGCCTGTGCAAGCATACTGGACTTGGGGAAAAAATGTGGAGGATATAGTTACAAACGATTGAGATGAAACTCAAAGGAGGAAAAAGAGAATTATTTTTGAAAAGCATACTTTACAAAGCAGACTTTACACAGCCATTACTATATTTACAGGTAGATGTCTCATTCATTTAAAAATTCAACAAATACAGATTTAAGTAAAATCTGCCATTTCAATCCTCTATACCTTTCAACAGAAGTCTAACCTTGAGTAAATTCCATTACAGAGACAATAGAAATTGTTAAAAATCACAAGCCATTAGGTATATATTTGAATAGAAATCTTTCTAAAACATATTCTAAGATATACATAAGTCTGATACATTTTTGCCCTATGTAATTTTGTTTTCCAATTTATGTAGAAAATTTGTAAAATTTTTGGAAATGCAAAAGGAGATCTTAAAACCAAAAAATTAAGCAAACTAAATTAAAAGCAAAACTAAAATTTACTAATGATTTTGTGAATCACATTAAAATGATCATTTTTAATAGTCTTATTTTTTAGAGCAGTTTGAGGTTTACAGAAAAATTGAGCAGAAAGTACAGGGAGTTCTCATATGCACCCCACCTCACTCACACAACAGCTTTCCCTATTAATAACATCTTGCATTAATGTGGTCATTTATATATAGTTTACATTAGGGTTCGTGCTGTATGTTGTACATTCTATGGGTTTTGATAAATGTATAATGACATGTATTTACCAATACAGTATCATACGCAGTAGTCACTGGTCTAAAAATCCTCTGTGCTTTGCCTATTCTCTCCTACTTCCCCCCAATCCCTGGCAACTATTGATCATTTTTACTGTTTCCATAGTTTTGACTTTTCCAGAATGTCATATAGTTAGAATCATACAGTACGGAGCCTTTTTAGATTGCTTTCTTTCATTTGGTCATATGCATTTAAGTTTTCTTCATATCTTTTCATCGCTTGATAACTCGTTTCTTTTTAGCACTGAACAATATTCCATTGTCTGGATGTACCACAGTTTATCCATTCACCTACTGAAGGACATCTTGATTGCTTTCCATTTTGGCAATTATGAATAAAGGTGCTATAAATATCAACGTGCAGGTTTTGTATGGGCATAAATTTTCAATTCATTTGGGTAAATACCAATGAGCATGTGATGGCTGGATCATATGGTCAGAGTATATTTAGTTTTGTAAGAAACCACTAAACTATCTTCCAAAGTGGCTATAGCGTTTTGAATTCCCACCAGCAATAAATCAGAGTTCCTTTTGCTCCACATTCTCGCCAGCATTTGGTGTCAGTGTTCTGGATTTTGGCTATTTTAATAAGTGTGTAGTATTAAATGAGATGCCTTACACAAAAGCATCCAGCATCGAATTATTATTATCTGAATCTTAATCTGTTCCTTGGAACAACTCCTCACCTATTCCTCCTTGTTCATGGCTTATTGAAATTCTAATTGTCAAGCAAAGGCCATTCTGTGGTCTATCTGCATGGTCGGGATTCTGTGGGTTGCAAGGGATAGAAATAGCACTCAAGAACTCAAGAAATAGCACTGGCTAGAGAAAAACAGAAAATTTGTTGGCTTATGGACAGAAGTGACACAGTTGTATCCAGAACCTCACACAGTATCATCAGCCTTGTCACTTTCCATCTTTCGATTCTAACTCTGTGTTGACTTCCTTCTCAGGTACCCGGGAAATGGTAAGGCTAGTTGCTAGATGTTCTAGCTGACATCCTACCACCTGAGTGAACTTCATGCAAACAGAATATCTCTTCTAACAGTTTCAGCAGAAGTCCCAGATCTGATATTTATTGGCTTGCCCTCAATCATGTTCCCGTCCTTGATCCAATAATTGTGGGGGTCTGACTGGCAGATCTGAAGGGGTCCTTGGTGACCTTGGAGGGGTCAGCCTTCTGGAATTATGTGAAAGGAGAATGTCCCCCAAAGAAAACTGAGTTTGTAGGCAAAATAACATGCGTGTTATTACACATTCATGTAACCCTTTCTGTGGAATATGGCGGGAGGGAAGGAGAGGGGAAAAAAACATGTCTATTCCCATTTGTTCTCCCCTGAGGGTAGTAAGAGTTCCTGAACCAACTGCTCCTTCCATAAGAGTTACAAGAGAGCCAGGTTTGTGGAAAGGGAGGAGCTGCCACTGTCTTCCCTTTCCACGTTACTCTCAGTTCCATTCCATTTCCCTGAATTTTCACTGGGAGCTCTATATAAGTAGGGATGGTGTTTGTGAATCCCAGAAATCCAAGTTCAACTGTAGAGGCATCGAATAGGGCATTATTATTATTATTATTTTACACTACAAGAAGGCCAGAGGTAAACAGGAGAGTATGGTCTCTTCATGATTCAATCAGGGACACAGGGGCCTTCTGTCTGTTCCACAGACACTTGTAGGGCATAGACTTTATCCTTACGCATTTGTTCTGGAGATCTTGAGATATTTTCTCTACCTCCTGCATTACCTCAGGAAGACGTGGAAGTGGGAGGGAGAAGGTGCATGCCAGCTAACTGTCCTCCCTGAGAGAGAGAGAGAGAGAGAGAGAGAGAGAGAAAAGGGTCCCCTGGCAGCCAGGAACTGGCCTGGCACTATCAATGGGCTTCAGTGTTGCTAGGAGCCGGCCTGGCACTCACGGCTGGGCCTTAGCAACTGAAGGGACAGCGCTAGAGATACCAGAATTAGAGAGAGGGTTTCAGAGAAAGGGGGAGAAAAAATCCTTTGACTATTCACAAGCTGGACTAGCTTTGACCTTACTCCCCAGTACACTGCCCAAGTGGACCACTGTAAATACGGTCCAAAAAGTTACATTAATTCTCTGCCTGAATTCTTGTAAATAGTCTCTGAGAAAGCAAGCTGAGAGAGCAAATGGCAAAAACTGTGAAATACAGTTATATTTGCCAACAGAAGAACCTCGTTTTGACATTTTCTTAAACAAACCAAGATTTGGTCTTTAAAAAAATTAAATAATGCAAGTGATACATAAACACATATGTATTATAAGAAATTCAAATAATATAAGAGTATATAGAGTCAAAATTATAATCCCCCTTCCCTTCCTCCACAGTCTTCTCTCACTAGCAGGAACCGCTGCTAAGATATTAGTGCATTTATTAGAAAACCTTTCACTTTAGGTTCACGCTCATAATTTTAGTTTTTCTTTTGTGTATGTTTGTGTGTGTGTTTATCATTTTCTTCTCTTATACATACACATTGCTTTCTGATCATAACAAGTAGAACACTTCTGACTCTAAGGTATAACTCTAACCTTTTGGTGGCTATGGCCACACTCCAGAATGTCCTTTTCCAGTTTCCATTGCCACAAGTGGAGTATGAAAGTGTTTGTTTCCTCTCACCCTCACCAACCCTGAGTCGTTCTTCAGTTAAGCACTTGGTACCCCACTGTTGTTTTAATTTGCATTGCCTTGATTACTCCTGATGCTGAAGACCTTCCCATATGTTTATGGGCCTTTAGCAATTCTTGCTTTATGAATAATCTTTATTCTTCCTTGCTGAGTTGTTTGGACTGTTTATGTACTATAGATATCAATCCTTTGTTGCAATCGTATGAGCTGCAAACATCTTCTGTCATGCTGCAGTTTATCTCTTATCTTATTACGATGTCTTTTTTCTTGTAAGAGATTTTATTTTTATGTAGTGACCTTAAACAATATTTTCCTTTTAGCTTCTGTGTTTTGTATTTTTTAATGAACGTTTTCCTTATCCCATGATGGTAAGAATGTTCTCCCTTATTTTATTCAAATGCTTTATAGTTTTGCTTTAGGTTTATTCCAGAATCTGAGCTTTATTATTTGGTTTGATGTAGGCAAAAATCAAATGTGTCTTTTTCTACACGATGTAACAGAGTCAGAATGCTCGGGTCCATTTTTCAGTTCTCCATTTTGTTTACAATTCTGCATACTAGCCTCTACTGGACCTCAATTTTATCATCACAAAATGTGAATAACATTTTCATGTACTTCATAGGATTGTGGGACAGATGAAATGAATTATTACATTGAAAACACTTAGAATAGTGCCTGGAATATTGTAAACCCTTCTTGATATATGTAACAACAACAGATTTCCCATACAACCCCCCCAAACACAACAACAGCAACAAATCTAAACTTCCCTCTAGTGCTGCTGTCCCCAAACCCTGGGCCACGGCCCGGTACTGAAGCCTGTTAGGAACCGGGCTGCTCATCACCACCTGAGCTCGGCCCACTCCCATCCCTTGCTATCCCCCGTCTGTGGAAAAATTGTCTTCCATGAAACTTAGGAACCAGACCTCACAGCAGGAGGTGAGCAGTGGGGTGGGGGAATGAAGCAAAGCTTCATCTGTATTTATAGCTGCTCCCCATCACTCATATCACCACTTGGGCTCTGCCGCCTCCTTTGCCTCCTTCTACCCCTCATCCCCCCCACTCCCTGGTCCATGGAAAAATTGCCTTCTTTTTTGGTGCCTAAAAGGTTGGGGACTGCTGCTCTAGTGCATTGATACATCATATTCACTATAATTTAAATACATAAATAAGTCTAGTTTCGGATTCTATTCTGTTTCATTGATCTCAGTGTGCCAATTCCCTCTGTTTTAGTTACTGTAACTTTAAGACATATTTGCTATCTGGAAGAATAAGAATATATGTCTCTCTCTTTTTTTAATTTAAATTCTTGTGTATTTTTTGTACAGATGAATTTCAGAATTATTTCATTAAGGTCCATTAAAAACATCTTGTTTGCTTTGATAACAAGCCTTTGTTTGCACAGAAATTTATTTAGGATTGTGTTACATTTATGAATCACTTTAGGGAGAATTGGTCTCTTTATAATATTGAATTTTCCTATGAAGATGAGTTCATATGTGACATGTCACTCCAAAATTTTGTCTTATTTTATGTACTTCAGTAAAATTTTAGCATTTTCTTCATACCTTGAATCTTTGATTATAAACTGGCTGTAGTGCTCTCAATGTTGTTATTGTTAGAGTCAAGTATAGGGGACAAGGTGAGAGTCTTGTTGTATCTTAACTATCTTGATTTGGTCAAGACCCATCACTGAACTAATCCCTGTGACCAGAAGAATGTACACACAACTGGTTTAAGCTTAATTCATGTGCCTGACCTGGAACTCCTGGGCACCAGGGCAATTACTCAAAAAGGTAGAATGGATGCAAATGTCAATTATTCCAATTTGAGGGTATACTTTCCTCCTATATTGACATTTGGTCTGCTTTCTTTTATTTATTTAATAGTTTCTCCCATATTTTCCTCAGGAGGGTCTTCTGTATTGTATACTTTCTGAGTCCTTGTGTGCCTGAAAATGTCTCTTGTTTCCTTGTTCATATGAATGATAAAATGTTTAAAATGCTCCATTGTCTTCTTTTATTTTTGTGTAGTAAATGAGAAATTTGATGTCTGCCTGATTTTCTTTTTTATGTATTTATGTATTTATGTATTTTTAATTTTTTTATTTCAGCATATTACAAGGGTACAAATATTTAGGTTACATATATTGCCTTTGCCCCACCCGAGTCAGATCTTCAAGCGTGTCCATCCCCCAGACGGTGCACATCGCACCCATTAGGTGTGTATGTACACATTTCCACCTCCCCCTCCATCTGATTTTCTTTTCTTTCTAAATAACCAAGTTTCTCTCTTTGAAGGAATCATGTAATATTTCCCTTTATTCATGGAGTTAAAGACTTTCAGCAAAAGGGCTAGGTCTGAATCTTTTAATGTGCCTCCTGTTGAGTATTTAGTATGTATTTTTGATATAGATTCCAAGTGTTGAGAGGTGGGGCCTTTAAGTGGTGATTAGATCAGGAGGATTCTGCCGTCATGAATGGTTATATGTCTTTATTGTGGGAGTGAATTTGTTATCATGAGAATTTTTTTTTTTTAATAAAAACTGGCTCAGCTCTGTCTTGTTCTCTCATGCTCTCTTGTGCTCTCTTGCCCTTCTACCTTCTGCCATGGAAAGATACAGCATGAAGACCCTCACCAGATGTGGACCCCTTGATCTTGTACTTCCCAGCCTCCAGAACTGTAAGAAATAAATCTCTGTTCTTTGTAAATTACTCAGCTTCAGATATTCTGTTATAGCAAACAGACTAATTTCAGGCTATTTCAATCTACCTCCTTGAAATAACCAAATCTCCTTAAATAATTTTTGTTTTATTTTTCTATGTCATCCTATGTAAATTAGGGTGATTACACTCAACGTCTTGGGCAGTGCTGCATTGGCAGGCAGTGGGGACAAAGGAAGTGGTTTATTTTCCAATTGGCTGGTGGGTATCTTTTCAATAGTCTCTTTCTAGGATTCAGAAACAAGAGGGCTGGGATACTTTTTTATGAACTGAATAGATCCTGTTACCAATCTGTTGGAAACCTTAGAGACCCTCAGGATTGAAGTTCTCTGCCCCATGCTTTGCCAGAGGAGGCAGACTTCCTCTCAGTCTGACTCCCACTGTGTCGTGGAAACTCCTCTAAGTCTTATATGGTTGCGATTGAAAGCAGATCCTCAGATGTTTGCAGGGTTTCCTTTAGGCTTTAAAATTATTCATGCTTCCCTCTACCTCCTCCCTAAATGCCCTACACACCTATTACTGTTTGAGTCACTTCAGCTGTACATTGGCTACGGAAAGAAGCAAAGTGATTACATTTAGGCCACTATCTCCTGAGAATTATCTCTAATTTATCTTTTGATTGGCTTATACTCAAGAGGATCTAAGGCTACGGTAAGTCCATTCCTCTCTAGCAAACGCAAGATGCACTACTCATTTTAGTACAGCATGTCCTCACTTAATGTCATCAATAGGCTCTTGGAAACTACAACTTTAAGTGAAATTGTGTACAGCAGATCCTCAATTAACATCATTTTGTTATAATGTTGATGAGAAAAAAAAATGGTTTTGTTGTATGTCATTCTGCTTAAAGTCTCAGTTTCAAGAACCCATTGATGACATTGAGAGAAAACTTGCCATATGTCATTTGCCTTTGGAAAATTATTTATATTCCTGAGCTCTTGCAACCTAAAATAATTTATTTTTCTTCGTTTAAGTTATTGATAGGCCTCTGGAGGGTATAATAGTTCTCTAGAACATGCTTAGTAGTAGACCATTGCTTAGTTGCCATAAAAGTTCACTTTACCAAATCATTTATTCATTCAACAAATAGGTTCGAATGCCTTTCTTTGGCTGTATACTGTACTCAGTCCTGAAATGTCTTCCAAGAATCACATTTATTATGTAGCATAAGCACTCCTGGGGAGAGGGCTGTCATGTGAATTCATCTGTTCTATTGCTTTACTTAATTACAGTTTTCATTTATCAACATAAAATTTTTTTTTAAACTTCGTGGTAGATTAAAAATGTGGTCATAATCCTTCACTAAGTAGTCCCATATACAAAATCTTTACAATATGACTTTATAGCTCCTTCCATTAAAACGTGGGGTTAGTGTCCCCATCCCTTGAATCTGGGCTGGTCTTGTCACTTGCGTGCCTGGCTGGGACCATGTAGAACAAAAAGGCAGAGGAAAGGCAATTTCTCTCTTTCTTTCCTAGAGCTTGGGCACTCTTCTTCTCCTCCCCTTGGACATCAGAACTCCACATTCTCTCACCTTTGGAGTCTGGGACTTGCACCAGCACCCACCCTCCCCAGTTCTCAGGCCTCCGGCCTTGGACCAAGAGTTACACCACAGGCTGCCCTCATTCTGAGGCCTCTGGACTTGGACTGAGGCCTGAGGACCGAGGCCACACTACAGTGTCCCTGATTCTCCAGCTTGCAGACAGCCTATTGTGGGACTTCTCAACCTCCATAATTGCATGAGCCGATTTTTCTGATAAATCTTCTCTTATCTCTCTCTCTCTATATATATCTATATATACTCTATTGGTTCTGTCTCTTCAGAGAACCTTAATACACCTTGTTTTCACAACTTGAGGTTCAGGCACCAGGTGGCCCTGATTTAATGGACAGTGTCAACGCAGGGGCAGTAGAACAGTATGATTCTGAAGTAGAGTTATGGACAATGGAGGAGAGTCAAGGGCCGCTGTGGCTTACAGCTCCCAAGCAGCAGCAGCACTCATTTCACTCCACCACATCTCCTTGATCTTTTTCCTTCCACCAAGAGAAATTAATGTCTCCCTTTTCCCAACTTCCCTGGAATTTTATCCGTACTTGTATCTACCTCTCTTTCATTAGACTATGTATGTGTTGGCTTTGTGTCTCTTTCAAAACTGGAGGAAAAGCCATGTTTGATTCATCTTGGTATCTCTCACCTTTCTTTGGGAAAGGTAGATGATCAATCAGTATAAATGCACAAATAAAATATATTAGTAATGTTTCAGTGATTCTACTCTATGCCTACCTTGCATTGTCAAAAAGAGAACTTAAGAGAACTTAAAATTTTTATAATACAATTTGTGAAAGGAAATAAGAGTAAAGAAAGGGAAAATAAAGTGGATCCATATATAAGATTGGTTCATAGCAACCATGCAGTGTGGTCTAGTATTATTTGCCAGAGGTGGCCCACAAACTTGGTGGTGAGCCAAGGCCATAAGAGAAATATAATCATTTATTTATAGTAGAATCAATGATCATGAGATTATCCTGACGTAAGACTTGAAAGACAGTTTTTAAGATGTCTTCATCAGGAGGATCTGTTTGATGTTACAAATAGCATCCTTAACACCACACCTGAAGTACAAGTAACATGAGTTGCCTCCAAAATCAAACTTATCTTCAGTGCTGCACTCTTAAGAATGCTAGGTTAGTTACTATGGATAGAAATGACTGCATAATAAACAGTCTTATTTCAGGAGTGATAGAGAGGGTCACACACTGTTCAGGTGCCCACTGTATTGAGCTGTTTCATGCAAATTATCGAGGACATGGTTATATACTTCATGTACTATTTCTTCTTTCTCCTCTCTTTTAAAGCAAAAATGAGAGAGCAATTCAGTGTTGTAGCAGATTTCTCAAGATTCTTGGAAGTTATTAGCTACATGGGGAGTTCTTGTTACAACCCTTCCATATAATGGAAGGAATGACAAATGCTATCACAGTATGATTATATATGTCTTTGATATCAAAACTATAATCACAGGTATTACAGCCAGCAATGACAGCAGACAATAACAATTATACACACACACACACATACATACACATGTGTGTGCACACACATACACATCTTTCAATATATGTTCAGTGTTATTTCACAAAATAGTCTATCCCAAGCTGTTTAAACTTGGCTTTCTTCTCTCTCAAGGTCTAATCCTTTTTGTCAGATAATTGTCACTTACAATGATTATTCTGCTTTTGAGATAATGAGACATTTTATTATTACAAATAAAGAAATTTTTTAAACAAATTACTCTTTAAAAGTAAATAAGAAATGGTGTGTGCTGACATCAGAAAAACCCTTGAATTTCCTCCCTGGTGTTTACTGTCAAAAAGCACAATGGGCATTCAAACAGGTTTTTGTAAGGAAAAATTCTGTTTGTTTTGTCACATTTTTCCCTTAATTTAAAACCCAATGAAAGCCTGAAAACCCTGGGAAGTGTGAAAATAACCCCCAATTTTGAGTTTTCTAAATGCTCTTGGGAAGCACATTTGGTAGATAATTGCAAATGCTTTGTGAAAGAGCTTCGGAACTGCATGAGCTTCTGGATTAAGTATGTATCGTTTTGGAGCACAACAAATCTTTCTTATGCTCTCTCGTACTTTTTGATGAGCCTCCTCAACCTATGCCAGGAAGAAAACTAATTTGCTCATTTGAACAGCTCTACAATGCTTGTTAAATATTTCCTAAAATCATGAAAAATAATTAAACATTTTCTATAGTTTTGAAAATTAACATTTCCTAAAAGTCTGAAAATTATCCTAAACAACAACAATAAAAAACAACACCTTCTGTAGGCATGGCTTTTGTGAAACTTGTATACTTATACAAGTGACATTGTGCTAGTCACTATGCTAGTGACATTGTGGATTGCCATAATCCATTTAGATAGCATTATGATATCATATAGCATTGCCATATAGCATATCTGATCCACAAATGTCTGTTCTCCCAATAGAACAATTTTTTTCCGTGATAGCCAGCTCATAGATTTGGTTAGATGAAAAATCTAAACCTTTGCATATATTTCTTATGTTATTTAGTACTAACTTCTTTCCTAAGACTTTGAACTACTTGAGTGTGTGTATATGTGTATGTGTGCATGTGAGAAAGAATGTTTATCTTTTCATAATAGCTGCCATTATTCAGTAATTATTTTTTACTAAACAGTGTGATATGTACTTTACATATATTATCTCTTAATTTTTATAATAATCCTGTTTGGTAGATATTATCATAATAATTTTAGACATGATAAAGATTGACCTCAGAAAGATTAATTAACCCTGACACATCATAGCTAGCAACTGATAAAATGTTGGGATTACAACATATGTAACTCTGACTCCAAAGTATAAAAGCCTTCACTACTGAACTCTGTTTGTTTTTTTATTTATTTATTTTTTTGATTTTTTGTTTTGTTTTGTTTTTACAGGCTGACTAGTATTTGAGGTTACTTGTACACAAGTCATAGTTTCTCAGATGTGGATCAAAGAACATTTGGAGTTGTCACTCACAGTCTGAGTTACATTTATAGAAGCTGTTGACATGCTATACAAGCCTTCTGAGTGTGGAAGGTCTCTTCTTATTTCCCAGTTGTTTGTATGGTTCCCAGAGCTTGTCTGTGCCTCCCTTTCCAAAACTGTAGGATAGGAAAGCATGTCATTGGTGTACAACATGCTCCCCACTCAGGGTTCTGGACTGTGTTTCAGTGTGGGCTGCAGCTCTGTCACACATGCCCTATGCCCTTTGTCCATTGGCTGTTCAGTGGGATGGATTATGCTCTCGTTGATAAGTCTATCGTTCTCAAGAAACATCCTCTGACCTTTGATTGGTCTTGGATTGCAGATGACTCAGTGGAACCTAACTCAAAGAATGCCCATAGTCAGTGTTCATGGAGTCCCATGTCCCTTTTTCATAACATTCTTTGTTCAAGGTCAGTAGAGCTAAAAAGGACAACAGGTAGATGCAAAGTAATGACACAAGGCTAAGTAACAAAAAGGGCCCTGTAAAAGAAATGTAACCAAGAAACCCTGTACAGTGAAGTGCAATTGGTAAGTTGAGAGACTTGGAAGAGCTTAAGTAACAGGTTGTTTATAGGAATAATCTCATTTAATTTTCACAAACACCATGTTGTTTATCTGTTCACCACAACATTCACCATGTTGTGGTGTTACCTTGTTCGTTCATTTCTTTTGCTATATAGTATTCCATTAAATAAATATTGTGCAATTTATTTGGCAATTCTACTGTTGATATCCATTAGGGTTGTTTCCCATTTGGGGCTATTACAAACTATGCAGCTATAAAAGTCTTGTGTATGTCTGTTGGTGGACATATATATGAATTCATATGAGTGTTAAAAGAAAAACTTTAGAAAAATTCAATCTAACAGAGTTTATTTGAGCAAAGAACAATTCATAAATCAGACAGCACTCAGAACCAGAAGCAGTTCAGAGACCTTTACTCAGCAGCAGGACCAGGGAGCTTTCATAGGCCAAGCACAGAAACTACATAGAGAAATCACCCGATTGGCTAGAGTGAGGCATTGGCCTTGTTTGGGCACAGTCTGATCAGTTGGTTGCCTGTGATTGGCCGAAGCCAAACTATTTGTTATAAAAAATATACTAGTAGTTAGGTTTCAGTTTGTTTACATACTAAGTTTGGTTGTGGTTTGTTATGTGGAGAGTCAAAGTGGCTTCCTGCTAATTTTATTTTAATAATTTCTCCCTTTGTGGTCAGCACTCAATACTGAGAGATTGATCAAAACCTTGACACCACTATCTGTCATCATCAGAATGGACTTGTTTAGTATTAGTATGGAATTCACAGGTCAGGAAGTCAGGTCAATTGAATGATTCTTTATGTTTTAGTTGTTCTAACCATATCGAGACCATTTGATGTGCACTGGACAGCTGCATACAAGCCTTTCAGACTCTGGGGAGGACACAATACATCAGGGAGACCACTATCATGACTATTAGAATGATAATATCAATGGCAACAATGTTAGCTATTGAACACACTCACCCCTATTAACTAAGAGACAGTCCAAGGAAATTCTGTTATCTAAAGCAACTTTATCAAGGGAGTTTAGAGAAGATTGCTACACAAATATAACCTTTGCAGTAGAGTCAATTATGGTAACTAATGCTTGAGATGGATTTCTAATTATAATTTTATTTACATTTACAACAAACTAGGGAAGAATCATTCTACCAAAAGACACCCATTTAGAGGGATTTACACCTGCTGGAAAATTCTTTTTCTTTTTTTTTTTTTAAATTTCAAAATATTATGGGGGTACAAATGTTTTGGTTACATGAATTACTTTTGCACAGTTTGAGTAAAAGTTATAAATGTACCCATCACTCAGATAGACTAATAGCTGATGAACATATGAAAATATGGAAAATTCTTGTTTATTCTATAGTGCAAATCAACAGGTATAGACTGGTATTCAGTTTCTGATTGGTCATGGAGTGTTAGTGATACCATTAAAATCCATAATCCACATTGACCTTTAATTTCCCACTTTTTAAGACATAGAGTCACTCATGCATATAGTTGATTATTAAATCTTTTAGAGATAAAATATATCCTGGAGGGGCACAACAGATAGTCCTTTGTGGGGAGCCTTTGTGTTAGGGGTCACCAGTAGGGGACCCAGGCCATTGTATTTGTCCCGGGTTCCACTGTTGAATTATTATATGGTGAAAGGCTATTGGCAATTAGAAAATTAGGATTAGGGATTTCTCTACAATTTGTTGAACTGTCTTTCCCTTTGGTTTTCTTATTTGGTTTCTGGCATAATGTAACTGCAAAACCCCCAATATAGGTTTTGCCTACTGTTATATTTAAACAAAGACTATGAATACATGAATTTAAAAACCTAACCCTATAGAAAGAAACTAATGTGTAATTTGAATAGAAGTTGCACTAGGAATATCAGTGAAATTTGTTACAGGGTAAACTAGAGAATCTCTAAGATCATGTAGGGATTTAGGCTTACCATGCCATATCCAGCATTACTGTGGAAGCTATCAATTGTGAAACCATAAACATAGCATTATCTTGCTGTGCATAAACAGAATGACGGCACAGGGAAAAGAGGAAAAGGAATGAAGATTTCATGATGACAGAGGAGAGAAGTCTTGATCTGTGATCTCAGGAAAGCTTTTCACATATAGGATGTCATTGGCTTCTGGGGGGAATCCTTCCTGGTCAGTTGAGGTCTCCGGCAGGTCTGGAGGGGCCCTCTTAAGTTGAGAGAGGTAGACCCAAGGTTCAAGGCACTAGAGTTTTGACGCAGTGTGGCTAGGTGGTGAGAACATGGTATGATCCTTTCCAACAGGGTTCAAGGGCAGTCTTTTTCCGGTATCATTTCCAAAATATTCAATCTCCAGGTCCCAGAGTGTAGAAGGTCTGATTGTCAATTTTGGATCACAGAAGGCTTCTTTTACCTGGTGAAAATATACTTTGGTATAATGCATTAAAATCTTGCAACACTGAGTCATGTCAGAATTTATAAGAGGAGGGGATACATAAGGTTCTATTATTAAGGGGATAGGTCTCCCAGTAACTATTTCATAAGAGCTTAACTTGTGTTTTCCAGTAGGGATGGAAATTTCCATCAAGGCCTGATAATACTTTTAGCCAAGCAATCCAGTTGACTTAGTTAAGTTTGCCAAATTCAGTTTTAAAATGGTACTGGTCTTTTCAACTTTCCCAAAAGAATGAGTATGACAGAGACAGAAGTAATGCCATTGTGTTTTAATAACTCATTTAATTTGCTCAGTGAAATAAGTAACTCTATTGCTGAAGATTTCTCAAGAATGCCTCATAAAGGAAACACATTTCACTGCTAATTTATTTACTTATGATTTATTTATTTTTAATTGACAAATAAAAATTGTACATACTTATTGTGCATAATACTTCATAACATGCAACATAAACTGCGACATGAAAATATTACATCACTACTTGTACTTTGGAGTGCTTATTAAGTAAAATAAAGGCTACTTGAACACAGTCACTGTGGTATTGTGGCAGTCAATCTGATAACCAAGACAGTTACCAAGTGACTAATGGCAATTGGGCAGGATGGAATGGGATGATGTGAGATTTCATCACCCCACTCAGAGTGATGTGAAGTTTAAAACTTATGAATTGTTTATTTCTGGAATTTTCCATTTATGTCACAATCCTAGGTCATGCATCTCATTTCACCTCATTACATCTTATTATATCACCTCACATCATTGCAAGATAAAGAAGAATGAATACAGTACAATAAGATATTTTGAGAGAGTGACCATATTCACATAACTTTTATTATAGTATATTGTTAAAATTGTTTTATTTTATTATTAGTTATTTTTATCTTCTACTGTGCCTAATTTATAAATCAAACTTTGTCATAGGTATGTATGTATGGGAAAAACATAGTGTATATAGGATTTGGTACTATCTGTGGTTCCAGGCATCCGCTGAAGGTATTAGAATATATCCTTCATGGTTAAGTGGAGACTACTGTACTTATAATTTTTTTTTTTCTGGTGAGAACATTGAAATATACTCTCTTAGCAATTTTCAAGAATATAATACATAGGAAACACATTTTCTAATAATCTTTTAGTTATTTTTGTAGCATCAGCCTTCCTGCATGGAAAAACTTTTACCTAACCAGAGAACATACAGATTATTACAAGAACATTTTGATATCCCATTGAGGGTAGAAATCTAATGAAATCCATCTGTATCAAATGATCCAGCCGGTAGTGGAAAGGTAATACCTGAAGTATTTTGTTGTCTTACCAGGATTACGCATTTGACAAACCAAGCATTGATTATAAACCATTTTAACAATTTTAGAACAATCAACACATCAATTGCTTTTTTCATAATTTGTATCATTTTATCTATTCTGTGATGAGTCATGGAATGCAGAATTTTTGATAATGAAAGCTATAAGAACTCAGGAAGAATAAAGTGGTCATCTGGACCTTCTGTGGGTCTTTGCTTAACATTAAATTTATATCCTTTCAGATATCAGTTTTCTTTTTCAAATCAGATGTATAGCATTGTTTATTAAATAGGTCATCATAGATGATTGTATTTGGGTTAGTCTTATAAAGTTCATTCAAACAGTATATTCTGACTTAGCAAGAAAATTGCCAAGGAATTTCCTTGGTATTCTATTAATTCTTATTCTGCTTAATTTTAGATTAGTGATTATATAAATCAGCTTATTCATTAGAATTGTAAGAATTCTTACCAAGTCTAATGGTATGATCTTAAAGTTATCAGACCTATATGTGTCATAGTCCTTTTCATGGATTTTTCAAAGACAAAACATAGGTTTATAGATGCTTGCAATACCTTTCAGGAAAGTACCAGAGTAAAATAATTAACTGTCTGTGGACAAGACTTAACGTGGCCATGGTTAAACATCTGATGTGAATTCTTTATAATGCAACTGACAAAGAAATTTTGTTATTTCTAAACATATAATGTTCTAAGATAATTGAAATTATGATTAATAGTGTTATACCAGGATTATTAGACATCTAGGAATTGTATGCAATTTCTGAAACACATATCAATAACATACCCATAAAATATGATATAAAGAATGTTCTGAATCACTTATTATTTGACAATGCTTCCTAGGCAATTTAACATATCAAGCAAGCCTAATTAGTTTAACATTTCCCTTTTTATAAGGAGAGAAAAACATTCTTTTGAGATATTTCACAGGCTCACTGAAAGCTTCCAAAGTTAGTCAAGGTAAAAAATACCAATTTATAATTTGATTTTGGGAAGTTGTCAAAAATGTCAAAAAGTTTATAACACTTGATTAAAATAGGACCACAGGTCACTGTAAAACAAAGCTTATTAATTTAACTCTAGTAATAATTAAAAGGCCTCAAAAGCAAATATAGAAACCCACATAGTTATAGGAAAAACCTTAGATGTTTTAATAGAGAAGACTCAATTTTCTTAAGTAGCTGAAGACTTAATAAAGACAAAATGAAACACAGGAAATTATCTTGATAAATGCAGAATCTTTGTTTTATAGGCCAACTACTTAAACAGTGAAGAAAAACCTTTCACAATTTCTTATTAAGAACAGACTTCAAGAAAATTTGTTATTGTAATAGAGAGAACCAAATTCTAGTTTTTCATCAGTGTGCTTTTGATATTAATGCTCAATTTAAAAAAAATATAAATAATTCCCTTCAAATCTTAGCTGCCTTGATCAGACATAATTTTTTCCCATGATACCTCATATAATTAGTTACTTTTTCCCTAACAAAACACAGCACATCCTCAAAATTTATAATTTCTTTACCAAAACCACATTCTACCTTCTTTGTATACTTGCATATAGTGTTGTTTTCCTTATTTATACTAATTTTAGTTACATATGTTAATTAGAATTCTTAACCCTTAATAACCTTAATATCCAGTGAAAATTAAGAAGAAAGCAATTTTAAACTGCCTATCATGTACCAACGTTGTGTAATTTAACATCATTTTATAATTCTAGGTGCATCTGCTTCCTCATAATACAGTTTTCCATGTGGCACTGTACATGTTTACTACCAGACCCAACTATCTTTAGTCTCTCTGTAATAAGAACCTGCAGGTGAAGCAAAATTTTTGCTCCATTGTTTTGGTCTTTTTGGTTAGGCCTGAGAATTAAATTGTTTGTACAGATTTCCCTCAGCCTCAACTTTCCATCCTTGATAAGAATGTTAAAACTTTCTGCTATAAGGAGAACATTTTTCACATGAGAATTTTATCTTCCTTCTATTCAATTCACCTGTTTTTAACAATTATACTTGGATTGCTCATGAAAATGAAATATTAAACAGCTATCCATAGTTTTAAGGTTTTTTTTGCTAATAAATTTTGTAATATAGAGATAACATGAGGTTATTTTAACAGCAAACCAGTATAAAAAGTTTTGCATCTGTGTTGTATTTAAAACTGACAACTCTGAATACATGCCTGTTTTAATCAGACTGACAAACTTTAGCTTTTATTTACCAAAGATTATTCCAGATCATGTGAACTTAAAAAACATTTTGGGTTAGTTTCTACTTTTCTAAGAGTTTAAGGAATATTTAATTTATATAAGTGCTTATTTTCCTTCAAGCCAATTAAATAGAAGTCTTTTGTCAATTAGTTTTGTCAATGCCATGTAGAGATAGAAAAATATCACACACACACACACACACACACACACACAAAAACATAGATAAAAGCAGATCTTACAGCCTTTATTTAAAAATTTTAGCTATGTACCAGGTACAATAATACAGAGCTCAATAATTTATTAAAGCATATCTAGATCCAAATTGTTTTTTCTGGTTGATGGAATGAGATTACTCACCCAGTGTGCTGAAGCTTTTTACTACTATTTGTGAAAAATACTTCTAAGATTTCTCATTTGACTTTCACAGGGAGTATTTTAGAGAGGCAGGTTTTGAGTTATTTAGTTTTTTAGAAACTTTTGCATGCCAACCAAAAATACATTCCATTGTATTTGAGGTATTTTGCTTTCTTTATTTTCTAAAGCACCTCTCAGTTAAAACTTCCCCATTGTGGCCACTATAATTCTAAGTTGTCCTTCTAATCCATTTCCTCCAAAATACACAGTTTCTAGGCCCATAATCATTGTAAATATAATTAGCCAGTGTCCCAAAAAGTAGAGTCAGACTCCTGAAATTCCAGACTCATTAGATTTGGAGAAATCTATTTTCAAAAGGTACATACCTCAGGCCTCTAACTGAATCCAATCCAGTTATTTTTCAGATCAAATCTGATTTTGAACACTGTCCAAGTGAAAGAATTGCTCAAATAAAGTTGGAGAGCTCAAAGTGCAAATTTTCAGACCTCAGATTTGCAAGGGAACTCATTCCCGACCTTCAGCTGAAGCAAGAGAGCAATGGACAAAATAGACACCTTCACTTGGTCACTTGGTGTTTCTGGGGGTTGCTGGAGGTACCCTATGGATTCTACTTCTGAGGCAAAATTGTTAAAAGAAAAACTTTAACAAATGAAATTTAACAGAGTTAAAATATTTAAAAAATATGCATGATATCTCAAAGGAATAGAAAAAATAAAATAAAAAAATAAATGTAGCAGAGTTTATTTGAGCAAAGAACAATTCATGAATTGGGCAACACTCAGACCAGAAGAGGTTCAGAGAACTCTGCCAATCAGGCATAAGCAGGGAGCTTTGATAGGCTGAACATGGAAGCAAAGCAGAGAAATGACCTGACTGATTACAGCTAAGCATTTGCCTTATTTAGGAATGCTGCCATGAGGCATTTGTCTTACTTTCAAACAGTCTGATTATGTGGCTGCCTGTAACTGGCTGAAGCCAGGATGTTTGTGACTTACTGAAACCCAGCTATTTCTTACAAAAAATGTACTACTAAGTTAGGTTTCAGTTTGTTTATGTATAATACTAAGTTAGGTTGTGCTGTGTTATTTATGTAGGAACTCAAAGTATGGAGACAGCCTCAGGCTAATGGCCTCCCACTCACTTTGTTTAACATGGGCTTATATGTAGAAGTGGAATAGCTAGTCATCAGGTATGCTCTGTTTAACCTTAGCATATAATGCCAAACAATTTCCAAGTGGTCATATCAATTTAAGTACTATCAGCCTTTTATGATAGTTCCTGGTGCTTCTCCTCAATAACACCCAGCATTTTCACACTCCTTAAGTTTAGCTTTTTTGTTGGATGTGTACTATCATCTTTTCATCACTTTAATATGTATTTCCCTAATGACTAGTAAAGTACCCTTACAAATGTTTATAGGCCATTTTTATATCTTCTTTAGTGAAGTGCTTCTTTAAGTCTTTTGTTCGTTTTTTTTTAGGTGTTTGTCTTTTATTGAATGATTTGTAGTTCTTTATATACCACGAAGACAAGCATTTTCTTGGTTATGTGTGCTTAAATATCTTTTTCTACCTATTGCCCATAACAGGTACAGTGGCCTAATGTTTCATTTTAAAAGAATCTTTGCTTATTCCAAGATCATGAAACTATTTTAATGTTATCTTTTTGATGCTTTAGTGTTTACCTGTTATTTTTACTTCTACTATTTAGTTGAAATTAATTTTTGTGTTTAGTGTGAATTAGGGGTCACATTTCTTTTTTTTCCATATGTGTATCTTATTGACTCAGCACCATTTACTGAAAAGACTATACTTTCCTATCACTCTCCAGTACCACTTTTATCATAATTCAAGTGTCCATGTATCTGTGAATCTGTTTCTGGACTCTATTTTCTCTTCTGCTATTAATTTAGCTATACTTGCACAAATTCCACACATTCTTAACACATTAACCGCCATATGAGTTGTCTTTAACTCATGTTAGTTTTGAGCCTGGCACCTACTGAAACATATGTAACTCACGATTCTCTTCATCTTGGGAACCATGAGAACTATTTTTCAAGTTGCATATAAATCATGCACAGAAAACAATAAAAAATAACGAATTTTTCATTAGATTAGTTAGGATTATTTTGTTTTCGAAATTGTTATTCTATTTTCGTAATAAAACACCGTGGTCCCAATGAAAAGTTTTTTTTTTCCTAGTGTGGCAGTTAATGTGTTAATTACTGTATCTTCAAAAATAAGTCAATGTCTCATACAACAATATTTACCTCTTTTTTTCTTCTTTTAAATTTTGACTTACCTATTTTTAGCTTTTTTCATGTACAAGCAAATTTTAGAATTCATCTGTCAATTTCCACATAAATGCACAAATCCTGCTGGGATTTTGATTGTGGTTGAATTGAATTTATAAATCAATTTGGTGAGAACTGGTATCTTTACAATACTGTTTTTCAATCATAAACATGATATATTTCTCCATTTGTTCAGTTTTTTGTTCTTTAGTTTTTCTTATTAGTATTTTGTGGTTTTGTCAGAAGTATTCACATTTGTTAGATTTATTCCCAGATATTTAATATTTTTGATGCTACTTTAAATGGTATAATTGTGTAATAACATTTTATTTTCAAATTTTTTGATTGTTACATGGGAATAAAATTGATTTTTAATTCTGGCCTTTTATCTTTGATAAACTCATGCATTAATTATAATAATTTTTCTGTAGATTCCTTTAGATATTCTACATAAACTATCATGTCATTTGAAAATATTGCAAATCTTCATTCCCAGTCTCTTTATCATACATAAACTTCAGTACGTTTTAAATAGAAGTGGTGATAGTGGTGGGCATCTTTGTGTTATACTCAGTCTCAGAAAAAAAGTCTCACTCTGTTGCCGGGGCTAGAGTGCCGTGGCATCAGCCTAGTTCACAGCAACCTCAAACTCCTGAGCTCAAGCAATCCTTCTGACTCAGCCTCCTGAGTAGCTAGGACTATATGCATGTGTCACCATACCCGGCTAATTCTTTTCTATTTTTAGTTGTTTGGCTAATTTTTTCTACTTTCGGTAGAAATGGTGTCTCACTCTTGCTCAGGCTGGTCTCGAACTCCTGAGCTCAAACGATCCTCCCACCTTGGCCTCCCAGAGTGCTAGGATTACAGGCGTGAGCCACTGTGCCCCGCCTATACTTTTCTTTTAGAAACATGATATCCTTTATCAGATTAAGCAAGTTTCTTTCCTTTCCCAGTTTTCTATAGGTTTTTACCATGAACTGACATTAAAATTTATAAAATACTTGACCATAATTTTTTGTTTATTCTGTTAGTATGGTGAAAATATGGTTTCTTGCTTTATTCTGTTAAGGTTGCATAAAATACACTGATTAATTTCCTAACGTTAAATAAACCTTATATTACAGTATTCCTGGAATGAACTAGACTTGGTTTTTCTGAATTATGACATACACACACACAAATATTCAATATTAACATATTAAAACATGTGAGATATATGTTAATATTTTGTTTAGAATTTTTGAATCTATATTCATGAATGAGATTAACCTGCATTTTTTATTTATTATAAGGTTCTTGTCAGGCTTTGTCTCAAGATTACTGTGGTCTTATAAAATGGAATTGGAGCTATTCCTGATTTTTTAATTCTCTAGAAGTGCTTTTACCAATTGAGATTATTCTTTTCTTATATATTTGTTTGATATTTACTGGCAAAGCCATCTGGACTTGAAGTCTTTGTGTATTTGTGTGAATGTGGGAGATGTTTATAGAAACACATTCAAGAACTCTAATAGGCATAGGACTATTCAGATTTTCTATTTTGGGGGATCAATTTCAGTATGTTATGTTTTTCTAGGAATTTGTCTTTACAATTAAATTTTAAAATATATTGGCAGAAAGATATTACAATATTATATTACCATCTTTGTAATGCCTTTAATAGCTGTAGCTTCACACCTTTTTCATTTCGGATCTTTGTTGTTAATGCCACCTTTTTTTGATTATTCTTTTCAATAAACCAGCTTTTACATCACTGATCATCTATATTTTAGGTTTGTTTTTTTATTTCTTTCTCTGTTCTTTATTTTTTTCTTTCTTTCTACTTACTTTGGGTATAATTTACTGATTTTTAAAGAACTTTATGAAATGGATACTTATGTCTTCAATTTTTCAGCCTTTCTTCTTGAACTAGCCTGTGATGAAAGGACCATAAGATATTTTAACTACATTTATCTCCCTTCTGACCTCTTATATGCTATTGTTGTGTATTTTATAGTAAATAATAAACTTTTTGTTCCTCTATTTTCCTCTAATTCGGGCTATCTCTATAACTTGCTTTGACTAATAGAATGTGACAGAATGATGTTGTATAACATCCAAGTCTGGATTTAAGAAATTGCTGTAGCCAGGTATCATGCTGTGAACTCAAGCTGAATGGAGAGGCTAAGTGGAGGAGGATGGTGGCACCGCAGTCAACAGCCCTACCTGATATTTCAGTCCGTAACCAACATTGTCTGCCAGCTGTGTTAATAGGTTATCTTGGACTATTCGGCCTAGTTGGGCAGATGATGTCACATGGAACAGAAGAGCTATCCAGCTTAGCTCAGCTCATATTGTAAAATTGTGAGAGATAATAAAGGATTGTTTTTGTTTTAACTCCCCTGAAGCTTTGATGTGGTTTGTGATATTTTATAGATTACCAAAATAGCAACTGCCATTCAAGAATTGAATCAATTAATAAATACATGACTTTTAAAAATAGCAATGAGATATAATAGTGATTACCTGGATAAGTTTCTGTTAATTATTCATATATTAAAAAGATAAAAGGCAAATGTAGATTCATGAAAGAAACAGTGAATAAAAATTGGCTGGATTGTTGCAAAAAACCTGGAAACTCTTGGAGACAATTATGTTATTTCTCGGTTATGTAAATGTGGACATGTAACAAATGCATCTGTTATTTCCTATAAGAAAGTAAGCACCATTAGTGAGTAAGGCTATCTATCTATCTGGCACAAATAATAAAATCAGAAGTGAGCATGGGTGGACATTATGTTTTATGGAGTTTAGATACATGTTTGAGTCCCTACTTTTTATTAGATGTCTTAAAACCAAAACATCTGTTGACCTTCAAGAAACATATCAGTATCTTCATACTTATAAATTATCATAAATTTTTAAATTTTCAGTGTAAAGTAGGAAATTATTTGATTAAATTCCTCTGCCACACCTTCCATAAAGACATACCTAAACTAGCCATAGGAAGATAGGTATTATTAATATATTTTTCTTCAAGAAGCACAGGAAGTCAGACTTCTTACATTTTGCCATCAATCTGATATTCAATTCTTCCTTAAACATAATCTAAACCTCCCTATCAGTTTATTTCCTTTTCCTTTTGGTTATTTTCTCATGGAAATAGAAAAGATTTCTTATAAAATCCCAAAGAAGATACTCAGTAATTATTGCTTAAAGAGAAAATTGACATAAGAAATAAGAGCGTTTTTATTTTTTAGGAGGAAGGAAAAGAACAAAATACAAAAAATGAGATAAACAGGAAAAAAATTGCTAGGTCTTTAGTATTTTAAAAATATCCTAGATATGTTTTTATGTTATGCCTCAATTTCCTTCACTGCCGTAGTTGCCCTTTGCATAAAGAAATACTGTGTTTTGTTGAGAAAGTTATAAACAGGTTATTCCAACTTTCCTTTCTCTATGTTGTAAAGCAGTGCACTTTTTAACTGTGACAGACTCTTCATACTTTATATTCTTCTCATTTTAAAGAAGAAGAAAAGTTCAAGGAACCAAAGGTATATCAACTTACTTTGGTTATTTGACATTATAAAAGACTGAAAATTTCAAGAAAATAAACATCAAAGCCTTTATTATTTTTGATGAAATCTATTTCACTTCCTGAAAGTAAGCCAATACTAAAACGCATGAGATTTTTTAGCATTCAAATACACACTGATATATTTCAGCATGTATTGCCTAACAATAAGGACATTCACCTTCATAAACAAAATACAATTATTACACCACATAAATTTAACATTCACAATTCTGTTATCTTACATATATGCAAATTTCCCCAATTGTCCCAATGGTATTTTTTTAATACCGTTTGTTGCTTTTTTGATTCAAGATCCAACCAAGAATTATACATTTCATTTGTCATGTTCCATTAGTCTCCATAATCTAGTATGATTTGCCAGCCTTTCTGTGTCTTTCATGATATTTGCATTTTTGAAAACATCTAAGTAGTCATTTTGAAAAATGCCTCTCATTTTAGATTCTTTTCTCATGATTAGCTCCAAGTTAAACTTTTTTTTTTTTTTTTTTTTTTTTTTTTGCAGAAATACCATGTAGGTGATATTGTGATTTTTGTATCTCACTGATTGTCAAATTAAATTGTTTTGGTTAAAGTGGTATCTGCCAGACTTTTCCATTGTAATTAATATGTAGTCTATAAAATGACACATTGACACAGTGAATATCTTATTTCTCAATGTTTCTATACCCATTGGTTTTCTTGCCTGAGTCAATAATTATTATGGTGATGCAATACAGTGATATTCTATTTCTATTACCTGATGGATTTTGCCACTTTTTATGTTGAGTTAATGCAGTACATGTTTTATTTAGAGTTCTCTAGTATCCCTCATACTAACAATATCCCAGGTTTCCTTTGGGCAACTACTATTCTTCTCCATGTGATTTGGGGCTTTTCCTCAGGTCCAAGGATGGACCAAGATGACTGTCTAATCTTATCTCTCTGCCCATATAAGTGTTTAAAGAATGGACACATGATGTCCCAAAACTCTAATGAGTTCAGTGATAACAGATTAGCTGAGATTTCTGTAAAAGTGAAGTTCTCTTTCACAGGAATTACCAGAGATAACCATCACTCTTTCTCCGAAGCTTCATACTATGTGTTTTAATTGTTCAATTGACCACCCATCCAGTACCACTGTTATGGGCTGAATTGTGTCCCTTAAAAATTCATATGGTCGGAATCCAAACCCCTAGTACTTCAGATTTTGACTATATTTGGAGAGAGTGCCGTTAAAGGCATAATTAAGATTAAATGAGGTCATTAGGGTGGGCCCTAATCCACTATGACTGGTGTCCTTATAAAAAAAGATTAATTAGTCCCTTTAAGATAAAAATTCTCAAGAAACTGTGTATAGAAGGAATATACCTCAAAACAATAAAGGCCATATATGACAAACCCACAGCTAATATCGTACTGAATGAGGAAAAATTGAAAGCCTTTCCACTAAGATCTGAAACAAGAATAGGATGTCCATTTTCATCATTTTTATTAAACATAATTTCTGGAAGAACTAGTTAGAGCAATTAGGCAAGAGAAAGAAATAAAGGGCATCTATACTGAAAGTAAAAAGTCAAATTATTCTTTTTTGTAGGTGACATGATCTTATATTTAGAAAAACCTAAAGACTCTACTAAAAAACTTGTAGAGCTTATAAATGAATTCAGTAAAATTGAAGGATAGAAAATCAACATGTTTTGATTTCTATATGCTAACAGCATATAGTAATGTTTCTTTATGTTAACAGCAACCAATCTGAAAAAGAAATTAAGAAAACAATCTCATTTATAATAGCTATGCAAAAAACCTATGAATAAATTTATTCAAAGAAGTTAAAAATCTCTAAAAGAAAAACCATAAAACACTGATGAAAGAAACTGAAGGAGACACACAAAAAATGGAAAGATATTTTATGCTTACAGATTGGGAGAATCGATATTGTTATAATGTCCAAGCAACCTACAGATTCAATGTAATCCCTATCAAAATACCAATGACATTCTTCACAGAAATAGAAAAAATAATCCTAAAATTTGTATGGAAACACGAGATCCCAAATAGCTAAAATAATCCTGAGCAAAAATAACAAAGCTTGAAGCATCATACTACCTGACTTCAAATTATACTACAAAGCTATAGTATCCAAAATAGCATGGTACTGGCATAAAAACAAACACATAGATCAAAGGAACAGAATAGAGAACTCAGAAATAAATCCATACATTTACAGCCAACTCAGTTTTGACAAAAGTGCCAAAAACATACATTGGGGAAAGGACAGTCTCTTTAATGAATGTTGCATGGAAAACTGGATATCCATATGCAGAAGAATAAAACCAGATCCCTATTTTTCCCCATGTACAAAAATACACTCAAAATGGATTAAAGACTTAAATCTAAGACCTGAAACTAGGAAACTTCTAGAAGAAAATATTGAAGAAATGCTATTGGACATTAGTCTGTGTGAAGATTTTTTGGGTAAGACCTCAAAAGCATAGGCAACAAAAGCAAAAATAGACAAATAGAATTACACTAAGCTAAAAAGCTTTTGCACAGCAAAGGAAACAATCAAAAAAGTAAAGAGACAGCCTACAGAATTGGAGAAAGTATTTGCAAACTATCCATGTGACGACAGATTAATAGCAAGTATATATAAGGAGCTCAAACAACTCAATAGCAAAAAACCAAATAATCCATTTAAAAATGGACTAAAGACCTGAATAGACATTTCTCAAAAGAAGACATGAAAATGGCCAAGAGATATGTGAAAAAATGCTCAATATCAATAATCATCAGGGAAATTCAAGTCAAAACCACAATGAAATATCATCTTGCCCCTGTTAAAATGGCTATAATCAAAGAGATAAAAAATAATAGTTACTAGTGAAGATGCAGAGAAAGGGGAATGCTTGTACCCTGTCGGTAGGGATGTAAATTAGTACAGCCACTAGGGAAAACAGTATAAAGTTTCTTCAACAAACTATAAATAGAACTACTGTATGATCCAGCTATCCCACTACTGGGTATGTATTCAAAAGAAAGGAAATCAGTATATTGAAGAGATATCAGCCCTTCCATGTTTATTGAAGCACTATTCACAATAGCCAGGGTATGAAATCAACCTGTGTCTATCAGTGGATAAATGGATAAACAAAATGTGGTACATAAACATAACGAAATACTACTTATGCATAAAAAAGAATGAAATTTTGTCATTTGCAGCAACATGGACGGAACTGGAGGTCATTATATTAAACAAAATAAAACAGGAACAGGACAAATATCACATGCTCATACTCATGTGGGAACTAAAAAAGTGAATCTTGGATATATAGAGTAGAATAATGCTTGCCAGAGGCTGGGAAGAGTAGAGGAAGCGAGGGAGATAAAGAGAGGTTGGTTAATGGCTACAAAAATTCAGTTAGAAAGAAGGAATAAGTTTTAGTGTTCAATAGTACAGTAAAGAGACTACAATTAACAAAAGTTTATTGTATATTTCAAAATAACTAGAAAAGAAGAATTAAAGTGTTCCCAACAACAAAGATAAATGTTTGAGGTGATGGCTATCTCAATTACCTTGATTTGATCATTACACATCGTATGCATGCATCAAAATATCACATATACACCCAAAATACGTACAACTATTATATATCAATAAAACCAACTAGTAAAATAAAAATAAAAATGCTAGGGCACACCACTCTATGTGTAGCTGTCATTCCTTTTTCTTTGAGAAAATAACAATTTTGCCACTCAGAGGAAATAAAATCCTAAATTGTAGAGGCCAAAAAACAAAAAAAGAGAGAAAGATTGGGACACAGACACACAAGGAGGAAAGATCATGTGAAGACACAGGGAGAAGCTGGGTGTCTACAAGCCAAGGAGAGAGGACTCAGGACAAAACCAACCCTGCAGACACCTTGATCTTGGACTTCTAGCTTCCAGAACTGTGAGGAATAAATACCTGCTGCTTAAGTGCCCAGTCAGTAGTACTTTGCTATGGAAGCCCTAGCAAGGTGATGCAACTATTTGGTGTGAAGTCTGGATCTGGTGGTGAGATTCCTGAGCTATGGGAATGGTCTATGGAATCTGATGAAGGCAAAGCCACAGAATGCATAGCAGAGAGGTACAGAGAAACAGCTCTTAGTCTACTTTTAAGTGAAGTCAGCCCTCCTGCAAAATACTGAGTTACATGAATCAATAAATTTTATTAATTGTTTAAATTGGATTTATTTTTGTCAAAATGCAGATCCTCGCAGATGAATGTAATATAGAGCACCAGCAATCTATCCCCTTTATGCCCAGCCTAGAGTTGTTGACCAGCTTCAGGTTATCTGGATTACACTGGGTAGAACTATAGTCTCAGGATAGAGGCAAGCTCTCAGGAGGAGTCTGAGGGAGTAGCTCAAGAGTTTCCCATGGAAGGGGTGAGGTAAACTGGGGAGGGAGACCGGAGCCTTCCTGTAATGGGTGTGGTGTAAGACAAGGGCAGAGGTTCTGGTTATGAGAATGACACTTCATGTGAGTGTTATCCAAGTTCAATGAATAGAAATTGCAGAGGAAAATGTATAGAACTGGACTTTATGCTTTGTTCAGATAATGCCTGCTCTGCTACCCTGTTCCAAATTTTTCTATCACGTTATGACTTTTGTCCTTTCAATCAAAGTTATCATGCTTATTCTCTGTCTCAAAGGCAAGTTGTGAGGATGAATTGAACAATTTGCAGGCCATTTCAAGTTTCTTAGAGAAAAATTCTTGACCTCTAGATACAGGTTTTGACCTGCATTTTTCTTATTTAATGCATCAGTGGTTGTACTTTAGGGGTAAACAACTGTTGGGCAAATTAAACACATAATATAGGTTCATTGATAATTTATGTGTTTATTTGAACTCCCCATGCTAATTATCAATAAATGTATAAGTCCAGAGAATCACACATAAAATGAATTTTTTCCAGTTATGCTCATATTCCATACTTTTCATGAAAAAAAAACTGTAGAAAGTCTAATAAAATTCTTAGATCAACTTCTGAGAACATAGGGAACTTCTATTCACTTACAGCTTAAGCATTAATTTTAACTTCAAAAATAGGTATTTATTCTTTGGTTTTAGGAGCCAATTAAAAATTGATTTTCTATCACAGACAAATAAATACATAAAACACTTTATTAAGAATATTAAAAATTATAAAAAGAGACTGTCAATTTAGCACACATTTTTACTTTAATGAGCTTCATCTAGAGTCAGTACCTGGTGGAATACATAGCAAATTGAAAAGATATCAGGGGTATCTCAGTTCCTAGCAGTTCCATACCAACTTCTTCACCTTTACATGTCTTCTTTACCCTTATGGGGAAGCAACATATATACTACGTAGGTTCTTGGCGGTTCTGTGGTTGATGGCACAATTGTATGGATAGTTTAAACTATTCATTTTTGCTGCAGTCAGGGGTAAAACTCTGGTGAGCAGAATGCTTTTGGTATCTAGATTACCTACATAACATTATATCTAGATAAATTTGTTACAGAGTGTTAAATTCCAAGAGGTTAGGTTGTTAATTAAAAAATGTGTTTTATTTGAAGTAAATTCAAAATAGGAAAACAGATTTCTTGTCAAAATATTTAAATGGCTAAGATTTACAAATAAGTCTCAATGGAATGTTATCATCACCTGCATGTGTGTATCCATGGGTAGTTGTCATCTGAATAATTCAGCAACCTTCTAACTTGTTTCCCAGATATCATTGTTCCCCTTTCATTACCCTACCTCCCACCATAATGCATTGCCCTCACTGGCGACAAGATATCTTTGTAAAATATTTGTAATCTCGACCTAAACCTATTATCAAAAAAAGAGGTGACACACATAGAGGTCTTAACTCTAGGTGGTGAAACATGCAGGAATACTAGGGAAGATTTTAGTAGCTATTCACTAGAACTTCAAGTGATAGAATCAAATGCAAATAGAGTCACAGAAATTTAAGGGAGGGCTTCTTTATTCTCCTTTACTTTCCCTGAGAAAAATACGCTGGGCTTGAGGCTTAGACTTTAAACCTCTATTCTCTGAGGACATCCTGTGGAGGTTTGCTGAGAATATCCTTCCTGAAACTTCTTCCTGGACCCTCTTTCCCTTAGCCTACTGGCTCTCATCACTCTTGCATTAGCATCGTTTCCTCAGATGATCCTTCCTACCATCTCTAGCAGGGGTGCTCTTACTTTAGCTTTCATTGATGGATGAGGTGGGAATAGAATTTAGTCCTCTGAATCCTGAGAAAGAAGGAAAAGAGTGGGTTCTCAGGTTGGATTCACTGAAAGACAGACCTTTACCCTTTGAAGATAATTTCCTCTTCTATTCTTTATTATGCCAAAAGAATTGTTTCTTTTCTTTTCTTTGCTTGAATGACATGACACTGTTTATGATGTCAGTCCCAGACTTACCAAATCTTGTGACTTGGTGTACGGGACCCTACGTGATTAGGTCTCTGATTCCCCTTCCATTTTCCTCACAGCCCATTTTCTCTGATACCTCTGTGCTCTAGCTACATTAGACTTCTCTGATTTGAACACTCAGCTGCCTCAAGGCCTTCTGTGCCTAGAATGATTTCCTAACACCACGCATTCCTCACTTCACCCTGACATTCTCTTTATTTTTCAGACGTCATCTGAAGTGTCACTTTGTGAGGCAAGCTCCCTTAGATACTAGGTTATACCCCTAACCGCATGTCCCATAGCATACTGGACAACTCCTTTGCAAGAAACATCTTTTTATTTTTTGAAAAAAAAATTTTCTTTAAGTTTTTAATTTCAAGCTTACATAGAAGTTGCAAGAATAGTAAATACAACATCCTTGACCCAGATGCATCTGTTGTTAATATTTTGTCTCATTACCTTTATTGTTTACAACCTCTCTCCCTCTCTTTCTCACCTATAACATCTACACTCATGATATTATTTTTCTGAACCATCTGAGTGTAAGTTGTATACATCATAGCATTTTATTCCTAAATACTTCAGTGTGTATTTTCTAAGAATAGGGATATTCTCTTTCATAACTACCGTAGAGTTATCAGCTTTAGTAAATTTAACGTTTATCTTATTTTTACCTAATTCTCATCTATATACCATTTTTGTTAATTCACCCACTAATGTCCTTTTATAGCATTTTTTTTATAGTACAGGGTACAGTCTAGGGCCTAGGCTCTTTAAGTTATCTTATTAATCTCAAAAAATTCCCACAGTTTTATTTTTCAAGAAATTGATATTTGGAAGGTCCTCTTTTTCTTTAAAGAGATAATTTTTAATTTTGCTCTTGTCTGATGTTTCACCGTAGTTGGACTTATGCTCTGCATTTTAGGCTACAATAATGCATAAGTGATATTGTGTTGTGACAGGGACATCATGGCTCTTTTAATTATTCCTTTGTGCCTGTCCTCCTTGCTGGGTGGTGATCAGCAAGAGGGCAGTGACCAGCTTTGTTCTACTTACATTTTTAGCTCCAGAACTGACCATAGGGCCTGGCATATTATAGGGCTAAATAAATATTTGATGACTGACTGAAGTGACAGTATAGATTTTGACTTAACTTTTCAGAAGCCTGCCCGAAGTTGAGGTGCAGTTTTGCACTGCTCTGTAGGAATTATTTTGTTGCTACTGAATTTTTAAAATGGGTCAGGATGAAGACCCCAGGCCCTTTGTCCCCTCCTTCTTGATCGAGAAGTAGATTGGCGCTAAGTTTACCTCCTTCTATACCTTTCTCCTTTCACCGTGTAGGCGCACAATCCTCAGTGATCAGTGAGTATGCCCCATTATGAGTGGCCCCAGTGTGAGAAAATACATATTTCTCTTCATTTTGCCAAAAAAGCTGAAGGCATTTTTTTTCTCAGACAGCAATGAATGCATATTAAATGAACTGTAATTGTCTGCTAAATGTATTTCATAAACAAGCAAACCAGAGCTAGATTTTTTTGAGCCTTTAAAATACTCAGGATACTAAAAATATCCTGTCAACCTTGAGCACAAAGCTGTCAAGCCAGAAACATTAAGCATTTCTGAAAAAGAATTTGGAGGAGGTTGGTGAAGAAACATTGAAATTCATTGTGAATCTCATTTTTTAAGAATGAGGAGGCAGCTATAACATTGATGCGTATTTATCCTAAATGAAAAGAATGAATGAATTCCACTCACACTGTAGGATGCACAACTCAGTGAGATTTTGCACATTATGGAATTTTTCTCCTTTTGCTTTTCAGGAGTGTTATCTGTGGTTGGTTTGTGAGACAGGTATATGTCATTAAGTGGCGAGGTGAAAGCTAAAAAATTTCAAAAATAAGAATATCTCTATGTGTTTATAGACATTGGAGAAAGGTTCCTAAATATGAAAATGTCTCAAAATGTTTTTTCATAGTTTGACAATCTTTTTAAATGCTCCCATTTGAAAAGTATTTGCAGTAATGAACTGCTAGTCAGAACTAAAACTGAGAAGGAAGAAAAACAGAAAGCAGCGGCAGGAACGATCCTCAGTGAGGAGCATTTTCCGCTGGGGAGTCCATTGGCATTCAGTTGTCTCATTTAATTATCCCTTGTGTGATTCAACCATTATTTATGAGCTTCTTCTTGTTCTTAAAGAGCTCTGAGCTCTGCTTGCCAATGTTATGGCATATGACGCGGCACAGTTATGCGGCAGGGGGGTGCGTGTGATAATGCATCGGTCCACACTCCTGGCATGTTTTCTATCTGAACTCATCCCCTGCCAAAAGGATGCAGAGCTCTCTCTTTAAAGATAAAACACTAACTGGGGTTTCAACATTGTGTGGGATTTGGCAGGCATCACATGCTCCTGCATTATTTAGGTAGAATAGAGTCCCTAAAATGTAAGCAGTACATGTTCAATAAAAATCATTTGCATGGGATTTGCACCAGTTTCTGTCTGATAGTATCTCTGCCACTTGCGAAGAGGAAATGAATTCATAGAAATAGTCTGATCTTAATTAATGTAGTTGTTAAACATACAATCAATTGAAGCAGTTCACATTTTTAGTTTCAATCCAAACTCCCCTCCCACTTCCATCCCCAGTTTGAATTAAATAGTCCATTGTGGATTTGCCTTGCTTTCTGCTGAGTTAGAACGTTGCTACAAAATGTAAAAGCAACAAAAACATCCCACTAGTTTCTGGGTGAAAAAAGGGGAGGGAGGAATAATGATTAATAGTGAAACACACTAAAGAAATTCAGCTGATGAACGTTGCCAGCAGCATCGTAGCTATTTAAAACAAATGAGTACCATTGATTTGAATATAATATGTGGATAAATGGTCATTAATGAGGTCAACAGTGGTTTTTGTTATTAGTAGCTGAACTTGGCTCCATCTCAAGCTAAGTAAAAACTCATCACCTAATAAATACTTTTTAAATGAAAAATATTTCTTCAGAAAGAATTGGTACTTAGTGTCTTTTAATTAAAAGGCCATGTCTAATAAGACATTTTTTTTTTAATTTTCTGTGGGAAAAATAGATTCCTAACACTGAAAAATATCTAATTGACCAGGTCTCCTGGATGCCAGTAAACAAATTGTTTAGTAGAAATGACTAAGCAAATTGTGGTGAACCATTGATTTTGCCAGCCTCTAACAGTTTGCAAAATTGTATTCTCAAACTAGATTGGCATGATGCAATAGACACAACTAGAGTTGAGAAAATTAATAAATTTGTATTCATATTTGAAAAAGACTATGAATAACAGAACACATATTTTAGCATCACAGTGATGAGTCACAGTGGTTATAGGACTGATCTAAATTAGTCTCCTAAGATAGAAGCCATGCAGTCAGAAAGGAGTTTGTAGATTTAACCTCTTCTGAAGAAATATTAAGGACTTTAGTATCATTAATAAAATTTGAAAAATTGAATCTCCCAGGAGTCTTTTGAGTTTCTTGTACCTGGATATCTAGATTTTTAGCAAGGCCTGGGAAATTTTCCTCTATTATATCCTCAAATGACTTAACCAACCCTGTGTATTTTCTTCACTGCCCTATGTATCTATTTTTGCGACAATATCACCATGTTTAAAAAACCATAGTCCCACAATAGTTTGAATATCTGGTGAATCCTCCCTTATTCTCCTCCTCACTTCCTTTTCCTTAAGGTACTTCATGCTTTTCTTCCTAATTTGCTTTTGACCCTTTGTGTTAAAAGTATATTTGGAGTATATTTCTTAGTTTACAAGCATAGTCTCTGTTTTGTTTTGCTTTGGTTTTCTGTATTTTTATTGGTGATTTATATTTCTAGGATTGCCAGATTTAGAACATAAAAATACAGGATGCTCAGTGAAATTTGAATTTCAGATAAACAACCATAATTTTTTAGTATAAGCATATTCCATGCAATATTTGAGATATGCTCATACTAAAAAATTATGGTTGTTTATCTGAAATTCAAATTTCATTAGCTGTCCCATATTTTATCTGGCAACCTTAACTATGTCAATTGTCCTGAAATTGAAAATAAGAAAATCTGATCTGTATGATATTGTTTGGATATTGTTAAGACCATTTTTACATTCGTGTTTTGTAATTGTTCATATGTGTTGGAAAAAACCAAATACATTCTTTGTTTGTAGGCCACAAGATGCTATGTACACTTATTAGATGAAATCCATTAATAGTTTTGTTTTAGTCTTCTATAACCACCTTGCTATTTTTTCTTTGCTTTATCTGTCAGTTCCTGGTAGAGGTATGATATAATTGCGTATTTGTTCATTTCTCCTTCACATTAAGAAATTGTATTTCAAACCAATTTGTTAGGTACACACAAATTCACAATAGTTGTATCATTTTTGGTGGATCGCTCTCTTTATCTTTAGGTACTATAACTTTTTATCCTTATTTCCTTTTTTCCCTAAATTCTATTTTACTTAAAATGCTTATTGTTACATATGTCTTCTTTTGATTGATATAGTGCTTGCCTTTTATAACTTATTTTATCCCTTTTTAACATTCAATATTGTCCTGTTTTAGGTAAAACTCATAAAAAGTTTAAGAGAATTTAGAAAAATGAATCTGATAATCTTTATAATTTTGAATTAGTGAGTTTATACCATTTAAACATGTTATTATTGGTGCACATTTGGAGTTATTTCTACTACTTAATTAAGTTTTAAAAAAATATTCTTTTCTTTTTTCACAGTTAAGTAGAATTGATAGATTTTTTCCTTTTTCATTCTGGCTACTTTGGAAATTGTATATTTTATTTATAGTTTTTAGTGCTATTAAAATTTTTAACATACACAATTAGCCACAAAATTGTCTTAGAAGGTCCAACATTAATTGGTATTACCTTCCTTCCTCTGAATAATATAAGAAATGTTTCATGTTTTAACTACCTGCTGAACATACCATCCTCATTGTTCAGATTTCTTCTGCATCTTTCATAAGAACAATTTTTTTTAGTTAGAATTATATTTGTTTCTTATAATGAATATTCGATTAAATTTATCAAAACATTTTTATCAGTTTCTGTGATTATACATTGTTCTGTTATTTAACTCCTTTGTATTCCTTGTATATTCTATTGATGACACCCTTTATGTATTCTTTCAGAAAGGGTCTATGAATGACTAGATCTTAATCTTTGTACCTCTGTAAAGATGGGTATGTACGCATTTTAATTTTTCTTGAATAGAAGTCCAAATTCATTTCCATTTTGTCTGTTATCACCCATGATATTCACATCAAATATCTAGGGGGAATTGACCTAATAACTTTTACAAAATTTACATGCAGCTACTGGGTCACTGTATACTTATAAAACAAAGCTGAAAATTAAATAAACAGAACTTCATATTACTTTAATTATTTTCAGAAGTAATAGAGGCTATGTTGTAAAGGAAAAAATTTAAAAAATAGAAATTATTAGATTAATACTATTTTGTTTCATTACATTTGGTTCTAGTTCTTATTAACTTCTGAAAATGATCACTTTTGTCTTCTTTGAAGTTCTCTATTAACCATCTGCAAAAATATTTCCATAAAGATGATAAAAAGAAGTGAAATGCAGTTGTTAAATAGAAAAAAGTATATACGCAGTTTCATTAACTACAGGTATGAATGGCTCTGGAACAATCTTGTTCTTACCCTTTTACAAATCAAAGCTGTTTGAACATGCATTTCTGCAGAGGTTGCTTTCAGCATTAGATTTTTCTCTTTGTATTTTCTAAGGAGAATTTTTAGAAAATAGGATATTATTTCCTTTTGGAAAGGTACATTATTACTCAGTACCATATTGTTTAAATGTCCAAAAGTTGTTCTTAGAAGGTCTTATTTTATTAGATTCATATGTTTTTGTGAATAAAAAGGAAATTAAAAAGACATACCAAGGTCCATCATACTAGGCAACACCTATTGGCAACTTAAAAAAATATAGATATGTATATACTGAAGCTTGTCAACATGCATTATTATTTGCAAGGTTTTCTTAAATTATATAAAGGGAGGAGCTGGATTTCTCCCTATACTGAGTATTCCCTTTTGTGGTGGTAGTTCACTATATATAAAAATACTGCCTATATGATAAAACTCTACTGTAATAAAAAAGATTGCTCCTTGTAAATTCCTTTGAAAGGGTTTTGCTTAAAATAATATTTTATAAAGTTGATGTGATTTTTATGAAAAACTTCATAAGTTTACCACCTTTACATTATATTAGACATTCCATCATGCTTTGTGAAATGTATCATTAAAATTGTGTCTTGAGTCCAAGTTGTCAAGGCAATTGATTTTCTTCTTAAGAGCACACTGACACTGAAATACATAATGCCATCAGAAAAATATGGAAGGAACTTGAACTGATAGGTTATTCCCCCTACTATATGTAATTTCCTCAAGTCATATGGGCAAGTCTCACAGAAATAAAACAAATAAGATAGCCAGAACACCCTGTTTAGGCTATATGTACACAGCTCAGAGGTATTCTAAGAGGTATATAAGGATGCTATCATTATAATTTAATACTCTGGTGGATTTTTGTACTAATGAGGGAAGTTCCATAAACACTCTGGATTTAATCATAAAACAAAGACACCCAAGTCTTGGCATAATTAAAGGTAGATCTTCAATCTAAAGCACAAAATTATTTTTTTGGGTACACATTAAACTCAAATGGATGATCAGGACTGGCAAACTCTAAGCTTAGACCTGGTTGGGTTGGCAATGCCAGGCATGCTCATGTAACATATTAGAAGATATGACAGCTGCCCAGAAAGAGTCAAATAGGTAAAGTAGTGTTACTTCTTCCCTCTCAATCACTGCAGTCTCAATACTCCTGAAGGGAAGAGCTGTCCATCCTGTGACTCCTCAACCCCACCTGTTAAATTCCTCAAAAATACACTGGGCATGGATGATAGTTCATGGATTGCACTTGGTGCTGGAGTGCTGAGAATGTAAAGATAGGTAGCAGGAGAGCAGGGTATTTTTTTGTTTGCTTGTTTGGTTGGTTGTTTACTGCTCTATCCCCTGATATCCCCAGTGCTTAGCTTAGCACAGTGTCTGGTATGCATTAATGGGGGTTCAATGAGTATGTGTTGAATAAATGAAAGAAAGTCCTGAAAGTAGACTAAATATCACCATAAATTCTTTGGTTCTCTACCCTTTGGGAGGTGGAGTTTTATTTTTTTTTTCTTTGAACCTGGGCTGGCCTTAGTGACTTGGTTGAATAGTACAACATGACAAAACTGGTGTTCTGAGACTTCTGAAGCTGAGTCACAAGAAGTCATGCAATGTCTCTCTGTGTGTGCCTGTTTGAACAATCGCTCTGGGAACCCTGGGACACCCTGGAAGAAATTCTACTTCCCTGAGACCACTATGAGGAGAGGTCATTTGTGGATACTTCAGAGGATGGTACCAGCTGAGCCAAATCTTCCAGCCATCCCCTCTAAGACACCACACAAATGAATGACACTAGCTTGGATTCTCCAGGCCAACACATCTCCAGTTGATACTTGCAAGATCTCAGTTGATGGAACCTAGAGCAAGAAAATTGCCCAGATGAGCCCTGTCCAAATTCTTGACACACAAAATTGTGAGACAATAAAATGGTTATTATTTTAAATCGTTGAGTTTTGTAGTTATTATAGGAATAAATAACTGGAACACTTTCCAAAGGACTACAATTTAGGTCGAATGTGAGAAGAGACAGAAAGAGTCTTAGAGTTACAGGTGAATAAACAGATATTTACAATCCAAGGTACTGTTTCATAATCCGAGTTTTGCTTAGTGGGCTATGCAAACGCATGGGAGTGACAATGAACTCCATTTAGGAGTCAGAACTTTTATTGCTTGAAAGAAATGAGGTCTAAGCTAATGTATTCCTTTTGAGGGAGAAATGAATGAAAATGTGACATCATATGACAGTTTCTCCCTTCCAATTTACATTGTTTTGTTAATGAATGCAATAATCACCCTTTTCCCACTAAAATCATTATAATAATTGGATCCCTCTGAGCAATTCTGAGGGATGTTGGAGATTCGCTGTACAACACAAGAACACAGGTCTGGGAACACAGTGGTTGATCACCTAGAATTGCCCCAGCTGCTGGGAATGAGGCAAAGTAGGTTATTGTTAATGTTTGGTATCATGGAAGTTTTAGAGAGAAAAGTGGTATTTTTTACAGTATTTGAGGAACAGTATTTTTTGGCAATATCTGGAACACTGCTTAGCCCTTTCACAAGCTTGTGTTCCATTTTTGGTTCCATAAAAAATTCTTGGATCACCTTCAGACAAGATATTCAGAGTTTGTCAATATAGAGGTACCATTTATGTTTGGAGAAGAACTGAAGATTTTTGAATCAGTGATGTTGAAAGGCTATAGCTGTACCGCAAATTAAATTTGGAGGTGGTAGACTTGTTTCCTTGTTTCTTATACTGTAGCAGAGTGACCATGATCTATGAAGTATCTCTTACTTCTAAGTCTACGTAAATCTACAAGTCCCACAGGTCTTACTTGGGCTACTATGAGTACCATGAATTCTCAAGCCACATTTTTATGCCATTTAACAACTCCAGAGATCCTCATCCTCAACTTCCAGTGAAGAATTAATGCTGCTGCCTACGGAAAGAAGTGGACTCCCCCTTGAACTGAAAATCTTTGAGGGCTGCATTAGTCTTCAAAGTGGATTTTTGCCCCTGAAACCAGCACGATTTTATTTCTCATGTCAGTAAATGAAGCGCATCTTACTTCTGTTCCTACAGCTGCAATTGAACACTTCAGCACTCTCCCATGCTAAGGAGTGGCTGGGAACTAGCTACTTAGTCCTTCTCAAAGTTCAGACACAAAGACTGGGCTTCCACTCTCTGTTTCGTTTTTATTTTTTATTTTTAGCCTGCCTTGAACTGGAGCTAGGTGGGGAGAATTTTTCAAATAATGAGCAAAGTGAATATTGTTATGTGATTATGATACTGGATAAGCATTTACTTATCAAAGAAAGACTATTCTTAAGTCTAAAGTGAATGGAAAACTTTTTTGCCTAGAAATAATTAGTTGTGAGATGTACCTGAAATGGGCAGTATGGGGAAAAATAAAGTTTTCTTCTTCTGGGGATTGGGAAAGCAAAGAAAAAAAAAAGATTGGTCGTCAGCAGATTGAGTCTGTTGAATGCAGGAACAAGCAAGAACTGTACCTTGGCTGTAGCTGAAAGCCGGTATAGGAGAATGGAGAGCGTTTACCCTAACTGGATAGGAAGGCGGGATACCATTTGCATAGGAGCTAGGATCCCAGGTTAAGAAGTTTGGATGCTATTTCAAGGTATTTGGGAATAATGAAATATATTTAGGAAAAAAAATAATGAACTTGATGCAGTATTTTAAGTTCAACTCAAGAAGATACTTAACATATTTTGAGCACTGACTAAATACTCCAAATAGTTTTTATACATTATTTAGTTTCACAACACTTTAAGGAAATATTACTCTCATTTTATAGATGAGGAAATTTAACTTTAGATTCATAAACAAACTTGCCCCATGTCACACACCTAGCAAGCAGAAGAATTGAAATTTGATCCCAATTTACCTAATTTTAAAGACTGTGAACTTCCATGAGGCTAGGCATGTATCTAAGGAGTGAGTTAGTTAATTAAACCAGAGTAGATTAGCGGGAGTGGCAAGGCAATGACAATAGTAAGGGATATTGGGAAGTTAGATCCATAAAGACATGGCACTTAACAACTAATATGGAAGGTGAGATAGTAAGGAGAATGAAAACTATAAAGTTTCTTTCCCAGGTGACTGGAAGAATGCCATCACCAAGAAAGTTCTGAGTAGCAGGTGGATGGAGGGGAAAGATCATCCCTAAACTCTATTCCAGCATTCAAATCCTGCCTCTCCTAGTGTGAGTTTGGACCTACACAGTCTGATTTTATCATAGGGGTATGCTCAGTTGGAAGTGATAAGTACTTAGCTGTTGTTATACACTGGGAAGAAAATTAAGAGAGAAGTTAATTCACTATATTTGGTATGGCAAGTTGGTGGGCTGGGGAAGACCAGGGATGGCTCAGGGATTCAAGGTCAGCTAATAGGAGAAGTTCCGATGAAGACCCTCAGTGGCACTAGGCATGCTCAGAAAGAAGAAATGCTCCAATGGAGAGCACTTTCATCTTGTGACACCACGGGCCACTCAGTCAAGCACATCCATCAATATTATCTCCTCTGCTTCTCCATTCCTGGCTCTGGTAACCTGTGTACTGGTACTTACTCAGCATTTCATCTGAACATGCCTTTCTTTGACAGATGCTCAAGCTGTAGCACCCCCTTTTTTCATCAACATTTATGTATTGACAGCAAGAACCCTGTTTTGACCTAGCTGTGATATTAAAATTAATTTTGTTGACTTTTATTATTTTCTGTATATTCTTGGAATATTTGAATTTTAATTGACCAGTGAGGTAATGACCTTCTCAAACTATAGCCCTAGACCAATGAGGCGAGCATACCCTCATGGAACAGGAGCGCTATGATGTGTGATGCTCACCAGAAGAGTCTGAAGCTGGTTCTCAGACCACCTCTCCCTCCCAGGGAACGGTGCCTATAGTTTTAGTTCAGCCAAGGGCTGGCCTTGTTCAGCAGTACAGTGGAGCCCAAATCACAGAGTGGCTAATTTCAGGGTTACTTTCTAACACAGCATCACGGTCTTCAGCAATTTTTCCCAATCCTAAGAAAAATAGAGAAACTTAGAGAAGATTCAAGTGGGAATTTGTAAAGGGAATATAAAAAATAATTATTGACTTAACTTTCAATTTATGGCCCATGGGAAAGTACCTTAGAAGGTATAAAGAATCTCTGAGTTACAAAAGTGAAGCAAGCAAGAAAAAAAAAATCGAAATCTCTAGCAATACTTATAAAGTTCTACCAGGAAACAGGCTTCCCTTGCTACCAGTCTTGAGGTTGCCTGCCTTCTGGCTAAGGTGCCCCTGCCACGTACTGCTTTGAATGTGGCTAACATATAGCAGAGGGAATCATGTGACCCAATAAGTCTTTTGGGGGCATATTAAAAATGTGTAGAGCTGATAAGAATGCAAATGTAGATAAATGCAAATATTAGATTAAAATTAATAAATTATTTTTATACATTGTTCTACTTTATTCCACAACTCTCTGAAGTGGATTTTACTCTATTTCAATTGTAATGAGCACCCTAGACAACTTGCTTTCCATTTTTAGCCAAAAACCTTCTATTAGGGAAAGAAACCTGAAATGCATAACTTATGTTCTTTGCTTCAGTTCCTTTACAAAAGTGAATATGTTCACATTTATCTCCACATGGTTACTTCTTAATCTCTTTGTTGAGAGAAAGAGAGAGAAAGTATTTTGAGAATTAGGCTCTTTCATAGGAGGAAAACACCCAAACACTGGAAAAATCTATAAACAACATTCTACTAAAATTAGTCTTAATGAAGCTCATTATTTCTTATTTCAATGACTGGGTTTTTATTATATCCAATACCCATATGAATTAAACTTAGACATTTTTCACTTTAACAACTTTCTGTTTGTAAGCATGCATCAAGACAATAGGAAATGGAAACAGTCACCATCCACCAGTTTATTAGGCTTGAAATAAGAACCATACGTTGTACATGACAAAACAGTGAAATGAGAAGTGTGGTACGTGGGGAGCCCAGCACTTTGGGACAGCTTCTTTTTCTCTTTGAAAACCCTGCATTGCATTTTTCCATGTCTAAACATGCTCTTAAGAAAAACTCTGGCACTAATTCACACCATAGTGAAAATGGCTGCCTCTTTACAGTTTTCTTCTATTAACTATATTTGCATTGTAACAGGGTTCACTATCTTAAGCTATGCAGTTTAACCTTCTGTAGAGGCATTTTCAAGTATCAGCCAACAGGTACAAGAGATCTTTTGGGGTAAGTAGTAAAGACTTGGGCATGTTACATTCTTGAAGAAAGATTCCTGTGCCCTTCAGTGTGATTCACCCATAAAGAGCTTCTGGATTGGGATAATGATTATGTTAGTGGAAATATGTGGTCAGATGACTCAGGGACACGATCCATCCTTCCCTCAATGTCTTGGTACTGAATAAGTCTTATAGAACCTTGATACAGTCTTGCGGACAGGAATGAGATCAAAATTTCCTGCCAGCTGACTTGGAAGGGGCCTTGAAATACAATAGAAATTGAATTGAATATCAAAAATTATTTTTTACATATTATACCTTTTGGTCTAAGATTCACATTTTCTATATAAGATATATTGCTTTCATTTGAGAAATTTATGTTCTGGGGTATTTCAACATAAAAAATTTTAGAAGAAATGTCTCTCTCTCTCTCTCTTCATATATATATATTATCACTAGGAAGCTAAAGATAAGAAAATGTAACATTTAATACATTCCTTACTGATAACTTTCAGCATAAAAATTTCCATAGGAATGTATTTGTAAAAGCATGTTACCATTTGACTATTTACTTGGCAGAATTGGGGCTCAGTAAAATGCATACACTATATTTCAATAGAGAGGAGCTCTGGTTTCAGACACAGTCAAATGTGTACCTTTTGATCTTTTGATGGTATAAATACATACAGGGCACAAGGGAACTAATTAACCTAAAATCTGGTGAGGCCATTAATCAGCAGATGGCCCCTCAGTTTAACTTCAGTAGAGAAAAAAATATGGTGATATCTCAATTATCAAATCACCTAAGAAGTAAATTGCTTTGAGTACACACCTATCCCTTGATTAACAACTTTAACTTTTCTCTGAAAAATCTGCCACTAAATAAAAATCTGTTAAACAACAACAAAACAAAATTCTATTAATTCTATTAGGCAAATTTTAAAAGCTGTTAAAAAAGTTCTATTAATTCTATTAGAAGAATTTATGAGGAGTTCCATCTCAAATGATAGATAAAAAACAAACATCATTGAATAATGAAAACAATTTTATGTAAGTGGGAGATAATAATTTAAAAGTAAATAAATATAGTTTGTATTTCAAATGCAATGTAATAACTCACAAAAGAAGTGAGACTTCCAAGAAGTTGGTGGTAGGTGAGAAGAGATAGAGTCATCCTTTGAAAGGGCGTGTTTCTTTCCACCAGATTTATTCGCCTGTTTTTTGATCTGTTTGGTGGCTGTTGGTTAATCTGCATGCAACTTGCACTTAAAAATAATATTAGTGAAGAGGAAAACACATTCTATTTGAAATATCACTTCTTAGAGTATATTTTAGTGTGTTTTGGGGTGGAAAAGTCTAAAAAAAAGAATAAGATGTGAGAAGTTTGCAAGGGCCTTTTGAGGAAGTTCTTCTACATTTTTCTGAAAGAGCTTTTGGAAGTGACTCTCTGTCTCTTCTTGCAGAAATTATTGATCATGCCATGAGGCCTAAATCCATAATAGGCATTTTAGATACTGTTTGAAGGTGAAGCTCATCTAGGAAGAAGACAAGACAAAAGCTCATGTAAAGATGAGTAGCCATTGGATTAAGACAATCCTGTGTCAAGTTATTTTGAGATGAAGGCATTCAACTCATACAAGCAAGATTCTAGGAAATGACACTGGCAGAGGAACCATACTGGGGGTGGATTTGAGAGACAAACAGTCCCACAGAAACGCAGATCCATGCAAGGAGATGCTGGTTGCACTATATCTTTCATTTCCAGATTAGATTGCTCCACAAAAGGAGGAATAGGAGTGCTGGGAACCAAAGAAAGCTAAATATTTGCCCTTCAAATGGGCATGGTCATTGTTTGTGCTTTACCTACTTATCAGGGCTTATTCTTACAGTGGGTCAGAGGTTTGACTATATCACAGCTCATACTCTTTCTAAAGAAAATTAATCACCGTCAAATTACAGCGCGATTGTAAGAAAAGTATCATTAATAAAATGTCAGTCAGGTGGGGTGAGTAGAATTGTTGGTTCAATTGGCACCAACAGTTAGTTCACTGGAATAAACAGGGAGCATCTCTACTGAAATGCAGAATCGTTAATAGAGATAACACATGAAGCTTGCAGTTCCCAAACTGAGCACTGAGGTCCCCTAGGGTGCAACTGCAAACTCAAAAAGGCACTACAGTGTATTTTTAAAATTTAGGAAAAACACAGTAACCTTGTCTATTTCTCCTTGTCTACAATAAAAAATAAACAAAACAAAACAAAACAAACCACAGTAACATCTGTTGAACATCTTGTGAACTACTATCTCTATGTAGTTAACATTTTTAACATTGATCGTTACATTCCTTTCAAGGAAAGTTGTGGAGTTCAATCTGATTCAACAGTTTGAGAAGTTTGTGCTGGTTAATAAGCGCTAAGTTTTTAGACATAAATACTTATTAAGGCGCTTGGACCTAGTAATTTAATAAATGGGACTGTTAGGCGTTTCTTTTGGCCTAGGGATGACACGAACATTGCTGAGACAATTAAGGATGCCATGTACCAAAATAATGTAGGAAGCTCTCTATTCAGCTGTTACCACTTACTAACCATGTGATGACATTGTAACTACTTAGATTCAGTGAACACAGGAAAGGTTTGTATGGGGAAAATGGAATCTAAAAAGCTCCTTAGCAAGGGGGTATGAAGCTTCAAAGAAGGCTTCCTTAGAAAACAACTAGAACTTTGGGTTCCTGAAGAGAGGAGAGATGCAATGAAGATGTGACATATGGTTAGTGAACAAAAAGACCATGACAATTATGATTTTTGTCTAGGGCCAAGCTTGCTACTGAGCTGGTGGCCCCCAGGTCTGATATGATCTGGACCCATATTTCTAAAGCTTGGACTGAACTGGAATATCTTTAAACACAGAGTAAGATACATAGCTATTCTGCTTATTATAATCTACTCTTTCTCCTCAAACACTCACAATTAGATATGCCTTTAATAGAAAACATTCAAGCCTAATAGACTTTTATGAAAGTCTCTTTCCTTTATAAAAGGAAGTTCAAACCACCAAAATATTACCACAGAGAACAAAAATATATCATTGAGTCTCCGATATCTATTGACCACAAGGTATCTCCTTTTGTCCATGTATTAATAAATGATATCCCTTTTTGATAAGCAAACACTAGAGGACCATGATCATAACCATCCAATACCCTTTAAGTATTACAACTGGCACCCTGTCTGGGTTACCTGTTATTATAAAACTCCACGTTTCTTAGCCTTATAACACAAATGGAAATCACTTTCATGTACTGCATTTTTGGGTGTAAGCATTCACTGTGTTCAGGTTAAAATTACCTGAGTAATTTCTACCCATGGCTTTGCTTAAACTCTACTATTTCATCCAGAATTATCGTATAGTTTAAAGTTAAACAACAGAAGAACACTTGGGATTTCTTATCAACTTATCCAGACATTGACGGAAAGCATTCATAAACTGGGATTTTTTTTTTTCTTGATAGATTGAAGAAATTCAAGTGTGTCAAAAACTTTCCTTTAGATCAGTCTCTTTTAAGTTCTATCGTCCTTACTGGTTCTGCACTTTTCCGGTCTCTATCTGTCAAATAACTGAAATGATTTTGTGGGATTTTTTTCCCATGTTAAATATAGGCTTTTTTTTTTTTAATTCATTGCAATTGAGCATGTCATTTATCCTCCTGCCCATTTTTCTTATATTAAAAGGTCTCCTGCTGGAATTTAATTTCAAGTTAAATCTTTACCCCACCCTCAGGCTGTGAGACTGAATTAAATAAATCCCACTAAAAGTAATAAACCACTCTTAGCTGTGGTCTTGTGATATCAGTTGTCAGCCTGTCAGAGCAAATCTGAGTGTTAAATTCCCTGCCTCTGCTAGTGAGGAAAGAATCAGAACAGCAAAAAGCCCAAGGTATCAGAACTGCTGCAGTCATTCCAGCTTCATCTCTGTAGCGGGACTTAAGCATGCAAGAAAATATCTTTGAAGATGATTTTCTTGATGACACTCTTCAAATTCATATTGATGGTAAAACATAATGGCTCAGCTATGGTTATTATACTTAATTTAGTAATGTTGTGAGCCCGTGAGATCCATTAACAAGAAAGATCTATTACTTCTCTTTAGGGAGGAGGGACAAAACAGAAATATGGTACTGATGTGGAGTGACGGATTTTAGATTGAAAGTGTTAGAATTGGTGTCCAACTACATGACTGAAAGGTTCTTTCCCATGAAAAAGAAAGAAAAATAACATAACTCATCAATTTCCACTTATGAAAATTTGCAAGGAAATTAATCCACAGAACACAGCCAATCCCTTACGCTTCCAAATAAAATGCTCTAAAAGGGGGAAACAGCATCTTCCCTTAGTACATTGTCCATGATGCAGCGACACTGAGAATGATCCCAGTACCAGGCTGGATTTATGGGTGTGACTAATAAAAGGTGACAGCTAGCTTCAAATCTGTTGGCTTGTCATTCAGTGGACCAATCTACAAAATTCTTGTTTACCCTTAAAGCACTGAACTTGTTCAAAAAAAAAAAAAAGGTCTTAAAAAATGTTGGTTTCTCCATATTAAATTCTGAAGAGTTAAAGTTGTATAAACAGCCAAAAATCAATACTGTCAGTGATTTGGTATTTTTAAAGAACAGGACAACAGCTCAGCAGATTAACTTTCTACTCTCCGTGGATAAGCACAATATTGCCTTCTGTAGAGATATAGCTGGAAGAATTCCCAGGGGTGGGGGAGCTGAACACAGACAATTCTCTGAGCAGGATTTCAATTGAGAATTCTAGAGTATGGAAGATGATAGACATTTCCCAATAATTATTTTAGATGAAAAACTCTCATATTTCTACATCTTTACCCAATCAAGCACTGAGTGTATGGTTAGCACTGAATGCCTTGTAAGTCGTCGAGCTCTTCCGCCCATCTTTTTAAAAACTCATTACTTCCTAATTTGGAAAGGGAAAGTGTTTTAGGGAAAGCAAGTTCTGGAAAATAGCTGTCTCTCCATATTTTGAAGTAAATGTTGGCAGTCAAAATTATGGTATTTGGTTTGTTACACCTGCAAACATAGTACAAGGTCATATCCTTTTTTGTCCTCGTGAAGAAACTGTTTCAAAATACAAATGTGGGAAAAATAATTTTCAGGTTCTTATAGCATAAAACCAATGCACCTTACTGATCTCTATTACAGAATTGGACTTTTCAACAGTGAGCAAATACTTTCACATCTGCAATGAGGTTATTTAGCAGTATTAATTTGAATCAAAATAAAAGGATTTTGTACTTTAAGTCTGAGTTTTCATTTTAAATCACTGGAATACATGTTTGTTAGAATTTTGGTATTTTTAAATTTACAGAACCTCATGAATACATTTCTGCTTAAATTTTATGAGCTTATTTAGCAAGTTATCATGAAAAATGAATGGGCTTTGAAACCAGAGAGACCTAGTTTGAAGTCCAGCCATTCCATATGCTGTTTAACCTCAGGCTAATTTCACCACTCTGAGCCTCGGTTTACTCATATGCATGATGGGGACCACATTGCTTTCCTCATGAGGCTGCAGTGAGGATGAAAACAAGTAACAAAGGAAGTCGCCAGCTCAGAGCCTTGCATGTGTCAGACACTCCCTTCTGACTCTGAATCTACGATGGGTTTTATTGCCTATGAGAATCCATGTTGATATGTTTAGCTGGAATTCCCGTAGTCAATGTCCTCCAAAAAATAGAGTGTAGGGAATTTTTCATGGTCAGGGGCATATAAATGATGATTTGAATAAAAGGAGAGATCTCAAAAATATCAAAGATTTTCTTGTTAGATCATGAACTTCAGATCATGCAACTTGACTTTGGTCTTGATGAATTTTCACAAGATTAGACAGTTTCACACTTAAATAGTGAATACATCAATTGCAGTTTCATACATTTATTTACTCAACAATGATGTAACAAATGCCCATTATGTGCCAAGATTTTTGCTAGGCCTAGGGGCCTAATAGGGAGCAAAATTAAAGTTACTCATTGTACGATGAGGAAGGCAGACAAGAAACTTAAAAACAATGGTGGGAATAGCATGTGTAAGCAAATGGGGCCATGAGAGCACGTGGGAAAATATACAATCGGCAACGTCAAATGTAGTTCATAGAGAACTTCCATGTCTAAACTCCTTCTCCTACCTCACTCCACATTTGTACTATCACTCTCTATCTTTACACCTGGTTCAGATTTGCTTAAGATCTAAATATTTCCCCTTTGGGAATGAAATAATACTTTCTAATGTTCTTGCAATACATTTCCTAATTTTACTACCATAGAATTTAAACTGACCACTATATCATGTAAGGCTGCATGTCAGCTGTGCAGTATATAGGAGTCCAGAGACAAGTCCAGTGGGTAGAGGGCTACTCAATGAGCAATGCAGACCATCTTCTTGGCCAGCATGGATTTCTTTTGACATGTGTCGACTGCTCAATATTCTGAGTTTTTTTTCCTATGAGTTTGATTTTCTAAGTATTTATTTTAACTGTAAAATGAAATCATATTGAAAGATATCAGTTAACAACTCTGGGAGCTTCCTGATAAAGAAGTTGGCCCTTACCATTAACGCCAAAAGTATGGAAATGATGACAGTTAAAATTATGAACATCTAATATTTATTGAGCACTTACTATGTACTGGTCATTGTTCTAGTCTAGTGGCTATCATCTACTCATCGAACATCAGTTATCAGGCATATTAACAAAAAATTTGAGGCTGTGACCATGAGCTTCACCTTTGTAACAAGACTATTTTTTGCTTGAAGTCACCCAAATTACAAGAGTACTATGTTTGGAACTGAGAGGACAATCTGACTTTCTAGGCAAAGATTTCTATAATGAAGTGGCAGAAATGAAGGATTGTATCTTACCTTATCTGAATTTCTAGGGCACGACAAGTGATTTTTTATTTCATAAATGAACTTTTAAAAAATTCTCTTTTTTCATAAGCCAGTTACTTTGCTGTTCATTTAATTCAGTATGGCCCAAAGGGTCATGACTGGCAATTTTGTTGACTTACTAAGATACATTTCCTTGAGAAAAATAATTTTGATTTAGCATTTTAAAATCTATCTGCCACTTTTCAGAAACCCAGACACATAGTAACTTTAGAGGCTGATGTATTGTTAATTTATGAACTAGATGAGAAGCTTCCTCTTGGTTTATGAGAGACATGTGTTAAGCCTCTTTGTATTTTTTTTCAGTGTCTAGCTTAGGCCATGCATAGCGTTGATGTCTAGTAGACATTTGTGGATTGCTTGACATGTGATTACAATATAAAGATTTTACTCCAGTTAAATGCTAAGGAAATGTCACATTCTCATTTTCCTTTCCCACAAATACTGATGTCTTCTGAAGATCAGAAAGTCTTTGCTTTTAAAAAGAATTCCTTTTCTTCATATCAAATTGTGAGCTGAAATTTTTTTCTTTAAGGTTTTGATGGCTCTGGGTATATATTTCAGTAATTCTAAATCAAATAATCATAGAATATGAGAGCTGGAAGAAACTTTCTGCAGCATTGTGTCTGGGGATTACAAACTCAAATGCCTCCAAGGATCAGGCAGGTAACATAAATATGTGAATCTGGCTGGGTTTAAGATCATAGGAAGGAGGGAAGCAAAGCCTGTAGCAAACTAGAGACTGCATAACCTGTCAAATTCAAACCCAATTTTGACCATAGAAAACAGGTTTGAGGGCTCTATTTGGTCCACCAGCTACCTGTTTATAAATGCCGAAGTTAATCCTTTAATTTCAATTATTAGTGTATTTAATCCTGCACTTAACCACTTTTTCAGGGAGTAGACATGCCATCGTACAGTCACAGGCTCAGCAAGAGTCACAAAAGGCACCTAGCCTAACATTAAGTCACAAATTGTCTTTAAGTCACATCATAAGGCTGGTGTATTTATACTTTGTGAATTATTATCTAAGAAAACATTCAGGGGCAGGGGGTAGAGCCTTAAAATTATTTCCATTTGCTCTTTTGTTTGTTTGTTTTTGAAATAAGGATGTAAAAATACCCTGATGAATTTGTTTCTGTGTCTTTTATTGACTTTGACGTCACGTAAACCTAGGCCTACATTTTATGGGCTGTGTCACCTTGGAGTATTCGCCAAGTTCATTGAGCCTCACTTTCCTTAACTGCACATTGGTTTTATTTGCCATAAAGTTAGTTCTCAGATTAAATAAGAAAATTTCTGCAAAGTGCCAAGCACAAAGCTTGCTCATATTTGATGATCACAAAATGTGAGTTTCCTACCTTTTATGCCCTAAACCTCTTCCCTTCCTTTTTTCCTCCTGGATGTGGGCCTGTAACTTCTTTAAACCAGTTGGCAATAAATTGGTCTGCATTCTATCTTTTCACTCCAGCTGAGATCATCAACACTGTTGTGGGTTTTGTTTGTAATACATTGTCAGATAAATCCTTTCATATAAAAAATGAATGTAAACATTTTCTTTAAGGAGCTTCCTTGGAAATTTCCACCCCCTGGTTAAATAACAATTTGTATTCTTTAAAGCACATGATTATTATTTTTTTTCTTTTGAGAAAAATAAGATGTTACAGAAGGCCTCCAAATGTTATGAAGTCTTTAAATGTTCACTGTAGGAAATCTGGATTTCTAAAATTAGCACCTGTGATTTGACAGGGTAGGGAGCTACTCTGTTATTATTTGTAAGTGTTATCAGAATGGCAATAACCTAGAGTCCTGGCTGCATTTTCCAGAAAAGAAGCCCAATCAAGTGTTCTGTTTTAAGACACCATAACTTTTTAGAATTTTTCAAGGAACTTTATGAATTTTGGTCAATGGTTCTTTGCCATTTCATCACACACACACACACATACACACACGGTAAAAATGTGCCATGGGCCAGCTAGGGGTGAGATAATTAATTCAAAGCTGCACTTTGTATAGGTAGAATCAGTAAGGCAGATTTAGGCTTTTAGACTTACTGAGTAGGTTTGTTTTAGACATAGATAAGTAGAGAGAAATATGTTCTTGACTAAGCAAGAAGAACCTAAATATGTTTTCCCAGGTGTGTCCCAAGGACAAATTTGATAACCTTTCTTACCTAAATGGTGTTCCTGCCACTTGTCTACAACTTTGGTTACTGTCATCTATTGGCAGTCTGGTTTTTTTTCTTTTCTTTCTTTTTTGTTTTTCATGATTCCTGGCCATATCTTATCCAGATTTGGTTTTAGACAGCCATTCAGAAGAAGGGTACAAGTAACCTCTAAAATGTTCTTTTTCCTTGGTGAGCATAATTGTTCTTCATTTTGCTCTACTTTTCCAGTGGTTTGAAACCACTGTTTTTAAATGGCACCTTGAATCATTCCTAAATGAGTCAGTCACTTTATCTCACTCCTTCTGTTATATGTGATTTCTACTGTATTTATATTTTGAACAGCTCAGTCAGTTTTTTGTTTGTTTGTTTTTGTTTTCTTCTACTCATAATAATTCTTGATGATTTTAATGCTGACATAAGGAACTGGCCTTTCAGCTTCTTCGCCTGTTCTCCTCCACTTGTCTGTGTCCTTGTCGTCACCAACTACTGCATCCACTATATAATCTCCCTCTCAATCGATTAGTATTGGTGATTTGACAGGGGAAAGAGCTGTTCTGACATTATTTGTATAAAATGGGTACGACGTAGGGCCCCAACTGGATTCTCTGGAAAAGAAAGCCACTTGAGTGTTTTGTTTTAAGACACCGTAACTTTCCCTCTTCCTCTCTGATCACAACCACTTACCTTTTCACTCACTGCTTCTAGTGTTTCACTTCCCCAAATCTGTCACTCCCTCTCCTTTGATTCTACCACCGTTTCCCTGCTTCTCATCCCCATTCCTATCCCCAGTTCCTTGTATATCAGGTTTACACTCCATGAACTGTCAGCATGCTTCCTTTCTCGCATATATCCTCATCCATCTTATCCCTCTCTTCCTTTATCACCCTCCTAGCAAAACCCCAACCCTCGATAAACACAACTCAAGATTGTCCAAATGCTCTACCTGGACAGCTGTGCAGCTGGACATAGCTGGGGAAAACAACACACCTGTGTAGACAGGTCTTGTTTCAAATTCGTGACTTCAAACCACAATTGGGCCTTATGCAGCTTGGCTAGCCCACCCCACTTCTCTCCTCAACTCACTCTTCCCTCTCCCAGACGACACTCCATTTCCTTTCTATTCTTCAAGTACCTGCCCTGCCTACCAACCTCACACTCAGCCACTGGCCTTGCTTCCTGTTCCAGTCGGAAAAGAACTTTCACAGGCCAGCATTGTCAGTCAGTACTTTTTAAAAGAGCTAAAACTCTTTTCACAGAACATTCCAAAATCATTAAATCCAGTCAAAGAGAGCTTTTATTTCTTTATTTGTTGTTTTCAAAGTTCAAAAGTCATACACACTTATCATTACCAAGAAATCAGGTGCCTGGGACTTGCCCGGCTTTAGCATTGGAAGTTCCACATCCCGAGAAACCGCTCAGTTCTAGGCAAACTGGGTGGGTTTATCACTCAGGAAACAACACCTTGGACAGGCAAACACAGTAAAAATGAAAAAAAAAGTAGTAATTTCACCTGGCTACCTTACTATCCTTCCTTAGATCTATGTTTATACTACATAGGCAAGCGAGCATATAACAAACGTAGGCTTTTTTTCCCATTGTTTTTATTGAAATAGAATCATGCTGTCCACGTTAACCTACAATTTGTTTTTCTTTTTCCTAATTAAAAAAAAATAGAAAATTTTCCCTTTACAGGGCACTGTAAACAAAACTGAATGCTGTATTTCAGAAAAACTAGGTCCCGCTGAAGTTAATGAATAACCATAAACTCTGAGTGATCCCAGGACACTAGATCCTTAGCGGACCTAAGTGAAGACTCTTTCCTAAGGAACAATAGGAATTGTTTAACCAACTGTACATAGTGCAATGGATTCATTCCATCCTATTCAGAGTTTAGTTTTCAATCTTGATCGATATAACCACCATAAACTACAAATTGCTAATACTTTTCCTGTTCAGTAAATCACTCAGTAAATTTTATTCTCTGGTGCATGTTCTGTTGAATGACAAGGTAACTTCAGCTTGTTTTTAAAGCTCTGGTGGTCTTTGTTTTAAAAATTTATACCACAGGTATATAATGGATATAGACAAACATACGCATGATTTTGTATATATAAATCATATCCCACATGCTTTTATTGCTATTGTTGTTTTAGTAACATCTTTATTTTTAAAAACTTTTGCCTCTGCCTAACAGGTTGTTATTTGAGTTCCTGGTGATAACCTGCTGAATATCCTTCCCTAATTTTCTACATGCTGATAAGATGTTTATGAAGCTTGTATATTCATGCGTAATGAATGGTAGATTTTGGTCTTGTTTGCTTAAAAAAGATATTAAACATGTGGCAGGAAACCTTCAAATATGGCTCCGAGTGATCCCATCTCCTAGTAGTCATTAACCCTTGATTAATCACTAGCCCTTGAATGTGAGCTGGACCTAGTGACTTGTTTCTGATGAATATGGAAAGGTGATGGCTTATCAATTCCAAGGTCAGGTCATAAAAGACTAATTTCTGTCTTACTGGCACTCTCTCTCACTTGATCATTTCGAATAAGCCAGGTGCCATGTTGTGAGCTGCGTTTTGAAGAGGTTTGAGTTGCAAAGAACCGAGAGTGGCCTTGGACAACAGCCAGGAATGAAGGCCCTCAGTCCTACAGCCTGGGAGGAACTGAGTCCTGCCAACAACTAATGGGTGAGCTTAGAAGCAGATCTTGCCCCTGTTGACCCTTCAGATGACTGGGCCCTGGACAGCATTCTGACCGCAGCCTTGTGAAAGATTCTAAGTAAAGGACTCTGTTAAACCATGCCTGGATTTTGAGCCTAAAACAACTCTCAGATAAGAGCTGTTATTGTTAAACTGCTATGTTGTGGGGTAATTTGTTATGCAGCAAAAGGTAATACAACACATTTCACTAAAGATTGCTTTCCTCATTCAGCAATACTCTATGGAAATCTGTCCAAATTAACTGATGTAAGTTTGATTCATTCTTTGTAACAGCAGCATGATATTAACTGATGGAAATTTGCCATAATTTATTCAAATATTTCTTTATGGATAGCCATTAACTTGCTACTATATTTCTAGTGGTAAAAAAGCTTTAAATTAAGTAAACGTTTAAAAGATGCAATTGTTTTATTTTTCAATTTTACTTTCTATATTTCAGATGTAGATTTAGAAATTAGGAAAAATACACACGTAAGAGAAATACTAAGGAAGTCATTGTTTTCATATTCTATAAGAGACTTTGGATCAAAATTATGATAAAGATTTTACAACAAAATACCATTAGGGCAGAATTATACCTTTTTTTGTTTTGTAGAAAACATTTTGACATTTTCTAAAAAATTAAAATAAACACTTTATTTTGTTAACGTTATCAACTACATGAATTCTCTTTAAATTTCCTTCAGAAGTGTAAGAGTTAATAGAATTATTTAATCTTAGGATAGAAGGGATGTTGCAAATGACCTAGAATAACCACTCATTTCATATTTTAACTTCCATTAAAACTTTGCCATTGAAAGATATTTGAAGCAATAACTTCTAATTTTATGAATAATACAAATATACATTCTCTGTGTAAAAATGTAAATATTATGTATAATATTAAAGTTCCTTACTCTGGTTCCTTTTGTCTCTCTCAGAGGGAACAACAACTGTTGGTTTGTGTATTGGCACGTAGTATTGCATGTCTTTTTTATGTTTTCAAGGACTTTAATTCATATAAATATGTATATATATCTGTTGACATTATAAATTATACCATATTGTATATATATCATTCTATAAGTTGTTTTATCAAATGGCATTTGAGAATATAATTTTAACACTGCCTTCTTTAATGCCTTATGATTGATGATTAAGCTTTAGGAATGGAGAAAGATAAGTTTCTTTCATTTTTTTTGTTATTTTCATTTTTGTATTAAGTTAATTTTTATTTTCTTGTTCTGTTGTCATGTAGAATCAATATCATTTTTACTTTCCAACAATGCACTTGCTTCCATGTTAATGAAATGATGCTAGTAGCTAAGCTGGCAAACAAAATTCCTTCCATTTAAAGTGTCTCTAAGTACATTTCACCCAAGGAAACATTTTGAAACCATGTGAAGCTGAAACCTTGCCTGCAAGCATTTCTACTGACAATCACTATTCTAGTAAGGAAGGGCTAGATATGTTTTTAACATTTGATGTCCTAATGCCTTTAAAACAAATTTTTTCAGCCTCAACAGCAAAAACATATTTTAGAAATGCCTGTTAGTCAAGCAAACATTTCAACCAAAAACACATTTGAACTGTTAAATTTCCTTGCTGAACCAAATGTTTTGCTTCACAAATGGGTTTTTAGATTTGCCTTGGTTCGACTCTATTCCTTCTTAAACATTGCTGTGAGGATTTCATAAATTATGAGCTCTTATTTCTTGGAATGTCTGTGCAATTTAGATTCAGTTTGGCAGATATTTATGACGCATCTACTTTGTGCTGACCATCATGCCAGTTACTGATTCAGTGATAGATATTACCCAGTCCCTGCCTTTAAGGAAAATGTAATCTAATGGGAGAGATGGAAAAAAAATCAAGAAATAAATCCCGTATGATGTAGCAAATGATAGTCATTAATTAATTAACTAATTCATCAATGAATTCTTATTTTTAGAAATTCTTCCATAGGCCAAGCATTATCCTAGATATACAATATATGTTTAAGAAGGGCATGCAAAAGGGCACAAGAAGTAGTTACCCAATCTTCCCACAGACGAAGGAGATCGGAACAAGCTTTCTGAGAGCTAATATGAGAAACAGAACTTGAAAAAAGAAAAGAGTCTTTGCCTGGAAGAAAACCATTATCAGCAAATGTGTGGAGTCAAGAAAAGCATTGTCTGTTGGAGAAATACTGAAGCACGTTTTTGCTATGGGCACAGTGGAGACAGAGGATCAACGGGGGAAGTAGACAAAGGTCAGGTTGTGAGGACTTTCAGTCTATTCCAGGAGGCTAAGAAGTCAAGAGCTTACACAATGTCTTAATATTCATGCTGAAGTTCAGCTGCTTACTAATTCAGTGATAATAAATTTAGGCATTTTACTATCTTAATAATCCTTGAAAAAGAAAATCTGATCAATTTTCAATAGACCGGAAAAAGAATGCTCAGCAAATTAAACTGAGTCATCTATTGGTGCTTAGGTTCAGTATGAGTCACTGTGACATAAAAAAGTGCAGAGTAAAGTGGATCAAGCTCACACCCATACCACATTCTGGTTTCCCCTCTAACATGATGTAAGGGCCTTACTTTAATAGTGTGGGAGTTTTTCCATGATGCTTTTGATTTAGATTTACCAGCCAGGAGTTCATCTAGCAGTGGAAAATAAGGTAGACTGATGGTTTATGTTGTGGTTAAAGTGATATTGACTTTTGAAAACTTCTACAGAGCTGTTAAGTTTTAAAAACATTTTGAAAGTGAGGTGAGTCAAACTAATACACTAATACAGTTTACAGGTCATTGATGTGATGTCGACACTCCATAGCTTGATCAGATTCTTCACCACTGAAAAACTAACAGTAGAAATTTGGAAAAACCATTTATGCTCCCGGATCTTAGTTTCCATAAAATTCAGAGGATTGGATAAAAATCTGTTTTAGTTGTAAAATTGTGCAAATAAAATTCATCCACTTTGTGGTAAAATTATCCCTCTTTTAAGTGACAAAAATACATAGTCGCTCAGCTACTAGTAGAGCTGTCCAGTATCAGAATATATTAATTAATTAATTTTATATTTTCTAAGTACCTACTATGTTGAAATGCTGTTGTAGGGAATACGAATATGATGGGTATGGTCATTAACACTACTAATCAAACCTTTCTGCCTCTCTGAACCTTATGGGTACTTGGAAACACCATACTTCCTGGCCCCTTTGTAGTTGGCTAGCGCCATGGGACTACTTCTGGTCAATGAGTTGTCAGCGAAACTGGCCTATGTCATTTCTGAGTCACAGCAATTGAATGCCAGTTTGAGACCCTCAAGTGCTCTTCTTCCAATGTTCCAGATAGTGACTATTCTATCAGCCTGAGTCCTGGAATAAAACCCCAGCTGAGCTGCAATAGGCATATGGAATGAACGAGAAGTAGACTTTCATTGTTATTTGTTTTAAGCTAGTGAGATTTTGAACTTGTGTGTCACTGAAGCTGTACTTAGCTAATCCTGGACTGAGAATGGAGAGAAGACAGACAAGGCCGCTGTTCTCATGGTGTGCATAGTTCAGTGGGAGATAGCAGATGCATAAGTAGAAACAAATTAACAACATGATTTCAGATAGAGAATGCCTGGGTTGATGGGGAGGAAGAATATGGATTTAGGATGGGCAGTCCTTGAAAACCTCACTATAGATATTTGAATTAAGACAAATAGACAACAAGGAGTCAGTCATCTGAAGACCTTAGGAAAGAGAATTCCAGACCCAGAAACAACAAGTAAAAAGTACCTCAGGTGGGATGAGCTTAGTATGTTTAAGGAATAGAAAAAGGCCATGTGACTAGACTCTAGAGATTGTGTGTGAGTTGTAGGTGTAAGGTTGGGAGACTGGCAATGCACTTTCTCAACCCTGGGGGCACATCAGATTCTCATACAGTACTCAAACAAAACACCAATACCAGGCCCAGTCCTAGATATTCTAGAGTGATAACAGGCCTCAGTATTTTTTTTTAAAGTTCTCCAGATGATTCTAATATATAACTTGGGTAAATAATCTCTGATGTTGAGTCCTGTAGGCGATGGCTAATTCTTGATGATTAGAATTTTAGTTTAAGTTGGAAAATTTTTAGCAGGGAAGTGACATGATCTAACTTTTGTTTTATAAAATCACTCTGACTGCAATGTGGGATTGTATTATAGGGTGAATCAGAAAGACTGTTGAAGAGGCCATATCAAAAATTTAGATGAGAGATGACCAGTAGTTTGGACTACCAAGTGGAGGTAGAGAAAAATTGCTGGATTCAGGATATGTTTTGGGACTTATGTTAAATTCACTTGCTGATGGATTGGATACATTTATGGTAGTGGTTGGCATGGTGAGCCAAGGGAGAATAAATGATGACACCTAGATTTTTGGGTGAGAGACTGAGTTATTAAGGGAGACACCAGCTTAAATAGGTAAGACTGGAGCAGTAATTGGTTTGGAAAGTGGTGAAACCAAGAGCTCTTTTTAAGACTTGTTATATTAAGGTTGCAACTATTAAACATCCAGTAGACACACAAAGTAGACAGAAACCAGAGTTTGGAGATCGGAGGAGAGATGAGAAATGAAGATATAAAGTTGGTGGTTACCAGCAAAGAGTTTTTAAAGCCAGGAGACTGGTGTAGTTAGGGAAGAGAGCCAAGAACTGAGTCTTTGTATATTCTAGCACTTAGAGGCTAACAAGGACAAACCAGAGAAGACTGAGAAAAAATAGTCAGCAAGGTAGAATGAATACCAGAAGAGCATGCTCTCATAGTATTGCTAAGAAGAGTGTTGTAAAGAGGCAGTAATCAACTTGTTGATTGTTGCTGCAAGGGGCAGTAAAAGAAAGATGCTAATAGAATGCAAATCTATTAACAGTTATCTCTGATTCAATTCAATTCAATCCGGTATACATTTAAGGACATGATGTGGAATGGTGCTGTGCTCTTCAAATACTTGTGCCAAATACTTCTTAAATGAATTTTAAAAAATTAAGCAACCCTTGCAAATTTTTAAGTTGACATCTAAAGAATTTTCATCATAAATTTAAATAATACTTGCAAATGAGGTAATTTTCAAAACACTATAAATGCTTATATTTAAGATAAAATTATTACTTCTCTTTTTAAATGTACCCAGTGGAATATTAATACCAGAGTCTATCAGTCCTTTAAAATGTACATGAACATGTTCTCCACCAGTCGAAACTTTTTTTAATATTCTCTTTGAACTTATGTTTTAATTCCACTTCCTCCATTGAATTTTATCTTAATATAATATATATTTAAGTAAGAAAGTCTTTTACTAATCATTTTATTATATGTAATGCAATAACAATATATTAAAATTTAAGTTTAAATAAAAAAAATCCCTGTGCTTTTAAGTGTTAAGATTATTTTTCTGGAGTGACTTCAGCAGCGTGGCAGTATAGGCAGCTCCAAGGTCTCCTTCCCTTGCTCTCCATCTTCCAGAAACATCATAAAACAATCAGAAACTGTCAGTATCAATGGAAAATGGTTGAGTTTTGCAGCAACCAGGTGAATGCTGAATTTCAAAGTAATAGGAAAGCTTTGTGGTATTTTTACTTATCCTTGCTATACCCCCTTGCTGGGGTGGCTGCAGTCTTGAAGAGTGTGGGACTCTGGTCCTTGGTACTAGAGGAAATGTAGCTGGTCTTATTTGAAAATATTTTTATATGTCTGTTCTGATCTGTTGGAGGCTGCCTGAAGGACTGATTCAAGGTGCTTATCTCTGTTTCACTAATTCATAGCTTGGATTGAAAAGGTGCTGGTCATTACTCCCAAGTTCTGCAAGGTGAACAAACAACTTCAGATACTTTATGCAAAATATTATAGTTAAAAAAACACAATAGACTACCTAATACCTGGGAGCAAAATCTGGGGAGAGTTTCTTTAGAAAATTGGATGATTCAATGCATTGTGAATATGGGGGAATCTAGAAAACCATGCACATACCCAGGGCAAGGTGCATGCTCTGAATAAAAACAAAGAAGAAGCTAAGCTCTTACCACAGATTGATTGCTAGGTTCAGTGCAAATTTGGCTAAGTGTGGAAAGAGTGCTCTGGCATTCAGCCAATATGCTAAGATTGGAAAAGGGTTTTATTGTTTGCTTATTTGTTTGTTTTATGCTCCTATTGTTCAGGGAAATTTCTGTCAAAACCTTAGCTGAACAGAAACTGAAGAAGAGACATTAATGACTATACATGATAAGGAATAGTATCTTTGCCAAAATAGTTTGGGAAATTCACCAAGCCGAGGGACTACTATAGCCTTCAACAGCAATAGAGAGAAAGAAAGAAGGAAGGAAAGAAAGAAAGACAGAGAAAGAAAAGAAAGAAGAAAAGAAAACACTTGGGAAGGGCAAAAATCTGATTTCCAGAGTTATATTATAATATTCAAATGTCTAGTTGTCAAGAAAGAAATCACAAAGCATACAAAGAAACAAGAATGGCCCATTCAAAACAACAAAATAAATTGTTCTTTTGAAATCATCCTTGAAAAAGCCCAGAACTAAGACCTACTAGCAAAATCTTTAAAATAACTGTCCTAAATTTATTTTAAAAAGCTAAGGGAATCATGGATAAAGAAGTAATAGACATCAGAAAAATGATGTATGAACAAAATAAGAATATCAATAAAGAGACAGAAATTATTAAAAGGAGCCAATCAGAATTTATGGAGCTGAAAAGTATAACTGAAATGAAAAATTTCATTTGGGTTGCAACAGCATATCTGAGTAGGCAGATGAAGAAATCAGTGAACTAGACAATAGTACAATTAAAATTATTGAGTCAGAGGTGTAGAATGTAAAATGAATAAAGAAAATTTAAACAGAGCCAAAGGGATCTGTGGGATACCATCAAGTATCCAACATATGCATTGTGGAACTCTCAGGAGAAGAATGGAGAGAAAGGACCAGAAAGAATGTTTGAAAATATAATGGCTGAGAGACTCCCAAATTTGATTCAATACATGAATCCATACACTCAAAAAATTCAATGAACTTCAGCTAGGATAAAGTCAAAGACATCCACATCAAGACACATTGTAATAAAACGGTCAAAAGATCAATAAACAAAAATGTATATATATACCATGGAATAGTATTCAGCTGTAAAAACAAAGTTCTGATATAAGCAAAACATAGATGAACCTTGAAAACATCATGCTAAGGAAAATAAGTAAGACACAAAAGGGCAAATATTGTATGATTCCACTTATGTAAATTCATAGAGATAGAAAGTAGATTAGAGGTTATTAGGCACTTGGGTAGAGGGAATGTGGAGTTACTGTGTAATGGTTATAGAATTTTTGTTTAGGTGATGAAAAAGTTTTAGAAAGAAAGAGGGGCGATGGTTGTACAACATTGTGAATGTAATTAACACTACCGAATTATACATTTTAAAATGATTAAAATGGCAAACATATTTATTTTCCCACAATAAAATAAATTTTAACAAAGAGATTACTCTCTGGATTGAGTTAACATTATAGTTATTATTAGTATACAATTGATTATAACATTTATGCATATCTACATATATTATACATTTTGATAATAATCATTAAATATGAAAGATATACTAAATAGGGAGTGTATTTTTCATGAAATGTATGTAAATTAATTTTTATAAAAATATTATGCATCTATAGTTGAAGTTTATTTATTGCTACCATGAGATAAATTTCAGAATCAATTGTATTCTTGCTTTACCTTTTATCTTGAGGTATGTGCTAAGAAAATTTGTTGACATAATTAAAAAATGGAAATGAAGAGAGTTTCATAACAGCAAGGTCACATAATTCCTCAATTGATGTTGATAAAGTGAATGGAAGTCATTTGGGCTATCTGTTCTCAACCTGAAGTTAACGTCTTAAATTATCTCTGTTATTTTCCCTGAAGAACAATGCGCCAAAGCAAAACTAGGCCTGGTAAGAATTACATCTTCCATTTGTATAGGCAAAGGCAGGCGACTGTGAAAGGTGAATGTGAAAAGAGAATCCATGTGATATCTTAAACTTAGTCTCTTGGAAAGTCTTTGTTTACCTCTGTGGTCACAGGCACTTTTCAGACTTCTGGTTCATTGGAAAGAACATTAGACCAAGATCCAGGAGATTTGTTATCCAGGTTAAACTCCACTACTGGGATGCAGAGAAAATGAAGAATTAGATGTGTTTCAATATAATTGCTTTGATGCCATCTTTACTGATGTATATAAGGTAAATTTTATGGACATTATAATACAAGGTTTCAAGAGAAAAAACATTTAGCAAAGAAAATACAGAACTGGGAAACCATAGTTAGAGTTTATCCAGGAAACCTTTTTGTGTAATTTAGTGTCCTTTCCCATCATACCTCCTATGCAGTTTAGTGCTGTTTCCTGTACTTTTTTGTTTTGTTTTGTCTAGTGATTTGGTCCCCACAAGTCAATTACAAGAAGATATTCATTGAGCTATTTCACCCTGAATTAAAAGCTTCTCAGTAATGAAAAGTACATCAAATAAGGAATGCTGAGGTTAGTGTGGAAAGCAAAGGCAATTTTTTTTTTAATTTTACAAAATTTAGGCTCTCTGGAAAACTCACAGAGGAAATGTCACTCTGCTTATAGTAGGCAAAGAACAGAGACCAGATATCTCTTATGATAGAAAGCTTCTTATGATCACCAGGAAACCATAAACTTGTAAAACAATTTCGGCTGGTCAATGAGAATGCTTTGTAAAAAAAAAAAAAAGTGAAATGAATATGCTCATATAAATTCATACATAGTGTTTGGCTGAAACTAGGGATATGTAGGCTTAGCCTACATTAGACAAAAACTTGGAGAGAGATCCACAGGATTTGAATATACTATGGAAGTCTCATGCTTGCGGTCTCTCTGTTTCCACTACAGTCCTTTATATTTAATTCATGCTTCCTGGAAGTCAGGGAGATGTTGGAAAAATAAAGATTTACCTTACTTTGAAAAACCTTCCAATGGCTTTCCTTTATACTAGAATAGATTACAGACTCCTGCCAATAACCTAAAAGGCTCCTGTCTAACACATTGACCTTTCTCAGAACTCCCCATCTCCGTCTCTGTACTCACGCGGCTGCCCTCCCTCTGTGTCTGTTCTCTAAACATGATGAGTTTGTGTCTGCTTAGGGCCTTTGCACACGCTCTTCCCCCTCCCTGGAATGTTCTTTCCCAGATTTTTGCCTGGCTGGTGCTTTTTCATCCTACAGGTCTCAGTTCAAAGGTAGCCTCTTCAAAAAGGCCTTTCCCAAACCACTCCTTCCTGTTCTCTCACTTCCTGTCTACCCTATTGTGTGTTACAAAGGAGTTGTCTTCATAGCACTCATTATTATTATTAAATTTTTTCTTGTGTAATTATTTTCTTGTGTATTTATTCTTACTTCTTATTTGTCTCTTTCTTTATGTTGCAACTTCATCAGTCTTGTTCATGATTATATCCTGGTCCTCTAGAACAATATAGAGTAGGTGCATCATAAATATTTGTTGATGATTGATTGACAGAGTCTTTTGGGCTACTTTTCTCCTAGATTATTTCCTGCCAAATTCACCCATGGACATTTTTTCCTCTGCACTATGCAGTTTGTTTTAATTCTTAAAAACGGACTGACTTGCACACAGCACACAGCAAAATTGACTTGATTCGAATATTTGACTCATTAGTCTGTCACTTTAGGAAACAGGAGCTGGCTAATAGATGGCAGCAACAAAAGCCCCTGGGATCTGTAAGTTCATTCCCATTTTTGGAACTAGAATGAGAAAGCAAGGTGAATTGCAAAAAAAAAAAAAATTATGTCTCTAATAGTCTGTATTTTTATTCTTTGTATCTGGATCTGCCAGTTAATCTGAAAGTCCTAGTAAATCATCAGGTTACCCTTTTTTCCCCATAAAATTCTGCTCATATCATGCCGTGCCCCCACTATTTCAGATTTCCAGTGGGGAAGAGGCCAGACTGGAATCAATGGCCTGACCTGGGAGTGGGCAGGGAACAGCATCTCTTTCCCCATCTATGCTTCCTAGCAACTACATTCACGTTTGAGATTTCAGCTCTGGGTTAGGTTTGCTTATGTAGCTTTATTTTAGCTGCAATCAATTTGTAGAATTTTTCCACTAAGAAGTCAGTCTTCTAAGAAGCAAGGTATGATGCACTGATGTTTATCATTTGTGCTTGTAATTAACATTTCCCAGTTATTGGTCATAATCAGGCTGTGGTTAAATTTTGTTCAATACCAAGAGTTATGAAACTCAAAGTATTAAGGCAACTGTGGAACAAAATCAATTCAATAGCTGTCCATTTTAAAACCATTATTGTTTAAATAGAAAAACTACCACACTGTGCTTCAGCCAATTTGTAAGTATTACTATTCTGAGTCATCAGCAGATCAGCTTATTAAATAATTGTCAGTATTTCCTTCTTGGCTTCCCCTCCCCCAATTCCATTATTTTCAGTTTAAAGTTTCAAATGAGTGTTTACTTTTTAAAATGATGAACATAAGAGCAAACAACATTAAAGATCCAAGGATGATGTTCTTATTTACCTCTATTTTCCTTCAACTCCAACTAAATGGAAATAACATTTTACTATTTTATTCACAAACAGTATTGTTTATGCTGGGAGCAAAATAAACTAAATACTTAAAAAAATTCCATTCAAACGTAAGGTCTAGGCTTTGGAAAAGAAAGATATTGTAATATTAAAATAATTTTATTTTCTTTTTCCTAATAAGTGTTAGTCTCTCTGATTCCAAGGAATATTCTCTCACAGCATTTCACAGGGTAAGATGATGAATGAATAGGCTTTAATAAATAACTAACAGTGTAAAACTCAGTAATGACTTATGTTAAAAACCACAGTATATATGAAAACTTTCAATATTTTTCATATTTGAGGGAATGAAAATACATGAAAGATTTATAAGGAGTATTGAGCAAAATAAAACTTGACAAACTTAGGTAAGGATTTGGTATTGGGTTTTCACAGAGATTTTATTTTGGAAAGAAAAGAGAACAGTAGGAAAATAATTATCTGTTAATAAGATATGATTATTTTTAAAACCCACTTTCATGATTTTAGGTTTGTATATTCCCTATTGCTGGCTGCATTAGGAATATTTTGCTCTCTGAAGTCAGTAATGAAGGTTTAAAAACCATGAAAGGTTTTCTTTTTACAGTCTGAGAAGAAACTTTTTTCCTCCTTTAATCCAAAGTAGCAGATACAAAATCCTTAACCAACAAGACCTATTTCATTAACCTTTACATTTCAGCTGACAACAATAGTTCATTTATCTGTTAAAGTGATTGCTCTTTAATAATTTCTATGCTAAAGTAGCTACCACTCAAAAATTTAGTTATGATTCCAAATTTCCTTGCTTTTCTTAAATTTAAAGAAAACTCTGGCCCTGTCTAACTGGCCTATAGTTTTGTCTTGGGTGTATAGGTGGAAATATTCATGTGAAACTTAACCTTCTCACAGTTTATTTTCCTTTTAGATTCAGTGGTTTTAAAGTATACTTGATTCTGAGTTTTTGAACTACAGCCATTGAGATAACCATCCTCAAACTCCTCCTAATCTTCTCTTCCACCATTATCACTAAAATGTGTGCTTGCTGAGGGATGAGATCATGTACATGTTATTTTTGTTTGCCTGGTGCTGGGATAGCAAATAAGTTTCATCTTTGTATGAATTGCAAATAGATTGCTAGTGACTGCCTGGAGTGATACGCTGAGAAGCAATCTAAGGCTATGTCTGTCATCAGAGGGAAAGATTGCTGTGTTTGATTAGCAATGCCTGCCATGGGAATGGTTGGAAAGAATATCTCTAAGACTGGGAATTTGCTATTCCTGTCCTTGTGCTTCAGGAGGTGCCTATAACAGATTGGCACATGATAAATGTTTGCTAGATAGATGGATGAACTTCCATTTTATTTGGACAATACCCCTACACAGCAAGAAAACTCAGAGGTTCCTTTTCATCTTGACCTTTCAAATTTCCCTGCTATTCAGTCCAGAGACTACTCCTTGGATTGGCTAGATAAAAATCAATGCTTTCTGGGCCTCACCCAAATTGAACTTCCAGAGTTGCCAGTCTATACCATTTATTTCTCACCCATATTATGTATTTGTCTTTAAGCACTATTTGGATTTCCTATATATTTGGGTTAATAGTATTTGTGATTTAGCCACTTTAATTTTGTTGTTCATGGTTGGTTCTAGGCAGAATTATGAAGTAGGCTAAGTATATTCCCTGTGGTTCAGAGCTTAAGTTTTAAAATCTATTTTTTGCTCTTGTATGACTCTTCCTGCAGTATCAAACCTGCTTTCAGGAAAGGGTCTGCTATTATATGATGTAATACTTTTAAGATAATATATTAATGTTTATAGGAGCATTTTAGAAAATGCCTTTTCTAATTCTAGAGTACAAGTCTTTGTCTTACCCAAAGAAGAATTTCAAGACACACTGAGCATGTTGTAAAATAAGTTTTGATTATTTGGCACCTCCTTTGAGAAGTTTGTGCCCATTCCTTTTTGCATGTGTCCATCTTGAACTCTATAATCTGTCATAATTAGTACAGTATTTATACACTCCTTCCTGTACAGTATCAAATAGAACACTTATAAAGCCAGCAAACAAATAGAATATCAAGAAAATAATGACAAAAATCTTTATATAAATGCCTGATGATACTTTAAAAGTGATGGTCTTTTAGTCAATTAACAACACCTAAACACTTAGGTCAGAATTTAAAGAGTCATGTTATTTCTTATTTTTTTATAATTCTTGTCCAAAATGCAAACAATACAACCTACTTTATAAGCTGTATTAGGATAAATCATAGATATATATGGTTTAGCACAAAAACAGTGCCTGGACTATAATGGACACTCAGTAAATGACAGGTGCTATTAAGATTTATACTAACTCTGGTGTGTATCTCAAACATGTTTTCCATTTAATGCTATGCTTATGAAGATGACACTTATCACTCTAGCAAATCTTGAATATTTATAGTAGTAAGGGCAGGGCAAGCATGATTATGTTAAAGATTCTGATAAATCAACATCTACTCTTAACAACCAATTGTTTTACAAGAGCTGAAGATAGGCAGCAGCAAAAGTGATTGGTTTGAATTTCACATTTTTTTCTAATTGCACTATTTTGTGGATGTGTTTGTGTATGTGAATATGGTACTTTTTACACAGAAAAAAAATTTTCAAAAATATGGTCAATAGGAAAACAAAGAAAGCAATAAATCTATAAATCCAAAATGGTCTTTTCAGTGATCTACATAAATCCAAAATGATTGTCTGAATAATTGAGAATTAGCTCTATAAAAGCTTATAAGCAAATGCCATTGATTTGTTTTGTTTTCTCATTTAGTATATAGGCTACTTGAAGGAAAAAAGTATTTATGGCTTCATAGCTATAATGCTAATGGTGTACTACATATGATGAAATTTGGTAAATATTTTCTGAAGAAATATAGCAAACTATACACCAAGTTTTGTGTTGCTTTTCCATAATATAGTTTTGTTGCTGTAATATGGCTACCTGTTGGGGACTACGTTTCCCGTCTTCCTTTGCGACTAGGTGGGCACATGTGACTATTTTTCACCACAGAATGTGAGTGGACATGATGATGCCACTTTAGGGGCAGAGTGGTAAGGAAGGGGGTATGTTTGCTCCATACTCTCTTTCTGAGGACTCTGCATTCAGATGACTCCGAGGGATGTGGGGATAGGAGCCCAAGTCCCTTTACTCACCACCATGATCACTCTCACTGACCTGTAATGGAGAAATCAACTCTTAATGAGTTAAGATATTGAAAATTTGAGGTTTATTTATTACCATAGCTAGCAATTGCCTAACTAATACAAAGCTCATTTTGTATTCAGATATACTGAAATTTCCTCAACCAGTAGCAAATTTGAGCTACTTTCTACATCAAGCTACATTCACTACTACATTGCTAATTTTGATTTTTATTCTTATCTCAAATTTCTACTTCTGACACCTTAAAAAATTTTGACATCTTGAGTATCTAAAGTTTTGACATGCCACATGTTAACAAATTTAGCGGAATATTAGTTATATTGGCATCTTAAGATGATCTGTCTTTTGGCACATCAAGATGGGATGAAGCAAGATCATCACAATATTGTTGTACTAGTCTTGTTAAGCCTTTCTTCAGATTGTTGCTTGGCGTGATTATATATTTAATATTTTGGTACATAATTACTTTGTGGCCGATCAGGACAGTAAACAGCTTGCTGTTTGAATTAGAAAAGTTATCGTCTTCTGCTTTTCCACAGATATTCTCAGTATTAAGAAATCCATGATATTTATAAAACATGTCTGAATGAAAAACAAGACAAAGCAAAAGTTTTTGTTAGGATGGTAAAAAGGACTAAAAATCAAAGAGTAAATTACTTCAAATGGGTATCTTTCAACAATAATTTCACCAAGTTGTTGTTTGGAGTATTTTTCTGTTGCATTCTTCAAACTTATTTTTTTCTTTATAATGGTAAAATAGCGGTTATTTGGTATTTTTCAAATATGAGTTGTTGTGTGCTAAAACACAATTATCTATCACTGAACATGTTACAGGAAAGGCTTAGAATGATAAGTTTATTTTTAAACACTGTATTTTTGTGATACTGAAAATAAAAACTATCTTTGAAAACTGCTCTGACAACTTCTATAATATCTTGAAATTTTAAATTAAAAATGTCAAATTATGCTATGTCCATAATTAAAACGTTTTAAATGTTTTCATCTTTTTATGTAAATAGAGTCTTAACCATTTTCTCTCTAGCATATGTCAATCATAAACAGAAACTATCTGAATATAACATTAATTCTTGGGACTGAATTAATTATTAAGATGATTGTTACTTTAGTTGACAGCATAAATGATAATGTTCAGTATGAGAGAGGAGAAAGTACAAGTGTTCTGGGTTCAGGCAGATCTAGGTTGAATTTCTGCCACTTACTAGAGTCATGACCTTGAGAAAGTTATCTAAACTCCCTGAATCAATTTTCTTACCTATAAAGAGTGGATTTGAAATCATGTACGTAATACCTGGTACACATTATGTGCTCAATTGTAACCACAATCATATGTAAGTTACATATGTAAGTCTTGTCATGTGAAAGATGCTTACATTTAATAAATTTGAACATTTCTGTTTCTTATGTTTTAGAGTCAGGAAGGGTGGTGGTGTTAGGAAGAATTTTTTGTAACAGCCAGCTCTTGCCACAATAATGCTGTGTAACAAACAACCTCAAAATGCAGTGACTGGCAACAATGGGAATTTATTGCATTCTCCAAGGTCTGCAGGTCAATGGGTATATCTGATTTAGAAATAAGCTCATTTGATTTAGATGGCAAGGTAAGTTGGGCTCAGCCCCAGGGTGTGCAATAGGTTCAGGTATGCTCAATGTGTCTTTGATCCAGGGCCATGTTGGAAGGAGCAGAGTCTACCTGGGAGGAACCCTTATCGTGATAGATCAGCAGTTATAGAAAGCCAGCCAAACCATGCATGCACATCTGCTAATTCTTCGTACTAAAGCAACTAACAATGTCAAGTGGAGAGGGAAAATATTCTCAGCATTATGAGTTAGGAGAAGAGCAAATATTTGTGGAATACTCAAATTTTGGAGTACAGGACAGAGAAGGAAGAATGAAAACAGTTTAGGCTACCAGAATAGAAGATCCAAACAGTGAGTGTTGCTAGACTTTAGTCATAGTGCAGAAGAAATGGAATGAGATGAGGAATAGAAGGAGAGAAAAAGAGGAGGGAAAAGGACAAGGTAGTTTTGAGTATTGAAATACAGCAACACTAAAGAGACGGACATTCTAAAGAGAAATAATTTTAAAAGTAGCAGTTAGTTTTGAAAAATGGCATGTGTATTTAGTTATTGTCACAAATAGAGACAGGCAGAGTAAAGTTATTAAAACTGACTCTGCGTGTCCAATGTTCAGACTTATTCAGGCAAAAGTTAGTTACTCATGCATCATCTCTGAGAAAGATATATTATTCGCGCAGTAAAATATATGGTGAATTGAAAGCCAAGAAAATGATGAGTTTACATAGAATAAACTATTTCCATGAAGTATTAAAACCATTTGGCAATATCTATTTATATAAAATAGACGTGCTTATATATAAACTCTATTAATTAAAATAGATATATCAGAACATTCATTTGTCAGTAAAATATGAGCCTTAGTTTCATTATTGTATATATTGAAAAGTGTTTTCTTAAAAACATTACTTTAAGAATATTTATTAATTTAGACTTTTTATAAACTCAGATTGTTTCTCCCAAATAGACTAATGTAATTTTATAGTAAAAAACTACAATTAATTTTTATTTAAGTGTTCAATCAATCAACAAATTGTCTAAATGCTGAACATACAAAGATGAATTTAAAACAAGAATCATGGTTTTAAAGAAGCTCAGAGAAAAAATATATAATTTTAAACAATATGTTAGAAACAGTAGTTGGAGAACATGCAAAATATACAAATCATTTATAGTATAGGGAAAGTGAAAGCATTGTCAGTGTAGTGGTGTTCGGGTTGAGTTGGAAGGAATAAATAGAAGTTGGTTAGGAGAAAGTTTGGCAAGGGGCATTCTGATAGAAGGAACAATGTGGAAGAGCCAAGAGACACAACAGATGATAGTGATATGGAAAGTGAGCAATCCAGGATGGCTGGGAGTACTTATTTTGCATGGAAGCAGTGTCTCCACCTGTTTGGAAGCATAGATTGGAGTCAGAATTAACAGATGCATTGGTCAGGCTGTCTGCCTTTCCTGCAGCCTTTCTCTGACTCTCAGTTTCCTTGAGATGACCAATCATTTTCAGTTGCACAAAAATTTTGAAAACTGTTTCTATTGGGAACATGAATTGAACACACATGTAGGGAATCTTGGGACAACCCCTTGCTGTCATAAACCTGAAAATTCAGCACAGAAATACAGTCTTCAGAGAGGGAATGAAACAGAGATAGAAGCAGGGACAAAAGGCAATGTGGGCTTGTGTGGGTGGGAAAGGAAAGCAGTTGGCTTAAATCAAAATGCTTCCCAGTGGCGCTGGAAAGGCCAGTGGCACTTTTGGATTTGGGCTCCTGGAAAGTCCCCTTTGGTTTAAATTAACTTACTTTTCATTAGATTCAACTAAACCCTCTTCCTAAATCAATTTCAAACATTGGTCTGTGACAGATGAGTGGTGGGGAAACATTTACATTTTATAATACTAACAGTAATATTAATATAATAGCAACAATGATGATAGTTCACACTTACTGACTGCTTATTGGGGTTACAAAGTGCCATGTGAGCACATTTTACAGGTATTAGCTCATTGAATCTTCCAAGCAATCTGATAAGTTAGGTATTATTATTGAACCCCATTTACAGATGAACAAACTAAAGTGAAATATGAAGTGATCCAGTCCAACTTAAAGTCTGTGTGCCATTCAGCAACACTTATTAGAAGGACTGATGTATTTGTTATGAAAATGGGTGAGAGATAGAAAATCCAGTTAGGAGGTGGTTGTAACTGGCAAGTCACGGGACGGCCTGGATTGAATGAGATGAACTGAATGGACCAGGATAGGAGCAGTAGGGATGTGGGAAAATGATCAGTTTAAGAGATATTTAGTTCTGTTCCATTGGTCTATGTCTCTATTTCTGTGCCAATCCAATGCTGTTTTGGTTACTACAGCCTTGTAGTGTAGTTTGAAGTCTAGTAATATGATACTTCTATATTTGTTCCTTTTGCTTCAGATTGCTTTGGCTATTTAGGCTCTTTTCTGGTTCCAAATGAAGCATAAAATTATTTTTTTCTAGATCTTTGACCTATGACTGGTATTTTGATGGGGATTGCATTGAATCTGTAAATCATTTTGGGTAGTATGGACATTTTAACAATGTTAATTCTACCAATAAATGAGCATAATATACTTTTCCATTTGTTTGTATCATCTGCAATTTCTTTCCTTGGTGTTTTGTAGTTCTGTTTATATGAGCAATTGAACCGAACAGAAAACTCAGATATAAAATAAAACTATCCACATGCAGCCAACTGATCTTTGAAAAAGCAAATGGTAATATATACTGGGGAAAAGAATAGGGATTCAATGTATGGTGCTGGGGAAATTGGATAGCCATATGCAGAAGAGTGAAACAGGATCCATATCTCTCACCACACACAAAAATTAATTCAAGATGCATAAAAGATTTAAATGTAAAGCATGAAACCATAAGAATACTAGAAGAAAATGTTGGAAAAACTCTTCTAGATATCAGCCTAGGCAAAGAATTTATGAAGAAGACCCCAGTGGCAATCATAGCAACAACACAAGTAAATAAATGGGACTTGAATAAATTAAAATGCTTTTGCACAGCCAAAGAAATAATCAATAGAGCAAGCAGACAACCTATAGAATGGGAGAAAATATTCACAAGCTGTACATCCAGTAAAGGGCTAATAAATGGAATCTACAAAGAACTCAAGCAAATCAGCAAGAAAAAAAAAAAAACACCCCCATCAAAAAGTGGTCAAAAGACATGAACAAAAGCTTTTCAAAAGAAGATAGATAAATGGCCAATAAATATATGAAGAAATTCTCAACATCACTAAACATCAGGGAAATGCAAATTAAAACCACAGTGAGTTATCACCTTACCCTCATTAGAATGGCTTCTATTAAAAAGTTCAAAATAATAGATGCTGGTGTGGATGCAGAGAGAAAAGAACACTTCTACACTGTTGGTGGGACTGAAAATTAGTTCAAGTTCTATGGAAAAGAGTATGGAGATAACTCATAGAACTAAAAGTATACCTACCATTTGATCCAGCAATTCCACTACTAGGTATGTACCTCAGGAAAAGAAGTCATTTTATCAAAAAGAAACCTGCATTCAAATGTTTATTGCAGCACAATGCACAATTTCAAAGATGTGGAATCAACCCAAGTGCCCATCAATTCATGAGTGGATTAACAAAAATGTGGTATATGTACACCGTGGAATACTACTCAGCCATGCAGAAGGATGACTTAATGCCTTTTGCAACAATTTGGATGGAACTGGAGACCATTCTCCTAAGTGAAGTATGTCAAGCATGGAAAAAAACACCACATATACTCACTATCAAATTAGAAGAAACTGATGAGCACACATGTGCCCAGATAGAAGTAAAACTCAATGGAAATCAAGCAGAGGGAAGGGTGGGATGGGTAAAAATCTACCTAACGAGTACAGTGTACACTATCTGTGTGACAGCCACACTTATAACCATGACTCAAGCATTATAAAAGTGATCCATATAACCAAAAATATTTGTACCCCCACAATACTTTGAAATTAAAAAAAGAGAGAGAGAAATTTAGCAAGCAGAATTAATAGGACGAGGTTGTGGTGAGAGAGAGACAGCAGGGTAGTCAAGGAGTCCTCAAGATTTCTGGCTAGAATAAGAGGTGGGTGGTAGTGCTGGCTCATGCCTTGAAAGAGGGGACACTTCAGTAGAGGCTGGGAAGTCTCTGGATGCTATATTACCTTTGAGGTTGCAATCTTTCTGTGTCTGAGCCTGAGCCCCTTATGTTGTCCACTTGCCTCTCTCCCTCTTCAGTTACTTGAAGCCTTTCCTCCCTCAACCTCAATCCCAGGCCCTGGGTAGATTATAGATTATAGATCCAGATTGACCAGTTGACCTTCCCTTCCCTTCCCTTCCCTTCCCTTCCCTTCCCTTCCCTTCCCTTCCCTTCCCTTCCTTTTCGTTCTGTTTTCTTTCTTTCTTTCTTTCTTTCTTTCTTTCTTTCTTTCTTTCTTTCTTTTTTTCTTTTCTTTTCCTTCCTTCCTTCCTTCCTTCCTTCCTTCCTTCCTTCCTTCCTTCCTTCCTTCCTTCTCCTCCTCCTCATCATCATCATCTGTCTTCTCCAAAATCTATTGTCTTTTCTTTCCCCCAGATATTTAGACATTTGAAACTCAAAAAAAGTGGTGCTATACTCCACCTCCCTCACCTTTTGTCCTTCTGTTTTGTCATCCCTCATTGAGGCAGTGAATGGAGAATATTGTTCTGATGGCCAGCAAGAAGGAGGAACTAGTGAAAACAAGTAACATAAGGGGTAATACTTAGGTTTACTCACTATGGATTATTTCAATAGCCTTGTAACTGCTCTCCAGTCATCCTTTATTAAAATTAAAAATGCCTTTGGACACCAGGAAATTGGTGGAGGCTTGTATGCTGACTGCCCCTGCATGAGTTTGTTTCTGAGCCCTATCACCTTCTATAAAGCCATCTATTCATTTGCAGTGCCCATACCTTTTATTCTGTATTTATGGTGCATTGTGAATATTTGGAATGGTTATAAATAGGGCCATTTTGTTTAATCTAAAGTTTTTTAGCTATTGGAGAGTTTCAAGTGGTTGTTCCAATCCTGTGTCCTTGTAATCAATTGATGATTCTTCATCCTTTGTCCCTAACATCCAACTAGGGTTACCAACCATCCTGATTTGCCCAGGAATGTCCTGCTTTAAGCACCAGACATCTCACATCCCTGGCTTCTCAGTCTCAGCCACACTGGGATGGTTGGTTACCCTATATCCTTCATGACCTCATCTATCCCTCATCTTTCCCTTCCATGATCACAAAACCTAGTTAAAGTACTTAATTTTTTCCCTCACTCTGGATTATTTCAATAGCCTCCTAATGTTTCAGTCATTCCTTATTAAAATCAAAATTGCCTTTGAACATCAAATTAATTTTCCTACAGGGCTGTTTTGGTAAGATTGTTGTCTTATTTAAATAGTTCCAGTGCCTCCCTTTTGCCCATCTAATGAAGCTGAAATGCTGATATTTAATGATCTCTGTAATCTTTCACAGCCAACTTTTCTCTTTTTCCTTTTGGTGACTCAGGAGTCACTCAGTATCTTTTAGAACTCTGTAGTCATTACAATAGACTGTAATGTGTTTTTTTAACTGTGACTTGCATTACTGAAGTGACTCAGCACAGATTTCTAGTTGATAAAATCTGAATAAAGTAACTTTTTAAAATATCTATTCACAGTTCTCTCCTTCCTATTGCTTAGGTTTTAAGATCTACTCTGTGATTCAGAGTAGAATCACAGAGTAGATATTAAAAACAAATTAGACAAAGGCTGAGGTGG
>VBSM01003204.1:61105091-61141157 GCA_008086735.1 Cheirogaleus medius | reverse complement strand
AAAAAAAAAGAAAAAAACCAAATTAGACAATCTATAGAATGGGAGAAAATATTTCTAAACTATGCATCTGACAAAGGACTAATATCCAGAATCTACAAGGAACTCAAACAACTCAGCAGGAAACAAACAAAAAAGTGGGCAAATGATGTAGAACAATTGTTTTTCAAAAGAAGATATACAAATGGACAAAAAATATGAAAAATGCTCATATCACTAATCCTCAGAGAAATGCAAATTAAAACCACAATGAGATATCATCTTACTCCAGTTAGAATGACTACTATTAAAAAATCAAAAAGCAATAGATGTTGGCACAAAGGAAGTGGAAAGAAAAGAGAATGCTTATACACTGTTAGTAAGAATGTAAATTAGTACAACCCCTATGGAAAACAGTATGGAGATTTCTCAAAGAACTAAAAGTAGATCTACCATTCTCTCCAGTAATCTTACTACTGGGTATCTACCTAAAAGAAAAGAAGGCATTATATCAAAAGATACCTGCACTCATAAGTTTATTGCAGCACAATTCACAATTGCAAAGATGTGGCATCAACTCAAGTGTTTACCTGATGAATGGATAAAGAAAATGTGATATATATATACATTTTTATATATATATATAGTATTCCTATATATATAGAAATACTACTCAGCCATCACAAAGAATGAAATAATATCTTTTGCAGCAACTTGGAAGGAACTAGAGGCCATTATCTTAAGTGAATTAACTCAGGAATGGAAAATCAAATACCACATGTTCTCACTTATAAGTGGGAGCTAAGTTATGGGTACGTGTGGTCAGACAGAATGGAATAATAGATATTGGAGATTTAAAAGGAAGGATAGGGGAGGGCGAAAAATTACCTGTTGGTTACAACAATGTACATTATTCAGGTGATGATACATTAAAAGCCCAGACTTGACTACCTTATAATATATTTGTGTAACAAAACTCTACTTGTAGCTCCTGAATCTATTGAAATAAAAGAAAAAAAATTAATTTCTTCATAGAACAAAGTTTAGAACAGTTGTTGCAACATATCCAATAGGAAAATAAATCATAAAACAATCTGGAAATTAATTTTTTTATTAAGCTATGATTATTTTTCTAGTCATTCTCACTGACAAAAACTAACTCTGCTTTATAAATTATTACATTGTTATTTTAAAGAGGCTTCAATTACTAGTGACAATGTTTCTAATTCTTTGTCATTGTTCCTTTTGTAGTAAACAAAAAAAAAAACCCCTCAATTGTTTTATTTATTTGGCTTCATAGTCATTTTTTAATGTAATACAGAAAATATCAGTGGGCCATGAAAACAATAACCCTGTATATATCTCTTATCTATGACTCATAAGAGGTCTTTTGATGGTATTTTTATGTGGAAGAATAACTTAGAGTTTTCTTCATTTATTCTAAACCTCTTTTTTTCCCTTGGATTTTCAGCCTGTTTTTTCTCCTCATCTTAGTTTTATTGATGGGTTTACTTTTGCCTGCTGAAGGGTTTAAGATATGTCTATTTATTACCCTCCTAGTCTAGTCTAAAGTCCTAAGGGTTCTGCTTGCTCTTATCCTTGTAAAAACTTTAGTGTAAATGCAGTGTTGCCCTTCAAAGCAGACAAGTGGTTATTAGTGTTTGGTACTAGCTAATATTAATACTGCCACCCACCATCTCTTTGTCCTTTTGTTATTCACATGCTAACAATTCCAGTGCTGGTTTCTGCTGTGGATTTTCCTCTATTTTAGGTGTACTTCTCATTAAGAACAAAATTATGTAAACATTTTATGCCTTAGTACGAATTGACTAAAAATACTCTTATGTTGGCATTGTGTTTCAAATGAAAATACCTTTGAGTTATATATGCTTTCATTTTTTAAGACTGCTTTATTAAAGTCTTTATTAACTACCCATTCTTCCCTGCTTTCTCTACTGATAACAATCTATAAAATCCTTAAGACTAAATATCACATACTGTCCTGTAATAGGAGCTTTGGAATTTGTGATGATTTAAAAATATGACCACAAACATTTTGAAATGTGTGCCATTAAGATATGGGTTCTAGGTCTTCTCCCCTTGAATCTGGGTAGGCATGTGACTTTTGACCAGTAAAGAACAATAAATGTAACATATATGATTGTAAAGACTAGGCCATAAAAGACATGCAGCTTTTGTCTTATTTGCTGGAATATTTACTCTTGGAGTCCTGAGCTACTATGCTGTAATGTGACTATCCTGGGAAGCCATTATGTGAGGAAGCTCAAGCTACATGAAAAGGCCACATGTGGGCATTCCATTGACAGCCCCAGCTGAGCCCAGTCTTTGAGAGTGTCTCTACCTTAGATTCTAAACATACTACTGAATAAATCTCTAGATGATTCCAGCTTGTCATTTAAGTGCTCCCACCTGAGTTACCAGACATTTTGAAGCAGAGATAAGTCATCCTCTCTGTGGCCTATTTAAATTTCTGACCTGAAAAATCCATGCTTCTGTGCTAAGTTTTGGGGTGGTTTTTTATACTGTAATATCTCCCAGAGTCAGATGTGACTAGATTAATTTCTAATTTTTAGTTTCTTTTAGTTTCCTTATTTCTTGTTGGCATTTTTTTTGAGAATTAAATGAGAAAATGTATGTAATAGTGACTGAGGAATAATTCGAGGTAGCCATCATTACTATTACAGACAATAATAAACATTTGTTCTGTTTTTGTTGAGTCTAATGGTTCATTTTTAAAGAAAATGTGGTAAAATATATACAATATATAAAATTTACCATCTTAACCATTTTCAAGTGTACAATTCAGTAGTATTAAGTATATTCACACTGTTGTGCGATCAATCTTCAAAACTCTTCTCATCTTTCAAGACTAAAACTCTACACCTATTTAAACAAATCCCACTACCCTTTTCCTCTAGTTCCTGGCAACCACCCTTCTATTTTCTGTCTCTATTTATTTGACTACTTTAGGTTCCTCATGTAAGTGGAATTATATACTACTTATCTCATTGTGACTGGCTTATTTCACTTAATACTATGTCTTCAAGGTTTATCCACATTGTAGTATGTGTCAGGATTTCCTTCCTCCTTAAGGCTGAATAATATTTCATCATATGCATATGCCATAATTTGTTTAACCACTCATCCTTTATTGGACATTTGGGTGGCTTGTATCTTTCAGCTATTGTAAATATGCTATTAGGAACATGAGTGGACAAATATCTCTGTGAGACTCTGTTTTCAAATCTTTTGGATATATGCCAAGAAGTGGAGCTACTGGATCACATGGTAATTCTACTTTTAATATTTTGAGGAACCAACATATTTTTTTCCATAGTGGCTGCACCATTTTACTTTCCCATTAGCAGTGCAGTAGGGTTTCAATTTCTCTACATTCTCACCAATGCTTGCTATTTCCCAGGTATTTTTAATAGTAGCCATCTTAATGGGTGTGAAGTGGTATCTCACTGTGGTTTTGGCTTGCACTTCTCTAATGGTTAGTGATGTTATCATCTTTTCATGTGCTTATTGGCCATTTGTTTACCTTCTTTGGAGAAATGTCTTTTCAAGATCTTTGCTCATTTTTAAATCTGATTATTTTTTGTTGTTGTCTAATTGTAGGCATTCATTATATGTTCTAGATATTAACCCCTAACAGATATATGATTTGCATATACTTTCTTTCATTTTTTGTGCTGCATTTTCATTCTTTTGATTGTGTAAGGGTTGCTTTTTAGCAAGTATCATGATATATTATTAATTCAGTCAGAAATAAGTTTTCAAAATGTATCATCATAAATGTAAATATGATAGCAGAATTAACCTTGAATCAGGAATAACTCTCACTTAAATCAGGCTTCACTTTGAGATTAATAGGACGGATAGTTTTGATGAGAAAATCAGGTAAGCAAAGTAATATTCCTTACTAACATGATTTATATTTTCAAGAGCAAAGGAATATTTTTCAGTTCTTGAGATTTTGCTAGCTAGTGCCAATCCTAGAGAAAAGTATAGTGTCCATCAAATGCTGTACTGGTACCTCCCTCATAACTCACAGTGGCCATTGCACTGACTTCTGCCCATCATTGCCTTTCAACTTGTTGATGGAGAACTTCTGTGGTCACTGTTCTAGCCCTTGAGGTATGTGTAGTAACTTAGTGTAGTAGTTATTGATCTTATCTTGGCTTCAGGCCTGATGGATAGCAGAAAAATCAGGTTTTTTTCTTTTAAGGAGTTCAGTTTACTTTTCCTTGGTGTTGCCTTGTAATTACATACCTCAAAGTATATTTTAATTGATCATTTGTAGTATTTTCCTTCCAGGTATCTATACATCCTCATTATGCTTTACTTTAGCACAGATGCTTTAAATAAAGATTTATGTTCAATTCAGACTCACCAGTTAAAGAATGGCGTCTTTAGTCAGGTAGGAATCAGTATGAGAATTCTGCTTAGGATTTTAGAAAAATAACAGGAAATTCCTATGGACGTTTAATACTCACTAATCTTTAGGCAAAATCTTGACCTTTTCACATGTAATATATAGTGAATTAGGCTTAATATATACATTTTGAGGCACCAGTCAACAAAAATTATTACCAGAAATTTAAAATTTCCCCCCTACCTCAACCCTCTAAGAGCAATGTGGCATTCACTCTTCCTAAACTTTCGAACATTGAATGGATGAGGATAATTTGCTAGATTTTGATTTAAATCCTTAAAGGTATGCAGCCCAGTTCTTAAGAGATTCAATTTAATTTCTTTTGGATTCTGACTCTCTGAATCTATAGAATACTTAAAGATGCATCAATTACATGTTTATCTTGAGAAACTACTAGAAGGATATTAGGAGCAGATATTTGTGTGTTGGAAAGACAGGAAATAGTGGCCAAGAAACCTAGATTCCAGATATGCTCCTGTCAGTAAGTATCCCTGTGTGACCAAGGGAAGGCCACTCATACTTTCAAGATTTCATTTTCCTAATTAATCTAAGCTCATGTATGGCTCTAACATTTAATTTTCCTATATGTCTATAAATATTACACAAAAAGGCAGGTAAAAATGCTTTTCCACTTACACACACACACACACACACGCACCCCTCCTTATGTTAGCTTTACTCACCTCATGTCAATTGTTAGCTCTGCCAACTTACTCCACTTTACATAACAGTATACAAACAGTGCTTACTTGCTTAATTATTTATATATCACACTCAGAGGGCACATCATGATGAATCCATTATGGACACAGAATGGACAGAATGAATGTATTATGGATCCTGTCCCTCACAGTCATAATTTCTGGGCCATCTCTGCATTACTCTGGCAGGGCATCAATTAATAGACAAATGTATCAAAATAAGAAAAAAATGGTATTAATATAAAAAAGGGAAAGTGATGTCTTTCATGGCAGTTTAATATGGATAGTAATTTCATCATGACAAAGAGAATTGTGGCAGTTCTCTTTTTGTTATTAATGTCTAGATAATATCCAGAGGAAAGTGACCAGAAAGGAGAAAGCATTGTGAATTACTGGCATGGGTAGAAAGCTTAAAATAATTAGGATGTTTAGCCTGGGTTAAAGAAGTCTTGGGAGAATTGATGACTATCTACTAGCAATTAAAGGAATGCCATTTAAATTTGGGAGGTAAAACCAAGACCAGAAAGTAGATGTTTGGTAAATTCAATTTAAGTTTCATGGAAATAGAATTTTATTCAATATGAGGAAAAACTTGCTAACAATTTGGATGGTCTAATAGATGTGGCTTTCCTGTGAGACATACCATTCTCCCTAATGGGAATTGTTTGAGCAGAGGTCAGATCAGCAGACAAATTCAAATTGTTTGCCAGACAGATAACCTTAAGAGGCAAAGTGAGTCAGTTGAGGCAAAAGAGTAGTGTATAGTCCATCAAAAGTTTACTGGATCTGATTTCCCTAAAAAAGCAGGAAGTCAGAATTTTTATGTTAGTTTTTTTGATATGTACATGTTGGTTTAATTTTTTTTAGAAACTCTGTGGACTAAATACAATCCATCTGGTTTGACTGTAGACTGCTTATCTAGTTTGATCCTTGAACTCTATTTTTGATCCCTGGTAGCCATGCCATCTGTAGACCAGTAACAGATCTGAGTTTATGGGAGGTGGAAACACTAAGAAGTTGGGGTATCAGGTCACCAAATTTAACTAATGAGTAGGATTTACAATTAATTTATGATGGAAAGTCACTTGATGCACTAATTTATGCATATGCATAAGCATATAGGAACAAGAATCACCTCTCCCAGCAAGATCTATGTGAGAAGCAACACAAGGCTGTGAACATTTCCCTAGTCAAAGCTTCCAAGTAAACTATGTAAAAATAGAATGGGAGGGAGGAATGTTCAAGTAGGTTCTCTAGATCTTCATGAGGCTTCAGGAAATGAAAGCTGAGGACTCAAGGGCCACCAATGGGGATTAGTATAACTCAAAAATCAACTGCCTGTGTTTTCCTAATTTCTTCATTCTTGTGGGGTCCTTTACTACTTACAATTCTTTACTGTCTAAATTAAATGGCACTATTTCCTTTGCCATTGGGAATCCAGTGCCTTCTCCAAAATCCCTATAAATCCTCAGAGCTAATTTTCTCAGCACCCCTTTTTGTTCTGTGAACTTATTCCTTTCACTCATGTCTTGCATCCAGAGGCTGTTGCTCGTCTCTTCGCTGCATCAGTCCAAATGGGATCAGACAGTGGGGAACTGTCAGGACAGGTGCCATCTAAAGGAGGGATGGAGTTGGTTTAGCTGCTACTTAGGTACAGTCAGTTGTGTCATGCGGCAATGCAGACCTTGTCTTTTCCCATTGCATTATGAATGAGGCAGTCAGTCGTATCAGATTTTTTCATGGAGCCTTGGAAGTAGAGGAAGGATATATTCCAGAACAGCCGGTAGCTTATTATTGAATATTAGGCCTCCTTCTGCTAAAAAAAAGTTTATGGACTACTTTGTGTTCTAGGTTTCTAAGATCCTGTTCTTCATAGCTTCTCTTCTTTAACCTCTTATTCAATTTTTCATGCTTCTTCATGAAGTTCAACTCCTCACCACCCTTATTAGACTCCTTCTAGTTCTACCTTTGCATATCCAAAACCTCACTAAATTACTTGACTAAACAAAGATCTTACACTCCAGGTGCAGGCTTTTAATCAGGCATAACACTGTCAGAATCTTTGTAATGATTATCTTTCCTTTCACAGGATCCTATTCTTGGGTCTGACCTCTACTACACCATCTATGTAAGTGAAAAGTGGCCATCCATCCATTCGTTTATCTTTCTCCCTGCTATGAATTAAAGTGTTCCTCCTAGAAAGTAGGAATACAGAAAGTTAGCAGTTTTTGCTCTAAATTGTATTCTTTTTTAAATATGATTTACATATCACACAGCATATGTAAATCTATTTTACAAATACTTCAATGCAAACAGGGGCTTCCAATGCCTGAAGTCTGCTGAAAATGGCTGGATCACAATAGGCCTTAGAAATACTAGATCCTGAGGAAGTGTTGGGGCTGGTAGAAGATCCAAAGGGAGAACCTCAGAAGCAGACCTCATGGTGGGAGGGAAATGAGGAAAGAGAGTGTAGACTTTCAGGTTCAAGAGAGTAAGTTATCAAAATTGGTGTAGAGATTAGAGAAATCCTTCTCTTTTTCTCCCCATGTTTCAACTTTAGCCTAAAAGAGGGTCAACTCTCTTATGCTTTTTTTTCTTCTATCCTCTTTTCCTCAATTACACCTGACTCACTTCTATTAAATCCAATGGTTCAAATTACTATTAGGTGTTGGAGGGAGGCAAAACTTTACTGATCTTAAGGTTTTCAGCTGGAGCTCTATAACAAAAAGATTAACAAGTGAAAAACAGTTTATTAATGAATGTAGAACATATCACACAAAAGAATGCTGAAGGAAAAGTAACTCAAAGTGGTGGCTTAGAACTCTGGCTTATATAGCATCTATGGCAAATGTGCTATATGTAGAGAAATGACAGGGCAAAGGAAAATGGTTTTGAAGTTTCCAAGAGTGGGAAGCTGTGGGAAGGTAAATATATGGGAGAAAAGTAATGGAATAAAGTTTTTGCACTCTCCTTTGGTGCTGTCTCTGGGTTGATAAGAGTTAGAGTCATCTCCACTAAAAAAGGAATTATATCCTGCCTTTAAGAAGGACATGGGGAAAGTAGAGTTTTCCTGTATTTGCTGCTTCTTAATTGCCTTCAGCTCAAAATAATTTTTATGTCAAAGAGGCATATTTTGAGGTGACATATTCTGGTTTCCTTTAGTGTCTCCAAATCATGGCCAGTTCCTTTTTGGTTTGGCTCTTGCTATTAGACATTCCTGAACTCAAATATGGTGAGCTTTCTTCTTTGCTTCTTGTTAGTATGCTGTAAACTATCTAGCTCATTATTGCTCAAAGTGTGGTTCTTAGAAGCAACAGCTGCAACACCTGGGAACTTGTTACAAATGCAAATTTTTGGGCCCCATCTCAGAGCTAACGAATCAGAAACTGTGGTAATGAGGCGGGGAAATCCGTGTTGTAGCAAGTGCTTCAGGTGATTCGAATGAAGGCACAAGTTTAAGCAATTAAGCCTAGACTTCAGTTAGGCTACCCAGGCCTCTGTACTCCTTAAGCAGAGGTTGCATTATGTGGTGAGGAGTCACTTGGAGTCAGCTAGCTCTTGAGTTCCATCCAAAGCTCTGTTATCTTCAGGATTTGGAAGTTGAAAATGTTATTTCAATTTTCTAAACCTCAGTTTTCTCATTTTTATCAAAAATATGTCATTTATCATACAGCATTGTTTTAAGAATTGACATTAAAAATAAAAGTATCTAGCACGGTCTGATTTTAATGTGCTTAGATTTCAAAATATATTTTCTAATTTTGAGAGACATGCCCCAAACATGATATATTTACAATAAGATAAATATAACAAGCATGAAAACAAACAAAACCTCCCCAGGATTTTGCAAAAGAAGAAAAAGACACTGTCAGGACCCCTGTAATTGCTAAATCTATCAGGCAGGGTCCTCCAGAGAAATAGAACTAGTCATATATATACTTATATATATTAATATCTGCAGGGTAGGTCAGGAGACTGGAGAGTAGACTTGCAGTTCCAGTCCAAATGTGGTCTGCTGGTAGAATTTCCTTTTCCTTGAGGGAGGTAAGTCTTTTTCTATTAGGCCTTTAACTGGTTGGATGAAGCCAACCCACATTATGTAGGATAACCTGTATTATTTGTTCAAAGTTTACTGATTCAAATGTTAATTGCATCTAAAAAATATCTTCACGGAAACATCTGGAATAATGTTCAACCAAATATCTGGCTGCCACGGCTTTGCTCAGTTGACACGGATAATTAACCATCATATTAAGGCTGATTTTAAATTTAATTTTGAGTTTCCTAGTAGCCAAGGAAAAAAGAGAAGCATATTTTTATGTAGTCTTTTATTAAGAAAGATAATTTCCTTAGTAGAGACAATTTTTTTTCCATACATTAAATTCTAACATATGGTATAGTTTTTCATATACAATCTTATATTGTGGATCATGACCTATATTATAGGCAAGGTTTTTTAAGAATTGTTGTTTTATAATTAACAGAGAAACAGTTTTTGTATGGCTATTTCTGGCAAAGAATCTCTGTAAAATTAATGAAGGTTATTCTTCCCAGGATCATTAACTGGTGTTTGGGTTTGGGGTACATTCTAAGTTCCACAGCCCTCTCATGAATTGAAGCAAATTTATAAATATGTAACTACTTTTATTTCTTCAGGGCTTGACTAAATCAACTTTTTAGATATCTTTGAATTTGGAATCATGCCAACTCCTGCATCCAATCTGTCACCAAATCCTGTCATTTCTGACTTCAATATTCTTTAAAAACTGTGCATCTACTCCCTCCTGTTGCCAGTGCCTTAGTCTAATCTGTCATTATTTTATTGGAACCTTGGTGATAGCTTCGAAACTTATCTTTACTCCTGCTGTGGTCACTTCAAGTGCTGTATTTACACGGCCACCAGACAGCCTTTTCCAGGACACAATTATTATGCTACTTCTTTGTTTAACAGTTACCTCTGATGGACCAATGTGTAAGGTAAAAACTTTCAGCTTCACTCTTCCATATGCACCTTAACCTTTGACCATATCAAATTATTTAGAATATTTAGAAAACACTATTACTTTAGACATTTCTACCTCTGTAGATTGCTGTTTCCTGTGCTTGGAGTGCTCTATCCTCCTAATTAGCTTACACAAATCCCAGTCACCCTTTAAGACAACTTAAAGGCCACCTCCTTTGTCAGACTTTCCCTGACATGCATAAGCAAGAAGTCACTTCTTCCTCCTTCCCCCAGAGCAACTTAAACATTTGATTTATATTTCCTTGGGTGTCAGAGTCTGGAATTAGGATACAAAGTGGAAATCACAAATAGCTGCAATCACCCTTGAAAATCTCTTAAATTGCCAACCAAAAGAATATGTTAAGTCTATATTCTTGCCACATTAGAGACTGACATACTATTGCTCTGTGAATCCTATACAGCATTTTTTCTCAGATGTTAGGAGCAGTTTGTATTTTCATTAATTAAGCATCAATAAAACAGTTGGATTATGTCTAGCTTATGTTTCATGATTGTATATAATAATGATACATGGTATCTTTAAAACTAGACTCATGCACATACTCACTGCTCCACACTGAGAGGTACATGCATGCCACGCTGAGGTTGAGTGTGAGAACCTTTGTGCTAATTGAAAGGAATGGTGTGGGAAACCATCTGAACTGTTTCAATTGTTACTTTCTTCTTTCTTTCTCTCTCTCCCCCTCTCTCTTGAGCCATGCTTGTGTAGTTTAGTACAAGCAGGTTGAATTATTATACTCTACTGTGTGTAACAAGCCCTGTTAACCTAGGTAGAGTACTCACATTGTGATGCGGATCTTTGTTTTATGCAGCTCAGGAATTTCCTGGCTATTTCCTGGAATTTTCTGGAGTGGAAAAGTTTATGAGTACAGACCTATATTTTTCATATTTGTTCCCTTTCTCATACATATCATGACTTCAACGGCCATTGCATGAATAAACGAAATCAGTTAATAGGTGGCAAAGGATAAGGCATTGAAATTCCTTTCGGCTTTCTCTATGAACTTTCGGGGTGACGAAGAGGATGTTTAACATGTCTGCCCATTTGTGACAAGGTTCTGCATAGGGATAAAACTCGTCTATTTGATAGACTTGTGAAAGATATTATAGGACAGTTAAAATACCACATAAATGCTAAATAATAAAGTGACAAGCACAATATGTCAGGGGACGCATAGTAATGCAACTATGTCTGTAAAACATTTACTGTATTTTGTCTCTAAAATGTACAACAACAACAACCCACCAAATGGCGGCATCTGTGCTTATTTCCTCCCTGGTCCTCGATATTTGGAATCCTTTCAATGTTCAATGCCCAAAAATGCAATAAATATTTTTACTTTGGTACATCCTTATTTTAACACTGGAGTTGGTACCAGCCAGGATTGTGGGGTTACTCACATCATGTGACTCTCCTCCCACCATTCAATGTGCTTACAAGTGGAAACTGATAAAATGAGCATCGAAGGCAGCCTGGGAGGGAGAATGCGTGAGAGGAGGCATTGCAAAACACATACTGAGGGCTATGTGTGGAAGGCCCAAGAAGGGTGCTGTTCAGAGGCAATCTCATTAGAAATGGTGAGAGGGGAAGGAGGTGGGAATAGTAGGTAAGTATGAGCGCTGATCTCTTCTCTTTGAGCACCAGGTGGCACTACTGCCTTCTATCCTGGCTGCTGCCTACCTACCTCAGGAACAATTCCAGAAACCTAGATTTTGTAGGAAGGGTTAGGCGAAGGTTAATGGAGCTGTGTAAGTCAGGAGAGGGGTAGGTAATATATAGAGATCAGAATGTTCCTTGTTTATCACACCCTAGCAATGACTCTAATCATGAGAACCTGCTGATCTTTAATGTTTTACAAGGCATTAGGGGACATGATTTAATATTATTAAACTGATGAATAGGAGAGATCATTTAGCTTAGGGCTGCGGTCCTCAACACCTGGGCTGTGGACCTTAGGCTTGTTAGAACCAGGCCACAAGGCAGAAGGTGAGCAGCGGATGAGCTAGGGAAGCTTCCTCTGTGTTTACAGCCACTCCTCATTGCTCCATCACCACATAAGCTCCGCCTCCTGTCAGATCAGCTGCAGCATGAGATTCTCATAGGAAAACGAACCCTACTGTGAACTGCTCATGCTAGGGGGCTAGATTGTGTGCTCCTTATGAGAATCTAATGCCTGATGATCTGAGGTGGAGCTGAGGTGGTGATGCTAGCACTGGGGAGCAGCTGCAAATACAGTTTATCATTAACAGAGAGGTTTGACTGCACACAAATGTAATGCACTTGAATCATCCCCAAATCATACCCCCCAACACCCAGTCCATGGAAAACTTGTCTACCATGAAACCAGTCGCTAGTGCCAAAAAGGTTGGGGACCGCTGGCTTAGGGTATTGCTAGATGATAAATTTATTAACAAGTTGACTTGCCAAGTTCCTGAAGACAGAGAAATGTATACAAAACAAACAAAACAAAACAAAACAAAATCAATCACTGTAAGCTCCTCGACACATATTACAGTCCACAGGAGGGTAAGTATATCTGCTTGTAGTATCAAGAATATTCCTGCTATTCAGCAGTAGTTGGTTTCTTGGGAAGACTGTGAATGGGATAAATGACCAAATTCTCCTTTTCTCATTGGCTGCTACTAAGTTTAGAAGTAAATATGGGACCCATCTAGAGCCAGTATGATATTTTGCAGGATGGTAAACATATTTTAGCCATGTCCTTGGCTTTATCTTACATCTTGCTCATACCTCTCACATGTATATTTTACATTCTTTGTTCACTTTTGCTTTTAATTTATGTTATCTTGTAGAAGTTTATATGCTCCTGAAAGCTTCTTTAAATGCTTTCTGAAATTAGAATAGGCAGACATATGATTAATTACATAATTATAACAAACCTCATTAGGTATACCTTGCTAGATAGTAAGAATCAATAGAATTGCTCCTGCCCTCAAGAAGTTTACAACCAAATGATGGAATTATGAGAAAATGTCCCCTAAATAAAGAATCTTTTTAAAATATAAGTTTTTGGAATAGAGATATCTAAGGGTAAACTCGAGGGAGAGAGGGATACTTGATTCCATGATTAACTCTGTAGTTCGGCTGCTGGCTTTGCGTGTCCTCAGGCAAGATGGATAATCCCCTCTAAGCACCAGTGTTTCATCAGTACAAGGCAGATTCACCTTGGGACAGTCAAATACTTGGATAAAAGGAAGAAAGTCATGGAATGCAATATTTGACTATTGTTACGTAACATTTGATTATAGTATCACTCCCAGCAAAACTAGTAGGGGAAAAATGTCATTTTAAATCACATAGTAAAAGGAAAAGACAAGTTTTGACTGAAATTCAGCACTTTTCCTGTAGGAAATTGCCACCTTATTGAGGCAACAGGTATAGTAGATGCTGTTTTCATTTTTAAGCATCTATTTTCAGCTGCTTGAGACAAATATTTGGAATTGTGTTCTTAGTGTAAGAAAGTAAATATTCTTGGAAAAAAAAAAACATAAACCTCTCAAAGGTTTTAAACTTGGAAAAGAAAGAAGTAAAGGGAGTAAAATCAGGACTATTTTTCACACGCTGTTTTTCAGTAAATTTTAGAACAATTAAGAACAAAAATGCCAGACATTTGCATTGAAATTGTTTCACCAATTTTTTGTTTATTAATTCTTTTAAAACAAATCTATAACAGAGTTAACAGAATGTAATACTTTGTGGAAATGGTGGTGAGATCATTAGGGGATGGATGGAGAAGAGAGAAAGCAGGAGCTGTGGAAGGAGGAAAGTAACTCGAATCTTACCTTTAGACTCAGTGACTTCATGGAAAACCATGGGCCAGAGATACTAGAACATAGTAGGCTCTGGAGTCAGATAGATTTGTGTGCAACCCATCTTACTCTGTGACATTGGGCAAGTTCCTTAACTTCTCTGAGCCTTGGATTCTTTCCATAAAGTAGACACACTAACATCAGCTTAGTTGAAAGAATAAAAATCATGTACAACTTTTCTAGTTCAGGGCCAGGCCCATGGTAGGGGTTCAATAGATGACAACTAATAGGACAGGGATGACTCATTCAACTTTTATTCCTTCGGCCTATTTGGGACAGAAATAGTAATGGTGGCTTAGCTTCACGACTTTGCTCCATTTAAGGTGACAGATGACTTTAGGTAAAAATACTTTAATTGTCCTTAAACTGCTGCATAAGGCCAGTCTCCTATCAGTCATTCTCCAGTTTGAAAAAAGTCACCCCTTCCAAGCTCTCATTTGCCACTGAAATCTGTCTTGATCAATATCTAGCTTCCATGAGGTCTGGTCTTATCCACCTTCCTTATTCACATTCAGAGGGCAGAAACCATGCTTCATAAAAAATTTATAGTAGCCAGCACAAAATCATGTACTTCACTTTTGCTTTATGACATAATTTTTCTAATGCTACCATGCCATCAGGGCACTGAAAGAACAGCATGATGCCCTCGTCCTTTTTGCTTTTATTTCCTGAATTGCTTACCATGGGTGACTAGTGAGCAAGCTAACACTTTTTGAACACAAATGCTGTGCAAAGCATCCTGTTCAACATGTTATACACAACAGAGTAACAGCTCAGACCCAGCCTCAGGTAGGTAATAAACGAAACATTAAGTTTTCTGGAATTTAATTTAATCTCTATTTTGTATCCCCAGTTCACTAAGTTATACCCACATAATATCAATCAAATTGGGACTTTTTTTTTTAGGCTTTGCATTGGAATTCATGGTGCAGGAGTTGGACATAATTCTTGGCATCTGCATGTATCAGTTCTGACATCTGATGAACTATCTTTGAACAGGTCTGGCCCTGAGAGTCTGGTCAACATAGATCACCCCTCAGATCTCTCTCATTTCTCCCTGAGAAACATCTGAGTCCAAGTCTCTGACACTCCCAGGCTCTCAGGACATGGTCAGCTACTCCCTTATCACTCCAGGGAGAGAGCTCTGTTTCCATGTGCTTCTCAGTTGCCTGGTCTCCTTCCTCTGCTGCTGTTCAATCCTCACAAACCTGGAAGGGAAGGTTTAATTAAATCCATCTGTACGGAAACTGAAGCTCAGATAAGTTTAGGAATTTCTGACTGTCACGTATCTCTCAAGTGGAGGAGTACCGTTTCAAAGCAAAGTCTAGCTTTATGGTTCAAGTTTCTTCTGCTACACTGGACTGCATCAGTTATTTGAGTTAAAAGCATTAGAACTTTTTAATTCTCATGCTAAAACCTATCATCTCGTACCCACTTTTAATAGTTTAATTCATAATTTTTAGTTAAGAGTCACCTTGGTAAGTAAAACTCAGAGTTGTAAAGGCAATATTTCTCAAAATCTGGTCTATGCCAGGATTACCTGGACTGCTTATTAAAATGTTTATTCTTGGGTCCAATCACAGACCTACATTAGCTCTACTATCTGGGCCATGGAATGTGTGTTATTAATAAGCTCACCTCGTAATTATTATTCATGACAGCTTTAGTAAACCATTATTTTAACATGTGTAAGACTAGTGTATTTTAATCTTGGTAAAGAGAGTCAGAAATATATGAAATCTGAGGTGCAAAGGTTTCGAATTGGTTTACCAGGCCAGCTAACTATTAAAAACTTTGGAGATGGAGGAATGACCTTGATATTGGGAAAAGGAAGAAGGAAACAGAGAAATAGCAGACAGGTTCCTCAGACAAATTTCCTTTCATTCCTGATATTGCCTGCCGACAGTCCCGTGTGAGAGTGTATGAGCTGGTGAGAAAACATTTGGAATTTAAACCTAAAGTAACTCCTGGGTTAAGAACTATATTCCCAAATGAAATAACTTTGTTATTATTTTTAATTCCCCCTGCCCAAATACCCTTAAGGCTTTAAGCTACTTGATACAGCAGTCTAGGTGCTAGTACACTTTCAGAACCAAAATAGCTTTCCTATTTGATTCTTCACATCACAGTAAAACTGTGTTAGATGGTTTGAATGCCTGGGTTCAAGATTTCAGAAATTTGCACCTAAATTGCACCTGTAAAATATGTCCTCACACATGTGAGCAAGTTGTTTTACTTGCAAATTATTGTTTTGCATATGCAATTGCTTGCTTGCATCTGGATATACATTTTGTAGAACAATTAAGTGTTTACTTTAGAAAATTAGATCACTAATTTTATGTTCATTTATATAAGACTTAGAATTTAAACTTCCAGAAATTTTTTAGGCAGAAAGATCAATACATGCTGCATGTGGTCTAAATGGTAGAAGAGGGGTAGAGTCTTTTATTTTAGTCTTTACCCTGCCTTAGCTTCTATGTGATCTTTAAAATTTATTTACCCTCCCCAGGCCTCAGTTTACTCATTTGTCAAGTAAGGTAACTGAAAAAAAATTCCTTCAAGGTTCATTCAACCCAAAATATCTAAAACTTTATTATTATAATTAGGTTTTGAATAATATATTGGCTATATTTAACAGACCAGTGTTTTATACTGATTTTGTTAATTTGACAAATATATCCTGACTGGCTATGATGGATCAGGTGCTATACAGCTACTAGAGTTACAATGATAAACCAACAGTCCTGCCATCCAAATATGAATTAGCACTGGGTTCAGTCAGGTTTAGGGACACTAGAAATTTGTTCATGTCTTGTTTGGTAACTTTAAAATAGGCAGTTTACATTATTTGTGATCATCTAAATCTCAAGTTACCGCCTAGTATGTGCCATATCAAGTGGAAAATTGACAATTGTCATTTGTTTCTCACTACTTCCAAGGATGGAGTGAATAATAAAATGGGAAAACCATTTCTGAATCCATTTATAATTCACAAAATCAGTATAGTAGTTTGTATTTCTTTTGTGGAATTGTTGAACTCTACATCAGGCAGTATGTGGATGATTTGTAGGAGCATAATTTGGTGAAAATTAAAGGATGAAGATAGTCTTTGAATGAAGATAGTCTTCCTATGGGATGATATTCAGGGGTTTTGTGACACTTATATAGTTTTCTCTCAGTATAAAACTATATTTTAGATTACTTTGTTGGGATACTGACTTCAAGATTAGAGATCTATTGCTTTATACACCTACATGTTGTTTTGTAGATAAAAAGATATTGATACACATGCACACATATGCATCTTGCATCTATAAAGTCAATATAAAACACTTGGCAAATAAAGATGAGAGAGGCAGTGATGGTAAGGGAAGGAATAGGGAGAGAAATATCTAGAAATTTTATGTACTCACACATTGTTTTGTTTTGTTCCATTCAGGGTCCCAACAGGAAACAGATATATAGTGTAAATTAAGAATATTCCAAGAAAGCTTATTTACCTAGGAACTAATTACAGAAGAGTAAGCTTGGTAGAAGAACCACAAGAAATAGTGTAGAAATGCTGGGTTAGTAATCGTGCAGCTGGTACCACTTCTAGGGCTAGAGGAATGAGAAGAGAGAGTGGTTACTAGAACCCAGAAGAAATTTTCTAGAGAGGGCTATCTTGAGAGGAACAGTGACCTTCAGTGGAGAGACACAGTCAGACTGAGACAGGGGATCCAAGAAGAAAAAATACCCTAATGTCATTCTCTACCACCTCTGATTTTTTGCTGGTGTTCCAGGTGCCAGTTTTAACTGGAAGCCAGAAAGCAAGGAAGTCCATTGATTTCATCCACCAATGGTGAGGAAGGCAGGTGGAGAAGTGTGGGTAGGAATTTGAAGTTGCAAACAAATGGTGCAAGGTACACTCTTCCAAAAAGAATTTAAGCACCCTTACAAGGAAATTTTATACATGTGTGTATATATATTATATATGTATAATTACATATATATGTATATGATGTTGCAAGATAGCATAAGTTAAAACACAATGAAAGAAAAGAAGAAAAAAATAAAAAGAACTATTACTATTGAAACTGAAAAGACCCATTTATACAATTGCTCAAATGAGATGGAAACTTATTTATTTCTAATGTAATAGTCCAGAGATAGGTAGGTGGTTTAAAAGGGCAGGTAGCAGCTCTGCTTCATGAGAATATCTACTGATAGATTTGTTGTGTCTTTTTGCTTTGTTTTGGGGAAGCAGACAGCTTCCCCTTGTAGAAATGACTAAGATATTGCACACATCACTTCTGTGTTGGCACACATTTTCTGTACCTCCTCAGATTCTCTCAGTGATGGACCCTGCTGTGACCTTCAGCTGCTTGCTTCACCTCACCCACCTGTTATATCCAGCATTTAGGCACCTAGGGCAGACCAGTCTTTTGCCCTCAGAAAGCTGGTCTCTCTACTCGGCTTCTGCTGATCATACAAGCTTCGTAACTAAATTTTCTGGCTCTCTCGCCATATCTGAACTTAGATGAAACACAACATCAAAGGACATGGTGTTTGGTGCTCTGGGTGGCTGCTGTGGGGCCAAATGCAATCTAGATATGCAGTTAATTCTCATGGGGCAGCTTGGACCAATAAGAAATAGATGACTGGAGGAAGCCCATCTCTCTCTTCTTCACTGTACATACTCTCCCCTTAGAGAATTCTTTGAAGTATGGTGTTTCTTTGTATTCCACCTGGAGAAGTTGTACATATTGAACAGATGCAACTGCCAAACAAAGAGCCGTGTGTTGTTGAAACATCATTTTATATCTTGCATACCTCGCTTTCTCTTATCCTCATCCTCGATCCCCTGAATTTACACCTCCCCCACAAGCATCTTCACTTTCATTCTGATTCAATCTTTGTGTTTCAGGGAGATTGAACATGTTTATTCTCATCTAGTTGATCAGCCCTCTTCCGTGACGAAACTTGAAGTAGAGAGGGATTTTTCTAAATAAGACAAATGAGAGAAGAGTGGATTTATGGGAAGAGTGAGAAGATTTGCCCAAAGGGAGTAAAACGGAGTCAGGAATGAGACCGATAAGTAAACTAAAACAAAATAAAATGCATAACATGATCTTTTACACAAAGTAGAACAAAAACTCTATTTAACTTTTACAGAGGCCAGCATGAAAAAGGAAATATTGTTCATTATTGTATTTATGATGCCTATGAGATAAAAAAGACACACAAATTTGAACTTTTAGGAAAACTCCAAATTCTTGATAGAAAGATCAATACAGTGTTCTTCCTGAGTCCTATATCACTTCTGAATACAATAACACAATGACTAATAGAAATTCATAAAGAAGATATTTGATTATCTCACTCAATAGGACGTCTGGAGGTAAGCATCCTGAACTGTATTTGGTGGCCCTCTGATGTCATTAAGGACCCAGGTTCTTTTCATCTTTTGCTCTCCCATCTTCAGTATGTTGCGTTTGATTCTTTAGTTTCTCTTCTCTTGGTGGCCAGAGATGTCTGCCTGTGTTCCAAGCATCAAAGGGAAGTGAGGAAGGAAGCATAAGGTAGGGGAGAATTTCCCCTCTATCATCTCCCATGGGAGAAGATCCATTCTGGAATTCTCCTACATCAACTTCATTTGTGTCACATTGGCCTGCATTGGATCATCATGGCCACTCAAACCTGCAAGAGAGGCTGGGGATGTGAACACTTGCTTTGCTGAGCCTGAGAACCTGGTAGAAAGAAGGAGGTTGAAAAAAAGCTGATGGAGAGGCTACTGGCAGTGTTTTTATACATTCTCATAAGGAGAACTACTGTGGTAAAATGAATAATATCCTAGGTAACATGTTGCAGTAGATACATATTTCTTATAGCTATACTTTAAGTGTTTTCCATATATGCTGATGGCATTACACTACCATATGATTCAATAGAAATAATTCCTCATAGTGGGAGTAAGATACAAATGATTGCAGCCTAGATATGCAACTGATCTGACTTGCATATTTTACAGTGTGGGAGAGTGTTTTGTCTGAGTGTTCTGAAAACCTGTCTCTGAATTTTATTCATCTTAACCAGATTTTTCAAGACTAATGTATATATGGCCGTGAGCTCCTGATTATACTCCATGGCAATACCTGAGTATGACCCTTTGATTTTGTCACTTGTATAGACCCCAGAATTTCTAGGAGATAATGAAGTTAGGGATAAAGTTGCCTGGCTTTGGGGGAGATCTAAGAAACCTAATATGAATGTATGCATGCTATCTCTGCTCAGATGTAATTGTGCCAGGGGGCCAAGATTCTGCTCTGAAAATTGTTTCAAATTGGCTTCAGTGACTGCACAAATGGGCAATAAAGGCCCCCAAGATATACTCCATATTATATTGCAGAAATAATTATACCTGAAGAATTTTAGGGCAAGTGAAATCACACGCTTGCCTGGACAAAAGTAAAATATCCATAAAGTACCCATAAAATGCTAAGCTTTCAGTACTGCTAGTTCCTGGTGTACCCTCGAAGATAAACTGTTAGTGAATATGCACCAAAATAACTAAATGAGGTAATTCATTGTATGGGGCTGTTGTTTATACACCAATTAAAAGTAATAGAATGGCTTCCAAAAATAACTACTTAGTTTTAGAATAATTTCTCTGTGCTTCCTTTTGGCAATAATCAGCAAATAGGATTGGCGATTCAGGCCACTTCTAGTATGAACTGATAAAACTATACTGTCTTTATTTAACAGAAACTTTACCTTTTTTTTTTTCTTAAAAGTAAAATGAGCTAATATTTATCGAGCACTTTACATATTTAAATCTCTCAATCCCAATGAAGTAGACACTATCTTTGAAATGTTAAGTGATTGAGAGAAGGTAAGGGGTTTGTCCAAGTCATACAGTTGCAAGTGGTGGATATGGGACAAGAGAGAGACTTGAATCTAGTGAATCTAAAAGTGGACGACGATCTTTAGGAAACAAGAAAGAGAATTGCTCAGAATCCCTGCTTGACACAGACCCATGATGTCTGAGTTCAAGGTCATACACTGAGGGAGGTATAAAGTATCTGTTTCCCTATTTCTCAAGCTGTGTTTACTTTATGAGACAAAGCCTAGCAATGTCAGGAGGTGAAGCCTTTACAGATTTTTTCACAATCCAGCTCCATCTGCTCCATCTCACTCACATTCTGACATTGGGTTGCTGATGGTATTGTTAGTTTTCACCCTTTTGCTTGTTTTCATAAGCGCCCTAGTGATAACTTGGATGACACTATGTCAGATATTGCTAATTAGATACCATTTTAAATTGAAAGTCATATATACTTATTTACTTTTGCCTATATTTTTAAATTCTTAATTCTATCTTCTAAGGCTGTAATTTTTGTTTTATGCCTTATTATAATTTGCAGAACCTCTTTCCCCACCATACACACATTCCACATACAGCACAGACACAGCATGCACACACACACATGCACACTCGCTCATGCACCACACATATCACACCATCACGTGCACTCACATACACCTGTTTTCCTTTTCATATCTAGCAGCAGTCACGCACAATTGAGCAGGACTAGAGGGTACAAAAAAAGGGCACCTTGTATTCCTGGAGGTGTAGCCTTCTAAAGTCAAATAACATACGTGAGAGTGATACCTGGAGCGCCATCTTAGCAGTGCCTGTGGAAACCTGAAGTTTTTCAAGTCATCCATTGATTCAGAGATTCGGAGACACAGAACCGTCTGAGTTCCAGTATCTGTTCTGTGTTGGGCACACGATAAGTAATGTGGTCCAAGGGACAGTGGTGTTCTGTGGTTAGATTTACCTGGTTTCAAATATCTTTTCCCCATAGCATCTTAAAGATTCCTTGTATCTACCTAGACTAGCCAAACAAAGGCTCTAACTCATCTCTACCCATATAAGTTTTGGTTTTGTTCAAAGTAGGTGATACATTAACATGTCCAACCAAGGAACATTTGTGAAAGCACATAATGAACTTTGGATGACAAGGATTGAAGAAGACTAGAACCCCAGGATAAAATGTATTCGAATGTATTAGAAGTATTCAAGTTTAAAAGGCAAAGAATATCTCAGACTTATTATAGCAAAAAAGGAACACACATATGTAAATGCTGGAGTAGGACATAGATAATTTGAAGCCTGGGGACAAGATCAGGATCTCTTTATTCCCCCAATGAATAGTTTCTAGAATTATTTCAAGCTTTTCTGCCCCATCAGATTATGTCTCATGTATCTGAATTGAAGCTGTCTTTTTTTCCTCATCTTGAAAGATTTACCTTTATATTCCCCAGGATTTACTGAATGAGTTTTTACTTTGCTGATGAAAACTACACTTCCAATAATTTAGCAGAGTGTAGTGATAGTCTTGAAGCAAAATTACAAGGGCATAATATCTCTATTCAATTTAGAACATCATATGATGCTTTGTGTATAGTGTAAGTTTGATTTGGAAAACTATTATTAAAAAAGAGAGTAACACAATTTCTCTGAATAATTTTCTATTTAAAATTATTTTATTTGGATTCTCAGGGCATGTGTGTTGAGAGAATATTAAAATAGTGCAAAGTCAGTGCAAAAGTGTTGCAATAATAAAAAATGTACTAAGTACATTATCCAATATTTTTTTTTGTTTCCTGACAAAGACATCAAAAATATATCATCCTTTCTCATAAATGGACATATATAATCATAGAGGTTCTCTAAGCTCTAGTTTAAAATGGCAGGTGTAAGAACAGAGATGAAATAGGATTTAATTCTGTCTAGCAGAAAGGGTGGCAGAAAGAGCTTTGTAGAGGAAATTAAATTTGAACTGGGCCTTAGAAGATGGTTAGAATTAAGATTTCTATCTAATGATGGTGACCTAAGCAATGTGAACCAAACTTTCTTATAAGGAAAGCTTTACAAACTGCTCAAAATCTTTAAAAACTATATCCTTAAGGGAATTAAAGTGTTAACAAAGTTATGAAGATTTATTCAGGGGAAGATAAAGCTCCAGAGAAGTATCTATGGCACTTGGGTTTGTGTTCCCCTTGGAAAGGCAACCTGAAGTTGGTACTTGTCAATTCCAGAAGTTGTGACTGAGAGGAGGAGGGACTGAGCATCACTGAAAATACTGGAGCCCAGAGCCAAGGGGCAGAAAAACTCCTTTTCTTAGGGTAGGAACCCCAGTGTGCTGCATCTTAGAAGAGAAGATGAACCAGTATGCTGCCCATGAAGCTGTATAAAGTCTATCCCAGAGTGATAATGCCCATCTGTACTTGGCAGAAGCAGAGGTAAATCCTCTCTAGAGAACGATGATATCGTCCTAGCTCTCACATTGTTTCTACAAACAATTCATAATTAAAATATTTGCTATAAAATAAAAATAATCAGACATTCAAGAATGCAACTTATCATAAACAAAATCCATAATATACAACAGATGAAAGAAATAATCCTACAAAGTTATTAGACATAGACTTTAAAATAAAAATACTTACTAAGTTAATGGAGGCAAAGATGCAAAAATATCACAGAGAATCAAATGAAAATCCTTGAAGGGAAAAATTGTATGACCAAAATTGGAAACTCAATGGATAGATTTAATAGCAAATTAGACAGAGCTGAACAGAAGAGGAATTAATCTAAAAGATTGGTCAGAAGAAAATATCCAAACTGAAGCAATGAGACCACAAGGATGAAAAATACAAAATATAAGATGATATAAAGAAAAGGCATAACATAAATTATTTGGAGTCCAAGAAAAAGAGGACAGAAAGGAAATGAGCCAGATGTACTTTTGGAAGAGCTAATAATAAGAATTTTGCAAAACTAATCACAGATATCAAATCATAGATTCAAGAAACTATATGAAATTTAGGTGGGGAGAAAAATACATGATTAGGCTCATAATAATAAAATTTTAACAATTAAAGATGATGAATAAAAAATCTTAAAAGCAACCAAAGAAAAGGAAGATTGCCTTCAAAGGAGCAATTCTTAGACAGTAGCTGACTTGTTCACATAAAGAATGAAAGCCAGAAGAAAATTGAATGATGCCTTTATAAAACTAAAAGAAAATAACTTCCAACAGAGAATTCTATATTCAGTAAAAATATCTTCAAAATAAAACTGAAATAAAGACATTTTCAATATTTTATTTGTTGGAGTAGATCAAAGTAGATTTGTCACCCACAGCCCTACATTGAAGGAAATACTAAATGGTGTCTTTTAGACAGCAGGAAAATCATTCCAGAAGGAAGTGAAGAGATATAGGTAGAAATAAAGAGCAAAGCAAATTGTACATTCATGGGCTAATCTAAATAAATATTGCCTGTATAAATAATAATATTTGTTTTATCATATTTATTGCACACTTTATATATACATATATGCAAATATGAAAATATGCAAAAACAATGGCATTTCATTCTGAAAAGGGATTATTGGAATCAAAAGTGCTTGCATTTCCAAGGTAGAGGGTCAAATGACTATTAGACTTGAATTAAGTCAAGAATACAACAATTATGAATGGGTGCAATGCTCCAATTAAAGGACCAGATTTTAAAAAATGTTCAACTTTATGCAGTTTAAAGAAGACACATCTAATACAGAAGGATTAATAAAATTTGAAAAGATAAGGTTGGGGAAAATATGGCTAATAATTCCACAGATAAGCCAGGGTGGTGAGTGTATTTATAACATTGTCCAAAGACGATAATTCACACAAGAGGAGAGCAAGGGAAGAACTTTCTGTTAATAACAGCAGCATTGTCTTTAGTGGATGTAGGTTACAGGATGGCAAAAGACTAAGAGACTTAATGTATTAAGAAATCTTGTCTCTGATATGATTGAAACAAAAAGAGGAAGGGCTTCCAAGCTTGAAATTTGAATTTCAAGTGACTTAGTTGATAGGATATAATGAATTCTACAGGGCCAGTCAGGATTTGAGAACCAGTGATATTGTTATATTTCATAGTTTCTGTACTAGGAGAAACAAATACATGATCACATAAGGCAATCACTATGTTCTTCTAAAAATAAGTGAAAAGAAATATTTACTATTATATTCAGTATGGATGTTGTAATTATAACTCATTTGGTCAAAATTCACTTAATTGAGTGCAAATAATATAATATAATTAAATATTATTTAATAGTAGCTCAAGAGGGTGAGTCATTTATATTTAATTAGATGGACATACAAAAGTTGTCATGTGCAGCAATTAATAGACTTCACCCTTTTTTTTATATAAACAATATTTTTTTAACTTTGTTATCCACCTACTTCTCTGCCCACAAGCTTCATCTATTTTACTAATGTAAAATGTTTAATCTATTTTATGTAGCAATTTTATGAACTATTTTTAACCACAGGGCTATAATAGCATACACTAGTCCTCCACTTTTTATACATTAAATTTTTTTTTCCCTCCTTGGTTAAAATTTTAATTTAACCAGTATTGCATGCCCTTCTTATATGGTGAAGTTCATATCCATGAAGCATTTTAGTTCCTGGAGTGAATAGTATTAGTTGATGCAGTACATTTACTTAATGAGACAATGATACAGTTAATTTTCTGTAAGAAAACGCAGAACCAATATAAGCACGATCCTCCATTTCTAAGTAAAGGCCCTGCTATATGTGTCTATATCAGTCTCTGCAGTGTGGAAATTCATTGTACTTGTGAAGAAAAACTATTTGGAGGTCTTTTCCAAGTAGGATTTACATTCCTGTTCAATTGTTGATGAATTTTTAATCCAGGAATCTTTGGTAGTGGGAAGTAGTAAGGATGGGGGGAAGCAGAGGAGACAGGAACAATTTTCTCTCTTAGAAAGGCTGGCAATCGTGGGGTGGGGTGGGGAGAAGGAAAGTCAAAAAAAGAAACATTCACTGTAGAACTAAAAAATAATAAATACAAGTGGGGAACTCATTGTTTAAATAGAATATAATTTGTGTTTGTTTAAATGTATTTAGAGGGTTAATGCAAATTTAAGCCATGCTCAGTGTATTTTGGAGAAAATACGGAAGAAAGATTATTTTTTAGTGGGTAGGAGCAAAGTAGCAAACTGAAAAACTTGTCTTGCTTCCAGAGATACTACTGTAATCTGTAATGGGCTTCTTACTGGGACAGAATTTACAAATTGCTCAGGGGCCTAAAGATGGTAGAGATTACCTGGGGAAGCATGATGCACTCTGGGTAGAACTGCTCAGCTTCCTTCATTGCACCAATCCAAAACCTATGAAGTATGGCCTCTTACGTTTCACAGTCCTGAGGAATGGGCGGGAGCCACGGAAGAGCACATTTACCTTTTACAATGATTGAAATTTACAGGGCAAAGTGGCAATGAAACCAAGCTGTAGACATGCTGATTTTGACAGCTGAGCTGGACAGCGCTCCCAGCTGATACTCTTAATCTGGAGATCCTTGGAGAAAAGACTGCCTCAACAAATCACTTTGGACTTTTGAAGTGCAGAACTTATTTGTGGAAGGAAAAGAGGCTAGTTATTTAGCCAAATTCGACCATGAATTCATCAGGGGAAGAAGCCCATATTCTAATGCCATTCGATGCCCTCCAGCAAGTCTTTGTTTTATATTTAATGATGATATTAAGAATGTGAATGAATGGTTATTGCCACCTTATGTGGATATAAAATTAAGGGCGAGGAAAATAGAAAACATATATTTTCAGGGTCAAGACTTGATGAATTTTCTCTTAGCCCTTATTCTGTGGACTCATGATCCCAAATTCTTTTTTGCTCATAAGGTGTTTCATGTTACAGACAGTTCCTGCCTTCCAGAGCTTTTACTCCTACAAACATTACTAACTTGTGAGTGGATAATACTTTTGTTTGTCATTTTAGTCACTTTAGCAAATATAATAGGTGACTCAGCCTCTTCACAAAACACGTTGGAGAGTCCTGAGGAACAAAATCCTGTTTGTATGTCATCTCTTACCTCAGCACCCTTTGTGGAGGAAGGGTTAGGAAAGAAGGTTGACACTCATCTCCATCAATCCTGTGTGATTCTTAGCCCAACAGAGAAACTTCAATGTAGTATAATATGTTTGACTGTATTCATGGAAATTTTCCAGACTGTCATTCCTAGGTTTTGCTTAGGCTAAAGCAGGTGAAAGTGTTCACATTTTTTGGAGGATGGGTGGGTAGAGAGGTATAATTCAGTGATAACAGAAATCTAATAATTAAGGAAGATTTTAGCCCTTAACAAACAGGAAGCAACATATAAATCCTACTTGTGAGTCAAATGTGACTCAAGCAATGATAAGGGCAGGTCACTCTTACCTCACTAAAGAAATAGCATAATTCTGAAATCTGGTAGTTCTTGCTCAGTACCTGATTACAGAGCCCAAATACCCATGCTACACTAATCATCATCATCACCACCACCATTTTACAATCAAAAAGTGCTATTAACTCTACAAAGCAGTTTCATATTAATGATGTCTTTGATGCTCACAGATAAGTAGGTGGGTATTACTGTGGTTCATTTCATAGATGAGAAAATCAAGGCACATAGCCATTAAATAATTTGCTTAAAGTCACATAGCTAATTAGTATCAGATTGGAGCCTCTTCACCATCAGACTTGGGCTCTTAATAGCAACAAATTTTAAATAAGAAATCAGCATCCTAATTTATACCCTATGCAAAGACAGTGAAAAATATTATTAATGACTTCAGCAGAGAATGTGATAGGAGCTAGATTATATAAATGTTTAAGAATAAGTTTAATCTTACTGATTAAGATCTATGGGAACTTTTTGGAGCAATATAGTTTTCATTTGCCCCAAACATAAGGGAGAAGCCATCAGTATCATGGCATAAGCTTTCAGATTTGTAGAATGGTGAATTTGGGCTAAAAAGATATTATCTACTACAATTAAAATATAGGCACTTTACTGTTTCATTTTTACCTCTGAAAAAAGAGCTTTGATTGGATAACCGAGGTCCTTATCAGAGTGTTTACTGCTCTGGGTGAGAAGCTTGATGGGGAGGATGAGATTCAGTTTAACTTCTGTTGGTCAAGGTCAGATTTATTAAGTAGCCAATAAATTTCTTTTGATTATTAAGAATATGTCCACTTGCTAAATAATTTAAATTAAATTTGAAATACTTGCTCCACAGTGGTGATTCAATCAATTGTATGAGCCAAGAAAACCTCTTCACTTCTCTGGGCCTCAGTTTCCTCATATAAATCAAATGTTGGCCCAGTCAATTTCCAAATTCAAATTTTAGCATTAAACTTGACTAAGGGCTAAAAAAACTAACCCATAAGTTTTTCCTGTAAAAGCTGATTTCATTTTCATTATTTTTTACAGGCAAAGAGAAAAGGACATGGGAGAAAATTGCCACAAAACCACTTACTGAATAATAATCTTTCATTTTCTCATTGTCATATTTCAAAATAACAGCTCTAAGAATATTCTTCTTCATTCAATCTGACGCCATGCTAGTTTGCTGTCCTCAACCTCTTGTCCTCAGTGCAACCATTGCAGTGGCTTTACTGCTGCGTTAGTTCTACACAAGGTAAAAGTAAACATCGCCAAGACATCTTTAGAGAGATACCTTAAACTTCTAGGCCCGGCAATTTTATTTTATCCCTATATTATCCTTTTGGTGCATTTTAGGGAAGAGACAGAGAGTCAGGGAAGAAAAAGAGTTTTTCCAAATATGTGATGCTTAATGAGACTATTCCATTTTCCCTCACATCACATTAATTGTTTTTAATTTTTCTAGCTATCTTGACATTCATGTCGTGCGGAAAACTGAAGGAGCAGAGGGAGGCATTTATTTCCAGAAGAGGTCAGAGAGCATAATCAGGGGACGGAGACTAGTAAGTAATCAAGCATGCAGTACACACTTTCATTAAGGCCCATGTGTTACAAAACCACAATATTTTAATTTTCTGGTTCCTGCTGTTTAGGCTGAAGAGGTTGTGTTAAGATTTCTTTCAGTTACATTTTGCAAAGGATAAAAGTGTGCCATTTTCAGTCTTATTAAAGGTGCAATGTTTTATTCTAAGGTTCATCTTCATTTACACGAAAGGAAAAAAACTCCTCTTGATGGTTAAATAATAAAGAAGGCTGATTGTTTACAGAGTCAAGTAACAAGACTCGATTGTGTGCCATGATCCAATCTCTCCTTAAATCTAGAAATTCTTATCCAACTTAATGATGGCATCTACAGGGAGGAGAAAATTTCCATGGCACATCTTTGTAACAACCCCAAATCTCATGGAAACAAGCCAGGAGAAAAATTTAAATGAGTGTAATCCTCTAGGAAAGATACACTTAGAATTTTTCTCTTAATGGGAACTTTGTTTGCAGACAGGGAACAGTCTGCCCAGATCATGCCAACATCTGCTGCTCTTGGTAAGAAATGACCTCTTAATCATGAGCTATTCACATCAAAATGACTGCAGGCTGTTGGAACAACACGAGTTTTTCTCGAGAAGCCCTTTTTGACAATATCACACAGACTGAATGCCAGAATTATCTTTTACCTTTTTGTTTTAAATGCAATTTGCTAAGACAAGGTAAAAGTAACACATAGAACAAGGAAGAACATCAGATCAATCAAGCGAGATGAAGGCGATCTGATTTGTTTGCATCCACTCTGGAAGAATAATGCTCTGGCATGCCTTTATTTCAGCTTAGATTTGTCAATTTAGGGAATCATCTCTTTTCTCTTTTCAGTAAGTCCACCTTTACTGTGATTGTATCAGCTGCTTGTTTAGATTATAGGATTGCAGATACCAGCTTCCTGACCAAACTGTCTTTGCGAAGTGGAGGGACATGGGGACAGGGAATAATCATCCTTTACAGACTAAAGGTCCTTGCCCTTAAACTTCTGGTTCAGGCCATTGACCTGATAGAAGATGACTTATATGTCATAGCCTTGGAGATTTTATGACTATTCTATTTGCTGTGATCCAAGGCAATTCACTTTATTTTCAGTCTGTTGCCATTTAAGGTAAAGCAATAAAGTAAAAATACCTTTCTGTTGATACTCATAGCTAACTTGGGAACTATATCTTCTGATCCAATATTTTAGGTTTTGTTATGTTATTTAATCCTAGAGTAGAATCAAAGACTTTGAAGGGACCTTAGAGGTCATTGAGTCCAACCTACCATTCCATCTGAGACTCCTTTTTACAACATTCTTGGCAGGAATCACCATTTCTGCTTGTATATTTCTAGGCATTGTGTATAAGCTTTTCAACAGTGACAGTAGTGAAAAGCCAAAATATGCCTCTAGGTAGTTGCTGCAGTAAAAGAAAAAAAATGAGACTCTGTTCTATAGAACATTCCTTCAGATAAGTGGAGAAAAACAAAACAAAACAAGCAAAACTTAACTATTGAACCCTTTCCACATTTAAGTCATCTTTTCAGGACTATCAGGCATGGATCCTTCTGAGGTGAGGTTTCCAGGTCCCTCTCTGTCCTGCTTTCTGTATGTGGACACAACCTAGGGTACCTAGGTCTTATTAAAGTGTATGACATGTAGAGTAGAACATAACAGAGCTGATAGAAGTAAAGGATTTTAGAAATGAAAGGAACATCCACATTTCACAGACGCAGAAGTGGGGACGCAGGGAAGTTAGGTGAACTGTCCAATGTCACACAAATGGTCTCCTCTCTCCAAACAAATGTTAGTACCACGCTTTCTAAACTGAACTGCTTATTAACTAGATCTGATACTTCAGGTGTTGTCTGACCAGCCCAGACCTGGGGATCATATGCATTTACTTTATTAGCAACCATATTATTTGGTTGTTTGTTTTATATTATTTACATGAACTGTAATTAAACCAGGTATTATACAATTATATTTTCTCTTGCATTTTCTCTTGTGGGGTTTCACCATGGTGCAAGGTTCTCAAAATCTGAGTCCCAATTCTCTCATCCCGTCCAAATGCTATCTATCCCTTTTTGACTTGTGCAACTGTTAATTGTCAGAATGCTTTCTCTGTCCTCCTTTGGATTATTGTTAGAAATATTCAACAGGACAGGGGAAAAAACAAAACAGAAACAGCAACAGCAAACAAACCTGTGCCATTAGTATTGGGATCTAGTTTTAGATTGAAAATTCATTACTCAAGACATTTTGGAACCATTGTTGAAGCACACATGTTTATGCTGAATTGTATAGTCACCCATGTTTGGTTTTCCTCCTTGCCTGTAAACATTCTGTGAAGGCCCTTTTGCAAGTGCTTTCCTGGAATTGACATTAAGATCTGGTAACTCTATTGAAAAAGGAAAGGAGATTGTTGTGAGATGATTTACTCTTAGTAAATTTCTTAGTAAAAGAAAAATATTTCTTTCTTTTCTATGAACTCACAAATCTTCTGTTTAGTAACTTAGTCTAGAATTTTGCCAAGAATTGATGAAAAAAATTATAAATTATTGGTAGTTTTTCTTTATAAATTTTTTTTTAAAAAATCAGGACTTTTCTTGGACCTCACCTGTTCATGAAGTCTCAAAATATTTTAGTATTTTGGAAATAATATGTGCAAATGCTTAATAGCTCGGCATACAAATGTAATCAGCCTAACTTTAAGTATATTTAAACTTGTTTGTGCTCTGTTACAAAGTAATCCTTGGTTTCAGCTTCCTTTTATTGATGTATGTATGCCATTTTAAAGAATATTCTAAAAATTAAATATTAAATAAATAAAAAGAACTTATAAAATATGTGTTAGTTATAGAGAAGATGATATAAATAATATTCATGTACATAAACACAGTTTGATCATGAGAACATTTTCATTAACCATGAAGTCCTTTGGGTGCCCTTACCAATTCCATCCCTTTTCTTCCTCCATCAGAAAAAAAAACACAAAACCTGCTATACTAACTTCTTGCTTGGAGGTATTATTCTTTTTTTTTCACTAGCTCTCTCTCATGGCATTTCTCCTCTTTGCTTAATAACAAGGTATGCAATTTTCCTTATAGTCCTCCATTAGGTGGAGTGCCAATGGTCATACTTTTTACTTACAGTTTTACTGAAGGCTTTGCACTTTGAGGAATTCAAATTTAAATTTGAATTTAAATGTGTCTATGAGACCTATTTGAGTTTCACCTTGGTGCCCTGCCAATGTATACTTTCTTCCGCCTGCCTTGAAGACTGTGAAAAGTTCATTTGAGTTCAGCAAATGCCCTCATTTCAGCCAGCAGGTGGATATCTTTGGGTTTTGATAATCTCTCTGGGTTTCTGTTTGCTCTTAGTTTTTGACCTTTGTGTAGCTCTTTCTTGCTGTTCAGTGTTTATAAATATATATATGTGTGTGTGTGTGTGTGTGCGTATATTTGTATATGTGTGTGTGTTTGTGTATGCATGTGTGTGTGTTTTTTATGTTTTATCCAACATGTCATTTTCAGCAGGAGGGTTGGTTAGGAAATGAAAATGTGCTCTATACTTTTCAGTTTGAAGGTATTTCTCCGTGATAGGAAAGGCAGAATCACAACATGAGTTGGGTAATTAATTCTATTTTTCATTAATATTGTATCTTTTTGGCCCTATCTTTTTCTTTCATCATACCTGTTGCCTTAGGATTTTTTCCCCAGGCCTTTGTTTGTCCTCCCAGTCTACTCTTATCCTTAGTTATGTTCTTCTATATTTGTATGTTGTTTTTAATCTGACTTTATAATTCTTCTCATCTTTTAGAAAACTTGCCCCTTTAAACTGTTTAGAAATGGGATCATAATTATCTTCACAAAGATACAACAGCATCTTAAATTCAGAAACAGAAAATTTCTAAGAACTTCATAAAATTAGTTTTCTTCTGTTTTATGGACCCTCCTTACCTTACCAGTCTTATCCTTTATAAGAATATCTTGGTCCCATGTGTTGTGGGAGTCATAAAGCCTTCTCTGGCTCATTACATAGCTATACAGAACATAGGCTTTGTCCTCTGAAACCAGTGGTTGTGCATTGTCCTAGTGAGGACTTCTCAATTGCAAGCAGATATCAACAGATTGAATGGGATTTTAGGACAATACAAATAACCAAACTAATTTAACTTACTAATGTACAGTCTGATTTCATTTGAAACACTTAGAAAAAGACTTGGGTTGATCTACTTAAGGCTCTTCCCTATAAAACTTAAGGGTCCCTGGTAATTCTCAGTTTTTAGCAACTTCCAAAGACAGAATGGGATGAGTGGACATATATTAAATCTTAATAGTAAGTGGTTTAATAACTCTTTGATATGATAAAAATTATTTTTGTTATATTCTACCAGATTCATTTTCTGAATATCATTGGAACTCCAGGGAGGCATGGGAGAACTCAAAGAAATAGATAGAATCTAGTACTCATTATACCAGGATCTTTTATAATCACCTCAAGTTTGTAGGGTGTTGGTTCTGAGGGAAAAAAAATTGCACTTTGGCTATAGCTGACATCAAGATAGGAATATGGTATTTAGACTGATCTATTACTTTAACAAGTATTCTTAGTCCAAAATCAGTTACTACATATTACTCAATCAAGTGATACTATATAAAACTTAAAGAAGAATTGAATTATTATTTGCAAACGTTTTCTTTACAAAATAGATCAGAACCAAAATTTAATTAATTTTAATGTTTGTAAAACTAGATGTAGTAAAAAAATACCTAACATAGGTATATTTTATATCCACGAACACATGACTTTAATGGGATATTCCAATTTTCATTATTCTTTCTTTTGTGTTTGGAAGTTTACATTTATTTTAAGCTGAAAGCCTGCTGGTTGTTTAATTTTGCATATCTTGGTCATTGTGATTTGAAATTTTACAAGTAAACTAGCACCTGGATTTTATGATGTATACTATTTACGGATCAAAGATAATCTTGACTTCTCTGTAAATTTCATTAACTTTTAAAAAAATCATTGGCATGATAAGCTTGTTTATAGGCTCTATTTTTTATATATCCTTTTAGAGGATTGGCATGATAAGCTTGTTTATAGGCTCCTATTTTTTATATATCCTTTTACCTTAGAAATGTAAAAGCTAAGATACTTTCCCTGAACTTAATGGAACTTATTACCTAATAGGAGAAATACAAATGCAGACAAATGATGTAGGGAACATAGCAAGGCTCAGATGAGAACAAGAAGACCTGCTATCGTCAAAGTCCCAAATTGGAACAATTGTGTTATGGTTTGGGTTGCTTTACAATCCCTGTCCCAATCCTAGTGTGGTAAAATATTTTGATAGATTTGTTCAGGAGAGTAAGATGGGTGGAGAAACCACAGTAAATTATTTTCAGCAGTGCAGATGATTTCAACATATTTGTCTGAAGGATAGAGGAGAAGGAAAGAAAGAAGTAACACTTGATATCTGGTCTGTGTTGGAAAGGAGTTCAGTGGAACATAAAACATCCTTCAAGGGCTAAACAATGAAGGAGACATACTTTCTTAGCCCACCTGTCTTAATCTTGTGGTTTTCATGAATAAGAACAAAATCCAGATTAATATGACCACTCTAGTTTGCATAGTAATTCTGCATTCTTGATAACTTCCAGTAATGAAAAAAATCCTGAGTTAAAAGTAACAGACCACCACATAGAAGCAGCAGCATAAATGCATAGTGTTGTTGTTTTCAAATTTTAATCTTTTCAAGTAGTAGAGAATAGGAATTTGAGAGAATTGTATCTCATGGCAAAATGACTTTTAAAGAAAACAAAAAGTTTTTATGATTGTAAGCTAAGAAGACTTTAAATACTTGATTTTTGATGCTTGCAGAATAGTAGGTAGTGCATTTAAAATCCTTGGCAATTTGATAAATGGAAAGATTATGTTGCTTATTGTTTAATTTCCTTCATTACTAATGAGATCATAAATCTATTGGCCATTGGCTTCTCTTGAGAAGAAATAAATCTATTTCTTGTTCATCTGCATGGCTCATTTTCTTTTTGGGATCGTCATCGTTTTATTGTTGATTGATTTAAAAAAGATGTAAGTTTCTAGCCATAAAGGAATATCAAGGTATTGACTTATCCTTCCTCCATAAACAACTAGACAATTGGACAAAGTATATGAAACAACCATTTGCATTGAATAGTTGTGATCCCTAGGAGAAGGGAAACAAGTGTGGTGAGCCTATGATCACCCCTACTTTCAGTCTGGTGGCACAATCTATAACCTTTTTCAGGGAAGGGAATCTCAAGCATGGCAGTCTAGCTGATTTGAAGAGGCAGAAACTGAAACTGAGAAAGGCTGAGGCATTAGAAGTTGATGTTTTGGAGAGGAAGAAGCTACGGAGAAAAAGAGCTTCAGTGATATGGGTAGGGATCTCTTTTTCAGTCTTTGCTGAATACTTGTACTAAACTTTATGAAGCTGAGCAAAAGAAGTCTGGTGAACTAAAAGTTGAACAATTTTCAGAACTCAGACAGAATGGAGAAATGATTAATTTCCAGTTACCCAGAGTAGAGAGTCCTCATTCCATAACCAGAATTGAGTAATGACTCCAGTATAGTCACATAGTAGTAGGGCTAGATTACCCCAGGAATATAGGCTACTTCAGACCACCCTAACAAAGCTTAAAAACAAGCCTTGAAAAGATCAAACTGATCTGTAAGTGATTCAGCTACCTTCCAAAACAAATTTTAATGACATTCACAGAAAGCTAACATAATCCAAACCCATAATAATACATGACTGAAAAATTCTATCATCTGAGAACAGCTTATTACATGGAGAACAGATGTCTGATAGACAATTAAAAAATTGGCCAATAGAAAGAGACTTAGAATTAACAGAAATGATGGAATTTATAGGCAAAGACCTTAAAACATCTACTAAAAATATGCTTACATGTTCAAACATTTAAAGGAAAATATAAACAAAATGGAATACATTAATAACTCAATGAAGCCTCTAGAAATTACAAAAAAAAATTGAAATGAAAATTTACTAAATTAGGATAACAACAGGTTAGATACTAAAGAAATACAAACATCCACACCTTTGAGGACAGAATAAAAATGATGTTAACTGAAGTACATAAAGAAAAAGAATAGAGGGGGCGGAGCAAGATGGCGGACGAGAAACACCGCCAGTTAGAGCGTC
>VBSM01003204.1:61083230-61104991 GCA_008086735.1 Cheirogaleus medius | reverse complement strand
AAAAAGAAAAAGAATAAAAATATTTAACAGATCCTCATTAACTTCCCAGATGACATGTAGAAGACACCCTTGGATTTGGAGTCTTAGGAGAGGAGAGAGAAAGACAAAAGCAGAAAAAAATGCTTGAGTAAATAATGGCTAAAACTTTTTTCAAATTTGATGAAAATTATAAATCAATAAATCTAAAAACGTCACAAATCACAAGTAAGGTAAAAAGAAAGCACACACTAAGTCACATCAAAATCGAGCCTCTAAGAGTCAGTGACGAAGGGAAAATCATCCAGGAAGAAACAAAAACAAAAACATTGAATACAGAGGAATGAACATAAGAATGGCAGCATATTTCTTTTCAGAAGCTCTGGATTCCAGAAGAATATAAAAGGGTACTTTTAAAGTTCTTACCGAAGAACTTGTCAACCTTGAATTCTATATATAAGGAAAATATTATTCAAAAATAATGGCAATAAAAAGGCTTTTCAGCAAAGCAAGAGCTGAACAAATTTCTTGCTAGTATCCAAGCTAGAGTTTAAGTGTTAAATGATGCCAGATTGAAATTTGGGTATATAGAAAGGAATGAAGAACATTGTATGTGGAAATGAATGGATAAACAAAATATGTAATTTATTTTTTCTCATTTTAAAATATTTTTAAGATCATTAACTGTTTAATTCTTAATGCAGTAACTAGGTAGGGTCTTGCGGTAACTAGGTAGGGTTTTATCCCAGGAATGTAATGTTGTTTTAACATTCAAAAAATAAATTTAATTCACCATATTAATGAAAAAGGGATAAAACCATACGCTTATTCCAATAGGTGAAAGAAAAACATTTGGTAAAATTGAACCAATAAAAACTCTCTGCAAACTAGGATGAGAGGTGAACTTCCTCAACTTTATAAGGGGTATCTATAAAAACCTACAGCTAATATGCTTGAGGGTGAGATATTGAACACTTTCTCCCTAAGATTGAGAACAAGGCTAGGATCCCCACTCTTCTCCACAACTTTGTACTGAAGGTCAGTCTAAGAAATCTACAAGCAAGCTACGGAAACTGTAAGTGAATAGGCAAGTTTGTAGACACAAGATCGATATATAAAAATAAGTTGCATACTAGCAAGAAACAATTGGAAATTGAAATTCAAAAAATATTATTCATGATACAAAAAATAAAATTCATAAGAATAAATTTAACAAAATATGTTCAGTACCTGTACACTGAAAACTGGAAAGCATTGCTGAGTGAAATTAAAGAAGGTCTAAATAAATAGAAAGATATATCTTGCTAATGGGTCAGAAAACTCAATACTGCTAATTGCTAATCTGCCCAAATTGACCTACAGATTCAATGCAATCTCAAAGAACATCTCAGCAGGATTTTAAAAAAACTGGAAAATGGAAACTTGATTCTACAATTTATATAGAAAAGCAAAGGTTCTATAAAAACCCAATCAGTTTTTAAAAAGAACAAATTTGGATTTCAAGACTTACTCTAAAGCTGTGGTGTCAAGATAGTGTGGTACTGGCATAAGAATAGTCATATAGATCAATGGAACAGAATATAGTCCACAAATACTCCCACATATGTATGGTCAATTGATATTCATAAAAATGTCCAGGTAATCCAATGGAGAATTGAGAGTCTTTTAACAAAGCATACTGGAACAACTGTATATGCATGTGGGGAAAAAAATTACCCTCATCATCCACAAAAATTAACTCAAAATGGATCATAGATCTGAACTTAAAAACCGAAACTATAAAAACTTTAGAGGATAACGGAAGAGAACATGTTGCAACCCAATGGTAGGCATACTTTTTATAAGACACAAATATCTCAAACTATAAAATTTAAAATGTAAGTTAATTTAAATTCATTAAAATTAAAAACTTCTGCCCTTTGAAAGACATCATTAGGAAAACGAAAAGACAAGCCCCAGACTGGGAGAATATATTTACTATACACGTACTGACAAAGGAGTTACATCTAGAATATATAAAGAACCCTGGCAACTCAATAACAAGAAGATAAATCACTCAATAGAAAAATGAGCAAATATTTTGAGCAGGTACTTCACAAAGAAGATACATTAATGGTCAATAAGCACATGAAATTATGTCCAACATTATTAGCCATCAGGTAAATGCAAAATAAAACACAATGAGACATCTCTGAACACCCATTAACATGACTAAAATTGGAAAAACTGATAATATCAAGTGTTAGCTAGTTTGTGTAGTAACTGGAACTCTCATATATTGCTAGTGAAAATGTCCAGTTGTACAATAACTTGGTTAAATATTTTGGACATTTCTTATAAAGTTGAACATATTCCTAATTCATGATACAGTCATTCCTCTTTCCAGATGTTTACCTAAAATAAATGAAAATATATATTCACACAAAGACTTGTATAGCATATGTTTCTAACAGTTTTACTTATAATGGCTGAAAACTTTAAACAACCCTGATGTCCGTAATCAATGACTGATAAACAAGTCTTGATATAATAGTAAAGTACTATTTACAATAAAAAGATATGAACCTACTGGTACACACAACATGGGTGTGTATATTATTCAAATGCCATAAAATGTTCAGATGCCATAAAAAAGCATACACTATAGGATTCCATAAATGAACATCTAGGAAAGATCAATCTGATTTATAATAACAGAAAGTAGATTAGTTAGTAGTTGCCTGGGGTCTGGGGCGAGGGGATGACATCAGGATCTGGGAATGATTAACTGGGAATGGGCACAGAGGAACTTTTTGTACTGATGGGAATGTATCTTAAATGCAGTGGTGATTGCAAGGTTTATAGCTGACTATACACTTAAAATTGGAGCATTTTAGAGGATGTAGCTTATACCTCAATAAAGCTTATTTTTTAAAGGATAATCTTTTTCCTTTAATCATTTGTTTGCAGTAATTTTGACATACAGAAATTTAAATTTTTACACAGTCAAAATATATCAATCTTTCTCTTCACAGCTTTTGAATTTTGTGTCATATCTATAAAAGCTTTCCCTGCACATTTCATCGAAAGGCCATTTAACAGAATGTTTTATAATGCAGATTTTGGCATCAGATAGCCATCAAGATAATATTTATACTTAGGCAAGTTATTTAATCTATCTACTCTGTAATTTCTTCATTTTTAAATCTGTGGGTAATTACACCTTCTACCTTAATAGTAGACAATGATAAAATGCAGGCAAAGTAGTTAGAATACTAATAGGTGCATTAAAAAGCTTAACAACACCAGCTATGTTTATTATTATACTTTCTTAGGATTTTTTTTTGTTATGTGAACTACTACAACTATTAAGGAAGTATAGAGATTATAATGAACACCTGTGTAACCACTACTCCATTTTGTCAAATCTTAATGTTCTATCAAATTTATTTCAGATGGTCTAACATTAAGAACTATGGATAGAATTATATTCCTTTTGGTAATCCTTGTTTCTAGTCTTTCCCCAACCTACATATAATCACTTAACTGAAATTCATGTGCATTTTCTTATCCATGTAGTAAAGTGATATTATATATTTTTATGCTTATAAAAATATATAGTTTTTAAATTTTAAATTTTATATAAATGGCACACTGCATTATTATAGAACTTGTATTTCTTAGTCAATATAGTATAGTTGAAATTTATCTATGTTTTACATGTTGGAATAATTTTAGATTTCCATTTTTTACACTTATGAGGGCTGTCTGGAAAGTATCAAGCCATTGTTAATATATTTTTCATGTTACGTGGCTGGATACTTTCTGGACACCTTCATATATCTCTAACCTATCTAGATTTTATTTTGCTATGAAGTATGATGTAGAGATATAATTACTGTTTTTTTTCCCAAATGGTTAGCTGGTTGTTCCAAAACTGTATTTATAATATAATCACTATTTTTCTTATAGATTTGAAATTATGCCATTTTATATTCTACTATACTTAAACATATATGTTCTTAGTTACATTTAAAGTATATAAAATATTGAATATATATTTTGATTTTCTCTTCTGTTCCATCGATCAATATCTTTAGTTCCATGGCACTGTCACATTAATTCAATTATTTTATATAATTTTTATATAATTATTATATAATTATTACAGCTTTATTATATTCATGTTTGAGTGTACACATATATTCAAAAATTTATATAATCATAATATTGTAACTAATGTCAGTTTTTAATTTTTAGATTTACAATATATAGGACATGAAGACAACTATTGTTTAGAAAAGACTATGAACATTTTGAATCTTGACAATTAAAAAATAATATTATAAGTAACACTTTTGGTGAAAGGGAAGACTGGTGGAAGGAAGTTTAAGGGTGTTATAAAATACTTATTTTTCCAAGTAGAGAGCCAGTAGATTCTGTCTAAGCTTGCAAAATAAAGTAGTGGAAGTCTAAATGTATTGGTTTAAGTATCAACAAAAATTGGGAGGTAGGGGACGAAGTGGAGAAGGAATAGTGTAAATGTTGTAGATGTTTTATCTTTTAAAGGACTATCAATAGATAGTATCCAAAGTGACCACCTCAAGATATAGGGGAACCTCTGTATTACTTGTTACATTAGTAACTGCCAGAATATCTAGAAATACAATTTGTTAATAGTGAGTTATTTCTAGAGGATGAACTAGATACAGGTTGCAGAAGAGATTTTAATTTGTATTTAAATTTGTAATTTATAATTTTAATTTGTATTTTAAACCACTGCATATATTACTTTTACAATAAAAATAATTACAAAGTCAATTGTCTCCATGGTATATAACTGGATTTTGGATAAATTATGCCATTTATGCCAATTGTATGCCACAGGGCAGGGATGTTCTGGGACTCTAGATTAAGTTCCATATCTGATTGTTTTGAGTAGTCAGGAGTTCTTGGACCTCAGAGGGTGATCCAGGAAAAATATCTCTATAAATAATTAATAGCCAAAGTCCTAGCACTAATTTCAAAAGAGCCCATTTCTAGACTATTTATTACTATGATAGTTCATCTCATTTTCTGGTATGATAAAAAGTTTATCTGGATATATGGCTTTTTTTCTGATTATGAGGGCTGAGGAAAAGCTGGCTAAAGTTGGGTATTCTCCAATAAGACTTTATTTCTTAAGAGGCCAGTTTTAATTTGTTAGATTTTCTGCTTAGAATATTTGACTTTCTTGGAAGACCAGGTTTTCAGCATTTAAAGAGGTGGTACTCTTTTCAAATCAGTTTTACTTTTCCTAAGTAAGTCTGAATTATGGAAATGTCAAGATTGATCCACGAATATCTTTTGTTTGTCATGCAAATGCCATCCTGGGGATGATGATTAGAGTCTAAGAAAAGGTGAGTTGTTGAAGCTTCAAGGCTACCTTGATAATTATCTTGATATTACACCAATTTCCGCTTATTTGATCCACTATGAATTATTACTGAGAGTTAATTACTTTTTTTGGAATACTATTGAGAAATCCATTAGGCTGAACATCCACTCATTTTTAAAAGTAGTTTCTTTTCTGTTTCTTTAATCTTTGAAAAGTAGGACCTCAAAGTGACATTCTACCTCCCAGAAACTCCAGTTCTTGTTCTAGTCATCTCCTGACACCTCTTTATTTACTGAAAATCCTTGAGAATTCTACATTTTCTTATTTATAGTTCCACTGCAAATGCCTTGGTTTAGCAAGCTTTAGTTTAGGTAAATTCATCTGTTAGGACAAACTGGTTGATTAAGTTCTATTTTGGCCCACTGGGATACAACACACAGTGGGAAGGAATAACCCTGACTGATGAGCTAGATAGTAAAAGCTAAGGAAGAATATTTTTAGATCTGATAGGATCCCTTCGATCATGCTCCACAGTGACCAAGGATTATTTTTAAAAAATCGTGCATTGGGATCCAAGGAAAGAAATTCTATGTATGGTATTTTGAGGAATTTTAGAATTCTATGCTTGTAAATGAATATGAGTTTTTTGTTTTCAAGATTTTAGGACTTTTCTCTTTTTGGCTATTGGAGTGTATAAGGGTACGTGTAGGGGTAGGAAGGTACTTTGATGTATTGGCCAAATTTACTTTTTAAGCTTGAGGGGAACTGCTGTCAAGCTGGCCAACTCAAATGATAAGAGCTATTTTATTCCATTTTTTATATAATTTCCTGGCAAGCAGAAAATGATCTGTCTTAACACTTATATTCTCCCTGCCAACGTGTAAGCAGTATGTTTGGACATATGGTCTCATTTCTATGATCTTTTAACCTTTATGCATTCTACATACCCTATGGCAGAGCTAATCACTTGTGGGACTTGAATGCCAGGGAAGGGTCCCATCTGGAGGCTCTGAAAAAAATAAAGAAGAAAATTGCTTCCATGCAGGAAGACTTTTAAAGATAAATATATTCATTTAAATGAAATAATTTCAGTTTCATTCTTGATGTTCTTAACCTAGTGGCTTAATATTTGGGAAAAATTCTATGGGAAAATTTCTCTATGTCTCTTCTCTGGGGTTTAGCACTATAAAAAACCATGTAGTAAACAACTAGTGCTGGCAACCAACCTTGGTTAGAGAATATTCTTTTAAAGCTTGATCATAGATATCCAGAACTGTATTTTCACAAATGGATGATGTATCAGTTAGTATCAATGTTGTACTTGCCACAAATGATAGTAAGCCCCAAGTAACAATGGCTTAAACAAGACAGACACTTAATTGTTTCTTATGTAAAACAAGTCCAGGGTTATGCAGTCCAGACCTGTGTGATAACTCTATGACTTCTTCAGTGTTTCTGTTCTACTATCACTGCAGTTTGGCCTTTGTCTAAAACAGTTTCCAGAGTTCCAGTCATTACATCTGAATTCCAGGTAGTAGAATGGGGGTTGAGGACCTTCTGCAGTAAAATCTTGAGTAAAAGTAGTGGCAGAGATCATTTTTGCTTCTATCCTAATCTTGGGGGATCTTTTAATATTTCATAATCATGTATGATGTTTACATTAGGTATAAAACTTTCAACATCAGATTTTAAAAGCTCCTTTCTATTTTTAATTTGCTAAGTTGTAAATTATACATGGGTGTTGAATTTTATCACATACTTTTTTGCATTTATTGAGAAGTCCTGTGTGTTGTGAACAAATATGAACCTGAAAAAGGCAATCCTTCAGGATGGATCCCAAGTGGCCATTCACTGACTAGAGGTCGCACACATACTCCACGTTCCTAGGATATCCTTACCTCTATTTAACTTTGGGACTGTCAGAATGCACCTGAACCAACCAATCAGAGCTGACCTTCTTGACCAATCAGAACTCAGCTGTATCAACCTATTGAAATTAATTGAGTTTCAATTCTTCATTTGCATAACCAAAGCTGATTGGGAACCTGGGCAAAACCTTTGTTATACAACTGGAACCCTCTCTTTGTTCTCTAGAACACACCTTTATTTTCTACCAAAGACTGAGACTCCCTGGCTTGCAAACTGTTCAGAGGAACAATGTCTCTCCTTCAAATACCTTTTCAGAGAACTTTTGTTCACAGTGTAGTAAGAACATCTAAAATTTATCTTAGTAAATTTTCAGTATACAATACATTATTATTAACTATAGTCCTCATGAAATTTAGCACTTTTAAATCTTCCTCAGAACTAACCTTTGCATCATTATGAAATACTTTTTTTTTCTAGGAATGCTTCTGGCATCAAAGCCTACTCTAACCGATGTTAGTCATATTAAATACTTTTATTTTTCTCTGGTAATGCATCTTGCATCAAAGTCTGCTTTAATGATTTTGGTATAGTTACACTGACTTTCTTTTGTGTAGTGGCATATTTTTCTCAGTGTTTTACTTTCAACTTTTCTGTGTTCATATTTTTAAGATTTGCCTATTGTAAACTGCAAATAATCAGGTTTTGTTTTTCCCTTCAGTCTCACAATCTAAATCTTCTAATTGAAATGTCTAATTTACAAGCATAATTATAAAAATGTAATTATTAGTAGACACAGGATTGTACCCATTATCTTACTATTTGCTTCCTTGCTATACTTTCCACAATTTTTTTTATTCACTTCACATTTGAATGGTATTTTTACAGAGTGTAGGGCACTATGATTGCAGTTACTTTTTTTCAACACTTAAAAGGTACCATTCATTTATGTTCTGTTTCCATTGTTTCTGTTGAGAGGTCAGCTGTCAATTTTATTTATTTATTTTTCCTTTGAGGTAATGTGTCTTATTGTTTTGACAATGTTTTTCCTTGTGTTTAGGAGTTTTATTATGTTGTCCATAGTTGTGATTTATCCTGCTTGGAATTTTATTTTTCAAATGTGTGCCTTGATTCTCCCATAAGTCTGGCCTATTCTGGTTCATTATTTCTTCAAATATTGCTTCTGCCTCTTATTCTTTCTTCTTATATTCTGTGTTTCCAATTATATGTATCTTAATATCTCATATGTCATTTACATCCTTTTTACATATTTTCCAAATGTTTTGTTCTCTATTCTTTACTCTTGATTAATTTCTACTATCCCATCTTTTGGCATACAAACATTATTTCCTGATGTGTCCCTTCTGTTATTAAGCCCCTTTATTTATTAAATTCAGTCACTGGGTTTATATTTGATTACTGTCTATAGTTTATAGTTGCTTCTGAATTTTTACATCTTGTTTTTATGTTCTTATACATATTAATCATATTTAAGGTCCATGTTTTATAACTTTAATATTTGAATTGTGTATGAGTCTGTTTCTATTGTCTGTTTTTTCTCTTGGCCCTTTGTCTTGAAATGCCTGATAACTTTTTATTCATTACTATATATTTTGCATAAAATTTATAGTTCTAAATGATGCTATTTTTAACTACAGAGCATTCATTCAATCCTATCATAGAGAGCTAGAATGAGATCATTCAGAGATTGAACTGAGTAGAGGCTAAGTTATGGTCTGTATAATCTACCTCTGGTTTGTCTTTACTCTTAAGATGTAGTCTTCTTGAATTCTACATCTTGGAACTGACATGTTTAATATTGCCTCTATTCTTAACTCTAGTTTTCTTTCTTTTTAAAATATTTCTTATCATTGAGGTTGCTGAAAATTATCTTTGCTTTTTCAGAGCCTTTCCATTTGGCTTCTTAGCTTCTTTCCTTATGTAGTTGAAGAGTTCAACAAATACTCAAGTGAGACACTATTGAATACTAGGCTCAATTCACAGCACCACCCTTTTCTTTTGAATTTTTGCTCCTTACATCTTAGCTTCAGTAAAAACCCTGAACTTTATTTCCTTAGCCTTGTGAGAATTTCAAAAGCTCTTCTGGCTTTTCTGCCTCTTAGCAGTGTCTTTCTTCCCAGATTCTCAGCCTCTCATCTGCACCAAAAATACAGAAATCCCTTGAGCAGAAAAGTAGCTCATAGAGCACATCAGCTCACTTCTCTGTTATTTCCTTCTCTCTGAAATGTATACTCCTTAAGTACAGGCTTTCTGAGCAGCTGTCTGATGCTAACAAACAGGTTTGATTTGTTTTTAGCCTAGATTTAAAAAACATTTTAAATAAAAATATTGGTCTTCCAAAAGCTACTATATCTCATCTGGAGAGAAAATCCCCCTCCCCATTTGAAAATTAATATTATATTAAATCATTGCTGCAAGACTCAATTAATGAAGAAAGTCACTAGAAGCTAAAAATAGTAATATTTTATTGATGAAATGGAAGTTAAACAAAATATTTATAGAGTGCTTACTATGAATAAAGGATAGAACAATGCTTTAGATGATACAGTAATTGCAATAGTTACTTATAATATTGATAATAAAAGGCAAAATACAGTGTTTGATAAAGCTTATAATTTCACTGGAAACACAAAACTAACTCATTGAGTTACTAGAGAAAATGTTAAGAGTATAAAGAGATACAAAAAAAGTGAGTTTACATTCTAGTTCAGGAGTTGGTACACTAGCCAAATGGCCAAAGCTGGTCCATGTGGTATTTTTGTAAATAAAGTTTTATTGGAACACAACCACATTCATTCCTTTATTTACTGCTACAAAAGCAGAGTAGTTGCAACAGAGATTGTATGGCCTGCAAAGCCAAATGTATTTATTAAACTATTGTGTTATAGAAAGAGTTTGCCAACACTTTTTCTAGTTTTGGCATTGTTTCGGGCCATCATTTTTTAGTTAATGGAAAATTCCAAAAGATCTCCAAGAATTAAACCACTTGTTTATTTAGTGCCTCTTTTAAACTGTCCCTGCTGGTTCAGGTCTGAGGACTTTGTTTCTGTGGTTGAAATCTTCAATTATTACTATTGTTTACATTGAACCTATAAGTTTAACTTTCTGTTTGCAACTGACATGGTCTTCTATCTCCTATGCAAAATTCTTGTGCTATTGGTTGTTGCATCTTTTCTTTTCATGGACAAAATTTCTCTGGCTGAGATTATGACTGCACACACACAAAAAAGCATTTTGAACTGTTGCCAATTTTAAAGCCAGGAAGTTCAATAGGGGAAAACAGTCACTTTTCCTGTCTCTAGACATCCCTTGAGGCAGTTTACTTCTCAAGGACCATCCCTTAGGGAATAGTGGGCCAAGTGAAGCATTCCCAAGGGAGACCCAGGGCTCAGAACAGCCAACTGTAAACTTTACATATTTGTCAGCTTAGATTTCTCAAGGAAGACAGCTTTTTGCAATCCTTTCCTTTCTGCTTGTATCTTCTTTCTCTTCCTCGTCATTTCTACAATGTTCCTTCAATGTGGTCACAACTTCTCCTGCCATTGCTATATTGAGACTTTTAAAAGTCTCTTTCTCTCTGATTTGAATTACACACAGTGTTTTGTAGTAACTTGTACTTATTTTGGCTCTTTGTGTAAGTAATTGAACAGCCATTAACAGAAGATAATTGGTTGACAGAGTTCCATTATTTTTGGAACAAATAGAAAGTCTCTGGATTGAGATTGAACAGCTAAAACATAGTCTTGGAAATATAGAGTGTAGATTTCCAGAATATATTTCTGAAGTGCTAATGCCACACTTAAAGAGATAGAACATGAATTCATTTCAAGCTTCCATCCATGTTTTGTACACACCCTAAGGTTCCTCAAATGACATGAAAATATATGAATGGGTGGAGCACTAGAAACTAAAGGTGAAAAACTCATTTTTAAGGTAGGGATGAGTGAAATAACACATTTGAGGTAGCTGGATAAAAGTAAAAATCTGTCAATAAATTTTTTCATCATCATAACATCAAATTATAGTCTGATGCATCCCCCCACTATTTAGCTAAGCTGATTACTTAAATTATAGTGTTCAGATGAAAAGTTTTTGTCAATTCTTGTGAGTCTTCCACCTCATAAACCCAATATATATAGATGGTTGTGTGTATATCTTCTGATGTTTCTTTGTGAGTGAATTTACCAGGACATATTGGCGACATCAAGTGTGATTAACCAGTTGAAATTTAAATTGATATTATTGCCAACACTTGTCCTCAGTTTGCAAAACAACAGATTTGGGCTAACTGAAGGGCTTATGGATGATAGCACTTTAGCCTAGCTGAATTTAGTGATGCTGTTTCACAGCAAACCCAAGTAGAGGGGTGAACACTTCCATAATGGAGATCAGCACACTGGTTAATCCAGTGTAGCCCTAGCTACAACCCAGTGTCTCCATAAAGAAAAGTATCAGATATGACCCATCAGTGTTGACAGCAGACATGCAATTCCATGCAATTGACAATTTCCTCTTAAACATTCAATGAATTCTTATTTCTATTAGCTGTGGAAGATTTAGAATTCGGGCTTAAAAACTTGGATATTTTGCTATTTCAAGAACCATTTTGTCACTCATTCTGTTTTCCCTTTTCACTCAACTGCAGCAATTTGAATGAAAGGCTGTTTTTTTTGGAAACAGCTATTGATGGGTTTTTAGGGGGAAAGCATCTAATTACTGGTGGGGAAATCCCTCTAGCTTTCCTGTATTTTTGAAAGATAAATGAGGAGACTGTTGATGTTTAACCAACTCCAATTATGTTTCCATTTAGTTCATGCTATTGAGGTTGATTTGTATGTAACCACAGTGAGTTGTTTATGTCCAGAATCAGGTTTTTTTTTTTTCTTGTAAGAGATCACAGTGGCATTTACACCTGCTAATGATAAGCTTTCATTAGGATGATTGATTGCTTGCATTGATTTATTTGATATGTAGACATTCCTGTAGTGTGAGTTTTCACTTTAGAATGTACACAGTTCATCATTTGGGCTCTTCTCTTGCATTGCCATTAATGAGATTTTGAGCATGTATTCTTCCAAAGGTCTATCCTTGATTAGGTAAAAATTTATTATTCTTGAAGGAATAAGAATTACTAAGTGATTTTCTGGGTTTGGGGGAATGCTTATTAAACATTATTAATGTTTAACATTTAGATGTCTCTTCTACTTGATATCAGTAATTGTCAGTTTATTCAGGCCTCTCATGTTGGAGTTGGAGTCAGATTTATAATCAAAGAGATATTCAAGGTTTAACACTAAAAAGAGTAGAACCAACTCATATTGGTTGTTTCTAGGCTCTGGATTACATTTTAAAACTCCTTTTGAATTATCAATCTGTGAAAGTGAACTAAGTGAATCCCTGCTTACTAGGAAATCTGATTCAGGAAAAACATGCCCACATACAAATATAGATATATATTATATGTGCATATATATATATATATAAAATATGAGTGGTTTGGTATAGAAGGAAAGAGAAATGTAGTCAATCATGTATACTTATTGAAAGTTTTGGAGAAAAATTTATGGGGAATAAGATTCCCACTGCCTAGTACAGATTTGTAGAATCCATAATTTGGAAGCAAAAGACACTTAATTTCTTACAGTGAGTTGTATCATATTCCCCTAAAAGATATATTCACATCTTAACCCAAATATCTGTGAATATGGCTTTATTTAGGAAATAAGGTCTTTGCAGATATAATTAACTTAAGGATCTGCAGATGAAATCATTCTGGATTTAGAAAGGGCCCTAAATCCAATGACTGGTGTCTTTATAAGAGAAAAGAGAGGAAGACTTGCCACACATAGGGAAGAAGGCAATGTGCAGATGGAAGAAGAGATTGAGTCACACTGCCACAAAGCAGGAGGGCTGGAGTGAGGAACCAGAATTCTGAGCCACCAGTGAGTGGCTGGAAGAGGCAAGGAAGAATTCTCCCCTAATGGTTCAAATGGAGCATGGCCCTGCTGATACCTTGTTTTTGGAATTATGGCATCCATAACTGTGAAAGAATAAATTTCTGTTGTCTTAAGTCACCAAGTTTTTGGTAATTTGTTGCAGCAGCCCAGACAACTAACACAATGTTCATATTATGGTCCATGTGAATGGCTTTCCCTAAATTTGTGCTCTGGGACACCTGCATGACTTGACTAGGTAATCCTGACCTTCATGTTTAGAAAACATCCACTTATCCACTGCAAAATTTACTACTTGATGTTGGTATGACATGTGATTTATGGACTCTCTGTATTGTACTTTGATTTACTTATTTTTAAATCATAGTCAAGAAATTATGCATTCCTATAAAGCTTTCCTAGTTAAATTTTAATCAAGTTAGTCTTGTGGCTCAGACATTTTATTTAGATTACCTAAGAGCTCACTTTATGGTTTCTTTAGTTATCCCTTTAGCCTTTATAAAATGCTTATGAATTTAGCACTTTATATAATTGTCTTTTTTATTGTTATGCACACAAACTGTTTACACAATAATAAAGTGGGAACATATACAGGTTAAACCTCCTGCCCTTAGATAAAGAATAACAGGGACTCAGGAGAGACCTCTCTCTTCTCAGAACTCTTATTGTACTTACTGTCAGTATACTCAGGTGAACACTTGGCTATATAAAGATGGGCTTCATTTGAAATAATTTCTTGAGTATAAATCTTATCTTCACAACTATGGCACACGTTTTCTGAAGATAACAATTGCCTTAAGCCTTTCACATAGCCATCACCTCTCCAGGGATGTTTCTGATGTAGTAGCTCGAAAAATGCTAATCCAACTAAATTGATGTGTGGGCTTCTAGCTCAGACTTCAGTACTTTAGATCATTTCTAGAAATTTCCACAGATGTAAGAATGTATGATGATGAAAAATCACCAAACCCCTCCCTATGACATCTATTATTTAATACATTCTCAAGTTTAGGAGAAAAGAAATTAAATATTATAGGGGGAAAGATTTTATAAACTGTAACTGATTGTTTAGAAGTCTTCTAACCTCAAAAAGAAATACACATAACATGTTCCTCGAGGAAGGTAACTTTGGAAGCTAAATTTGTGACAAAGGTTTTTTTGGGGGAGAAGATAGGAAAGAAATAAGATATAATGGTAACAAAATGGTTCTGTAGATTGGAAATTGGGCAGCTCTTTCACTTTGGAGGAATAGAGGGAATGGGTAACTTTAGCCCAGTGTGGGGGGAAAAATGCATGGATTGGTCACTCTGTTATTGAACTTGAGTATTTCTTATTTTAATTGACAACATTCACATCTTTGAGCTTCTCATTTAGACTTTGATAAAATCAACTTGCAGAGGCAGATGGCAGGCTGTTATTTTTAATTCACAAGCCATGTTAAATGTATGCCATATGTTATAGAACTTTTCAGGCTCAGCCTTTTGAGTGCTACCACAATAAACTCACCAACTTACAGAAAAGGAAATCTGACAGGAAGAATTATGCACTTGCGGGTTACATTTTTGAAAACCGAAGTCAGTTACTTGTCTCTTTGCCTGATTTAAGGAGGGGGTGGGTGAGGAAGAAAAAAACTTCTCAGCAAAATGAGAAGCCACACATTGAAATGATAATGTCTGTGTAAAAAAGAAGTGGGATTAGGAGGTCTGATTGTTGCTTTGTACTGAGAAGTGATGTCCTATCAACAGTATGACACTTCCGAAGAATATATAAGACAGCCCATTATAATCCATCAAGAGACTGAAACATGAGTTCTAATTTGTATACTGCCAATGACCTTCAGCAGGAGACTCATCTCTCCCGCCTTCAGTAGCACATACGTCAAATAAAAAAAGTTGAATTAGGTAATTTCTAAAACCTCTTCCACAATTTACATAGAATTTACATTTGTACTTTACATACTACAAATCACAATCTATACTTGTGGCTGCTTATGGTTAATTACTGCAATTTTAATAGGTGCCATATTATAGATAATTGCTTCTTTTTAGAGCAATTCTTCACTTGACAAGACTTCTTCGGTTGCTATTAATGAAGGTCACTATGGTTGTTATACAAAGATTTTGTTGAGTTACTTTGATGAAATATGTGTGTTTATTCATCTCTGTGTCTACGATCTTTGTTAGAAGTTTAACATCTGAGACATTACACTGGTAATAGAGATACAAGCAAAGCTTTTGGCCACCTGCCTCCGCTCTCCTGGAGACAAGTCAGTTTCTGGAGACATGATTCTAGACTGTGATCAGGATTTAGGAAACCCAGAGATCTTTATCCACTGATGAAAACTTTTGTCAGTGTGTACTTATCATAATATTTAATGTAAGCATAGACATTCATATTAAATTGTCTGTTAAAATGAGTTTTTATAAACCTCTAAATCCCCTTTTTTTTGATTCCTTAAGTAGCACAGGAAACGCTTTCTATTTCACGATCAAGAAGTGAGAGGGGACCATCAGATGACATCAGAAATATCTGAACTATCTGGTGGGGGTGTAGGGGCAAAGAAGGAAGGAATTTTTACAGGAAAATCACAAAAGGAGGCTGTGGCTTTCCGAGAATAATTGCTACTATGGTCTTCCTTCTTTCTCACAGGAGCCTCATCCTTTTTAATGTTCTGTTCTTACCCTGGGAAGTCTGAACATGACAATCACACTCAGCAGGAAGCACAAGATGTAAGTCAGGGCTTACCTGGTGTGTTTTGGGTGGGGTGGAGACAGGTGGTGGAGTGCTTATGTCTGAAATCTGAAATTTTTTCATAAAGCATCTATTTCTTTGAATTAAACTGTGTCCTGCATTAAAGGTGGGGATCACACAGGAAATCTGCCCCTTTCATAACTCACAGTCACCTTTGTATAATGCTCAGGCCCTTTTTTATTGTAACCTCCTAGTTCTTATTCCAGTGTGATAAACTAGCACAGCAGCTCCCTGAGACAGTTTTCTTGCTCCTACCTGATTTGACTTTTTCCACTGCAAACAACTTTGAAAGAGAGCTGTCCCCTACGCCCACACCCCTGCCTGCACTTACGTCCTCTGCTGCTCTCCCTCCCTTTCACACTCATGCACACACACCTATACACAAAGCTGTGTTAGGCGTTTGGCTTTGCTGTTACCATTGTTCCCTGACACTGTACAACATGCACTTCCCTAAGCACACTGCTTTTAGAGTCGCCTCTGTATGTGTTTGTTTTCCCGCTTCCTGAGCCTGAACTTCTGAGGGTAGGGGCTCTGTCCTTTTTATCTCTATACTCTCAATGTCTAGCTGTACCTGGTACATAATAAGGACATAATTCGATGTTTTTTTGAGTAAAAAAGATGAATAAAAGTGCAATAAAGCATGAGTTAAGGAACAGCCTATCTGGTTAGGTTGAGATAGGTCATTTTTTTCTAGGTCATTTATTTATTTGGTCACTCATTTGCCAACAGTTTCACTAATTATTTCGCTAAAGAGGTTGATAAAATCAGAACTCACTGCTTCCTGTGGGTTTTTCTTTTGTGTATGTCTGTGTGTGCATATAAATCTACACATGCATATTTAGAATGAAATAAAGTTTTAAACTGGAAATTATTTGTTTCACAATGTTGGTTTAATCATTCCCACTAATCTTTTTGTTGCCTTCAAAGTTTCCAGAACATTTTTATATATAGATATCTGGTCAAAGTGTGCTGCACTGCCAACTGCAGTTGAGATTCGAGAGTCCAGAATAGACGGACCAGATGGGCAGCTTCCCTCACAGAAGAGTTTCCCAAAGTGCATTCAGCAGAATACTTGTTTTGCGGGGTGTTAAATGGGATGTTACTAGGTGTTATGAGAAAAGAAACAGAGATAAAGACAGAGAGAGAGATTTATATACTCGTATCATATGCACATATGAGAAACATTTGAATTAAATGAAGTTAAACAGATTTATTATTTCAAGATTTTTCAGAATCTTTAATTCACCAACATGCTTTGAAAATGAACATGAAACGGAAATTAACTTGGGCATTTCTCAAATTTATTTTTTGTAATGAAACTTCTCATTTGTAAAGCATCTCCAAAGACAGTTGGTCCTAAAAAACCTTAGGAAATTGCTGGATTATTACATGGCAATTGAAGGGCATCCTACTGGTTAAGCCATGTTTTGTGAATTCATAGGTTCTTGTGGGTATAAATATTTCTGAGATTTCAGTTTGTCCTGAACTCTGATACACATGTATTTCTTATGTTTCTGGATTTTCTTTGATACCTTGCTTCTGTCCAGGGTAGTAATGTTTCCCACTCATCTTCTTGGCTCCTTATCTTTTCCAGGCAGCATCCAATTGGAAAATGAGAAGCATCTCAAGATATTTTAAGCCAAGAAGATTCAATTCAGGGGATTGTTTAAAAGGTATTAGAAAGTCTTAGAAAGAAAATAGGAAAAGGTAGAAGGGGACTGGAAAAAAACAAAAAGAAATTTTGGGTTTTGTTTTTTAAATTCGTGATCCTGAAGCTGCTAAATTCCCCTAGGCTTGAGCCACTCTAGTCTCCATACTGAGTTGCCCTCGGGGCACTGCTGCTGCCTCTGCTGTAATTGGACCCATACAGATGTCACTGAGTTGGATTCATCCAGGAGGCTGAGCTCTCACTGATGCTGCCAAAATTGCCACCCACACAGCTAGAGCCCACAGTCACTTGTAGTTGCTCTCATGGCTGCTACTGATGAAGAGTTGGCCAAAAAAAAAAATATGTCATCTCACTTATCTCCTACTAATGTCTTCCATCAACAGAACTCATTAGGAGCTCAACTGGCAAGGTGGTTTTAGAAATATGTCATTTAAGCCTCCAGCCCTGATGGTGTGTAGATTATAGAAAGGCAAGTGTAGAGATGAAAGCAACAGACAGTATTGGGCATAGTCTACTTCTTTAGGTACTCGGCATCCATAAGCACCTCTCTCTTCATGCTTAAGATTTTATACAAGAATAAGGCATTGAATTTCTCCTTAACAAGCTGCACTATCACTTTTATAAATAGAGACACTCAATTGAACCATTGGTAAAATTTTTGACTATAAAATTTTCCACAATACGGATCTCCTGTATAAAAAGTCTGTATTGATCTGCATTTGCTTCTTTATGCAGTTTACGTGCTAAGGTTCATCGTTATAGTCACTCCCTTACAAATATTCTCCACTTCTCAGTCTTTTTTATTCTTCTTGGCAAACTTCAATCCCAGATCAACCCTGATCAGCTATTTTATTTTATACCTGCTCCCTTTGCAGGCTAGTATTACTGGAGAAAACCATGTAAACTGGCAGACTTGTATCAGAATAAGATAAAATCACCAACCTCAAGTGAGCATTCAGTATTGCCCAGCGTTTGTCTGCTAAGTTTGTCCTCTATTCTGTGCAATGATTATTTCAAAGTCCCTGCTCATTTCCCTACATTCATTCAATAACACTGGGAAAAGAGAAACTAACATCTCTAAGCTCTGCCCTCTTAGCAAGAGAAAGTCTTACATAAATCCACATCTATATCTAATCTTCCTTTAGTCCATGTGCCACAAGAAGGAAGCTGTTCGACATTCTCCTGAAGGCTAATGCCTTCTGGAATCCAACATCTCTCAGCTCCTCAAGATTTCTGCTTTAAAAAAATAAATTTACACCATCATTGTCAATTTCTGACTCTGCATTATTCCCATGACCAGATAAACATGTTCTAGAATTTTAATTCACGAAATAAAACAAAACAACCCTCTATTGTCTTTCATTATCTTTTAGCTACTTTATTTTTCCTGTTACATTTCAGAAGTTGTCTAACTGCACTGCCTTTGCTTCCTCATTTTCCAATTATTCTTCTCTGATTCCGAGTTTGTATTCTGCCACCAACTCTCCACTAAGACTGCTCATGGCAAGTAACCAACAAACTCTTTTTAAGGAAATCCAGTAGACAGATCCTTTCATGCTCATCTTGGCATGGTTAACTTATTTTTTTTCCTGAAAGTTTACTCTCATTTTGGTGTTTATTTCTTAACATAGCTCCTCTATGAAAAAAGTACTACTATATGTTAATAATCTTCAGGCCCATATCTTAAGGCGATATTCTCTTTCTCCATGCTGTTCCTAAAAGTTTTCATTAATTCCCAAGACTATTGATAACTCTAAAATCCTCATCTCCAGACAAGAACATGCCTCTGAGCTCTGGTCTTGAATACAAAACTAAATTCTTCACAACTCTGCTTAAATATCTCTGAAGCATCTTCTAAATTTCTAAAATTTAACCTGTGGCTTTCTCTTTCAAACCTATTTCTTTCATGGTGTTCCTCATTTCAGAAAATAGTTCTATCCATTTAAAAAACCAGATATTTGGTAATCATCCTTATTTATTCTTTATTTTATCTTCCTCATTCATTTAATCAGTATGACCTGTAGATTCCATAGAAAATTATTTCTCTCCATCTTCACTGCTACTAACTTGTCTAGGGCTCCATCTTCACACAATTAGACTAAAATTCATCCTCTTATCATGCTCTACAAGGCAGTGCATAACTTGACCTTGGTCTACATCTCTGACTTCATCTCCAGTCTTATTTTTTTCCTCATTTATTCCCTTTAAGCACCTGGGATTCCTTTTGATTCTTCAAATAAATCAATTTCTTCCCTTATTTAGGATCTTTTGTCATTCTTTCTTCCATTCCTGGAACTCTTTTCCTCCAGCTCTTCAAATTCTAGCATGTTCTCATCCTTCATAGCTTGTCAAAGATGTTTACCTTCATTGTCCTGCTTTGTTTCTCGCATTATTCTCTTACAATATTTATTTTATTTTCATCCTAGAACTGATTTCAATTCATGATTATCTATAAATAATTTTTGTTTTATTGATTGATTGGATCCTTTTATAGATTTTAAGCTCTGTAAGGCAGGAACTTTGTCAATTCTATTTAGTAGGAATTGTAAGAGTAGTATGTCCAGTGCCTGACACATAGTAGATATTCAACAATATTTGCTGAAAGAATGAAAACAGGGAAGAGTTGTCCTAAATGGAATTGTAGGAGGAACTCCATGGAGGAGTATGATAGTTCAAATTTAATCTATTGTGCCCTAACAAGAAACCTAGATAGAGAATTGTTTGATTTGGAGGATTAAATACAAGGAAGTAAGACTTTTCCACTAGAATTTGGACAGTAACCATCTGGACATTAACCAATATTAAGGTTGTCCTCATAGAAGAAGCTCTTTGTCAGCCAAATGATGAAGAGGCTCTGAAAGTAATTGCAGGCTGAGGTTCCTGCTATGGTTTGAATGTGTCTCTCAAAACAAACAAACAAACAAGCAAACAAACAAAAAAAACAGATATTGTAAACTTAATCCACCATGCTACAGTATTGGGAGGTGGAGCCTAATGGGAAGTGTTTAGGTTATAAGGACTCCATCCTCAGAGGGGTGTTGAAGTCCATGGCTATTACAGTGTTGCTGCTTATCGTTTTGTTTAGATCAGGTAGGATTTTCTTTATGAATCTGGGTGTACCTGAGTTAGGTGCATAAATATTTAGAATTGTTATATCTTCTTGTTGAATTTTACCCTTCACCATTATATGGTGACCATCTTTGTCTTTCATTACATTTATTGATTTCAAGACTAAGTTATCTGAAATAGGAACTACTATGCCAGCTTCCTTTTGGCTTCTGTTTTCATGAAATATTGTTTTCCATCCCTTCACCTTGAGTCTGAAAGCACCCTTGTGGGTAAGATGTGTTTCCTGAAGACAGCAGGTACTTGGCTTGTGTATATTTATTCATTCTGCCAGCCTATGTCTCTTCAGCGGGCAGTTCAAGCCATTTGCATTTACTGAAAGAATTGATAAGTGGGGCAGATTTCTGTTCATCCTGTTGAGTTGAACTTTGTTGCTTTGTTTTCTCTCTAGAGCCATTGTAGTATCTGACCTTTGACGTTTAGCTTTTGGATGATTTTCCACTGGTGAGTGTTTATTCTGCTGATCCATGTGTAACACTGTGCTGAGTACTTCTTGGAGGACAGGTCTTGTCTTGTTGAATTCCCTCAGTCTTTGCTTGTCTGAGAAGGTCTTTATTTCTTCTTTGTATACGAAACTTAGTTTTGCAGAGGCCAGGATTCCATGGTGGGCATTATTCTGTTTGAGAAGAGTGAGAATGAGGCCCAACCATCTCTACAAAAAGTCAAGGAGAGTAAACAACCTTCTGCTGAATGATTATTGTATTAAAGAGGAAATTAAGATGGAAATCAAAAGATTTTTTGAACTAAATGATAAAGGAGACACAAGTTATCAAAAGCTGTGGGACACAGCTAAAGCAGTCCTAAGAGGAAAATTTATATCCATAAATGCCTACATTCAAGACAGAAAGATCATAAATCAACAATCTAATGAATCATCTCAAAGAACTGGAAAAGGATGAGCAAAACAACCCCAAACCCAGCAGAAGAAAAGAAATAAGATCAGAGCAGAACTAAATAAAATCTATTACAAAATAACTATATGGAAGACTAATAAAACAAAAAGTTGGTTCTTTGAAAAAATAAACAAAATTGATATGCCTCT
>VBSM01003204.1:61027546-61083130 GCA_008086735.1 Cheirogaleus medius | reverse complement strand
ACCATGGAAATACAAAATATCATCTATGAATACTATAAAAACCTTTATGCACATGAACTTGAAAATGTGCAGGAAATGGGACAAATTCTTCAAAATACACAGCTTCCCTAGGCACAATCAAGAAGAAATAAACTCCTGAACAGACCAATATCAAGTACCAAAATTGAAGCAGCAATAAAAAACACTTCCTAAAAAGAAATGTCCCGGACCTGATGGATTCACACCTGAATTTTACCAGACCTACAAGGAAGAACTGGTGTCTATCCTATAGAAAATATTCCACAAGATCAAGAAGGAAGGAATCCTCCCCAACATATTTTATGAAGCCAACATCACCCTGATACCAAAACCAGGAAAGGATGTAACAGAAAAAGAAAACTAAAGACAAATATCCCTTATGAAGATAGATGCAAAAATTCTCAACAAAATCCCAGCAAATCAAATTCAGGTTCTCATCAAAAAAATAAAAAAATTCATCACAACAAAGTGGGCTTCATCCCAGAGATGCAGGGATGGTTCAACATATGCAAATGTATAAATGTAATTCACCACATAAATACAAGCAAAAACAAAGACTTTATGATCCTCTCAATAGATGTGGAAAATACATTTGACAAAATTCAGCACCATTTTATCATAAGAAAGCTTAACAAAATAGGCATACAGGACTTATCTAAAAATGGTAAAAACCATATATGAAAAACCCACAGTTAACATCATACTAAACAGGGAAAATGTAGAAGCATTTCCACTTAGAACTGGAACCCGACAAGGTTGCCCTCTATCACTACTTCTATTCAACATAGTGCTAGAAGTCCTAGCCAGAATAGTCAGTCAAGAGAAGGAAATCAAGGGCATCCAAATGGGAGCAGAAGAGCTCAAACTATCACTCTTTGCTGACGATATGACCTTATATCTAGAAAACCCCAAAGATTCTGCTATGAGGTTACTGGAATTGATAAACAGATTCAGCAAAGTCTTGGGTTACAAAATCAATGTAGAGAAATCAATAGCATCCCTATATGCCAACAACAGACAAACTGAGAACCAAATCAAAGACTCAGTACCCTTCCCAATAGCAACAAAGAAGACAAAACACCTAGGAATATATTTAATTAAGGATGTAAAAAGACCTCCACGGGGAGAACTATGAAACACTGAGGAAGGAAATAGCAGAGGACGTAAACAGGTGGAAAATCATACCATGCTAATGGGTCTACAGAATCAACATTGTTAAAATGTCTCTATTACCCAAAGCAATCTACAGATTCTATGTTATCCCTATTAAAATACCAATATCGTTTTTCACAGATATAGAAAAAACAATTCTATACTTCATATGGAACAGGAGAAGACTATGTATAGCAAAAACAATCTTAAGGAAAAAGAATAAATTGGGAGGCATCAATTTACCAGACTTCAAGTTATACTACAAGGCTATAGTAACTAAAACAGCATGGGAATGGCACAAGAACAGAGACATAGACCAATGGAACCGACCTGAGAACCCAGATATAAAACCATCCTCATATAGCCATCTAATCTTTGACAAAGCAAACAAAAACATACACTGAGGGAAAGAATTCTTTTTCAATAAATGGTGCTGCAAAAACTGGATAGCCACATGTCAAAGACTTAAACAAGATCCACACTTTTCACCTCTAACAAAAATCAACTCATGGTGGGTAACAGACTTAAACCTAAGACATGAAACTATAAGAATTCTAGAAGAAAATGTTGGAAAAATTCTTATAGACATTGGTCTAGGGAAAGAAATTATGAAGAAGACCCCAAAAGCAATCACAGCAACAACAAAAATAAATAGATGGGACCTGATCAAATTAAAAAGCTTCTGCACAGCCAAGGAAACTATCAAGAGAGCAAATAGACAACCTACAGAATGTAAGAAAATATTTGCATGCTACACATCTGATAAAGGCTGATAACTAGAATCTATATGGAACTCAGGAAAATCAGCAAGAAAAAAAATCAAGCAACCCTAATCAAAAAGTGGGCAAAAGAGACGCACAAAAACTTTTCAAAAGAAGAGAGACTAATGGCCAACATATTAAAAATGCTCAATATCGCTAATCATCAGGGAAATGCAAATCAAAACCACAATGAGATATCACTTATCTCCAGTGAAAATGGCCTTTATCAAAAAGTCCCAAAACAACAAATATTGGCATAGATATGGAGAGAGACAGATACTCATACCCTGTTGGTGGGACTGCAAACTAGTACAACCTCTGTGAAAAGTAATTTGCAGATATCTCAAAGAGCTACAAGTAGAACTACCATTTGATCCAGCAATCCCATTACTGGGCATCTATCCAAAGGAAAAAAAGACATTCTATAAAAAAGACATCTGCTCTCCAATGTTTACAGCAGCACAATTCACAATTGCAAAGATGTGGAATCAACCCAAGTACCCATCAATACATGAGTGGATTAATAAAATGTGGTATATGTATCCCATGGGATACTACTCAACCACAAAAACGATGATGAACTATCATCTATTATGTTATCCTGGATAGAGCTGGAGCCCATTCTACTGAGTGAAGTATCACAAGAATGGAAAAACAAGCATCGCATGTACTCACTATCAAACTGGTATTAACTGATCAACACTTATGTGCACATATAGTAGTAACATTAGTCGGTGTCTGACAGGTGGGAAGGAGAGGGGGAATGAGTATATACACACCTAATGGGTGCAGTGTCCACTGTCTGAGGGATGGACACAGTTGAAGCTCTGACTTGACTGGGGCAAAGGTGATACATGTAACCTAAATATTTGCACTCCTGTAATATGCTGAAATAAAAAAAAGGACTCCATCCTCATGAATGAATTAATGCTAATTATAAAAGTGTTTGAGACTGCAACTTCAATCTCTTGCTTTCTCATGCTCTCTTGCTTGTCTCTTTCTGCCTTGGGATGATATAACAAGGACATCCTCACCACATAAAGCCCTTGGATCTTGGACTTCACAATATCCAGAACTTTAAGCCAAATAAATTTCTTTTCTTTATAAATTACTAAATTTCAAGTATTCTTCTATTAGCAGCAGAAAACAGAATATGACAGCTCCCAAGAAAACACCATTATGAAGCTGTTGGCAGATGTCTACTGAGATTACCAGTTTCTCTTAAAATGCCTTGGGTTTTGTATGTGTTTTATTTATAAACCCAGAATTCTGGAGTTTGCATCACTTTGTCATGTAACAGAGGGATAGAACTTTTGATATTAAAAGCATTGGGGAGAAACCAGGAAAAATTCCATACTTTACAGTGTCTGTTTCTTTTTTTTTCATGAAGTATTGAATAGAAGAAAGTATGCCTAAAAGATAACAAATATTTTGTTTTCCTTGGTCTGAAAATTCTTGGGGCTGGGCAGAGGTTGAGTACTGTTCTTTCATTAACACAAGAAGAAAAAGGATGTTATGAAAACTTTCCCTTGCTTTATTCTATTAAAACTCCTTCAGTTTCCATGGGAATAAAAGGAGAAAGGCCATTGATAGGCAGCCATAGAGAGTGAATTCTCCCTGGCACACTCTGACTAATTGCAGCCAAGAGCTTGTAGGTAAAGTCAACTACCAATTTAAGAAGATTTAACTTTTAGTCCCCAAGATTTATATTTGTAATGGTGCATTTTCCTGTATACCATTAAAAAGAGAGAAATAGGGAATCAAATATAAGAACAAAAATTATGGAAAATCTCTCCTTGATTATAATTTGTACATCCTTTACCTGAGTCTGTGTATCTGCACTCTATCCCTTAATAAAAAGGGCCTGCCTGGGTGCTTTCTTTTGGGGATTGTGAGGGAAAGGGTAAAGAATTTGGGAGATTGAGTCAAACTTTGCAGTCGGTTTTAGGGTGATGAGAAACACTCCTACCATTCCCCTTCCAAGGCATAGATATGGTAGTTTGGATGATGAAAAAGATGGTCAAATCTTGGGAAACTCAGTGGTGTTTCAGGAAGAAAGTATGAGCAGAGAATGGATGGAGAAGTTACCCTAGAGGTATAATCACCATAAGGCCCATTGAGCTCTCTATTATTTATTGAACATTGCCTTTATATCATAGCTCTTATGGTTTTTTTAAAGAAGTTTTGCAAAACATTAGCCTGAAAACTCTAAAAGTTACCACTTAAGAGAAAATGGGATATTATAGAAGTGAGAATGTTATACAATCTTTAGTCCTGTTTTTCAAATTATGAGAATACAGTTTATATATTTCTCATTTTTTCCCTCATCTATTTCTATTTCTCTAATTCAGGTTCATTATTGACACTGGGATTTGAGGATCATTGTGTTGGTGAAACTTTTATGATTACTAAATTATAACCTAGTAGGAATGATTGGAGGATTATCTCAATTGTTTAGAACATAGCATTTTTCATTCTAATTACTAATTGTGAGTCCCTTTTTTCTCACAGTACTGTGTAAAAGACAGAGCTAGGGTCAGTACATTAAAGCAGACTACAAGATCCTATACTCATGTAGCCAAAATTTAGTCTGAGTTTCTTAGCATTCAGGGTTGTGGTATTATTGGTATTCAAAGATGCAGAGTTCTAAATATTAAAGTGAGTTGCTTAGAAGAAGTATAGCTTTCTTTGGTACTGAGAGCACTGTATAAGGGTTTTTACACAAAATAGACACTCTGTAATAGAGAGAAATATATCTGCAATACCTTCTTTATAATAAATCCAGCATTGGATTTTGTATACTAAATCTTGTATAATCCTTCAATACATCAAGTTTGGCTATATTAAGCTAGAGTATGATTGAGTATTGGTAAGTATATAAAGGGACAAAGAACATGCTCCTAGCAATACTCTGGATTGATCCAATAATAAAAATGTGGAATACCTGGGGAAGTAAGTTATATCTCAAAAAAACTATGAAATCGTACTGGAAAGACAAAGTAATTCTCTTGCATTTTAATAGAAGATGTTTAAATAGAAGCATAGATTAAATTTTCAGCCATTTTGTTGTTGAAATTGGAGCAATATTGACTCCTCCTTGTTTGAGAAACTAATTAAAAAATAAGTGTTTTGTATTGTAAAATTAGTTTATAATTAGCTTAATTAAGCCAACAAATAGAAGGACCATTTTCCTTCTTCCTTCCTTTCTTCTCTCCTTTCTTTCCTTCCTTCCTTCACTAGAAGGACCATTTTCTCATTTCAAAGGCAACGTATTTCAAAACACAACACACACATACACACACACACAGCCACTAATTGATGGTCCTGAATATTTTACTTTTAGATCGTAATCAAAAGAATTAGACTTACAGTTTAAACAAGCGGCATTTTATAAAAGGAAAAGAATTTTTTCCCCTATGTATTTTTGGTAAAGGACATAATTCCCATTAGGTATAAAATATAGCTGAGCCTCCATCATCCACTTTCTCTTTTATAATGGAAACACGTGTTTTAGTCTCCATAAATCCCACATCCCCTTAAAGATCATAAAAATGAGCTGGCTATATTAAGTTTGTAGGAATCAGCTAGAGGAAAGTCTCTGCAGAACTTCTGCCAAAAGGTGCTGGGCTTGAAGGAGGTGTTTATACTCCACTTTCTATGATGTTTCTAAGGCAGTTGTATAATACATATAAGGTATAAGGTGAGTGGAAATCAAAGTAATATTTACTCAAAATTTTTCAAGTATCCACTTCATGCCGGGCATTGTCCCAGGTGCTTGGGATATTGCAGTGAACAAAAGAGAGAAATGCTTTGTTATAGAGCTTATAGTCTAGTACGCAAGTAAATAAAACACAGAACATGTCAGATTGATTTTTAAAAAATTGTAGACTGTTTCTTAATACCCCAAAGCAGACACGTATGTCAGAGCTATCCTGGAGCATGTGGCCTAGGCTCAAACCTCATGAAGAAGCTCTCCTTTTATCCTTATCTTTATTGTACCCCAACCTACCACTGTGTTCCCAGTAGCGAGTAAGCCCTGCCCACAACACAGGTGAGAGGAAAAGCAGAGAGAGGTTTTAGGGCAATGATCTTGTCCACCGTTAAACATGATTGTGTAATGTCACAATTGGACCAATCAAATTTTCAACTCTTTCTAGAAATAGATCCCATGTATTGGGGAGCGAGACACTCTCAAAGTTAGAAGTAATGTGGACAGAGCAATCTCCTCCCCCCCTTCCCTGCTACACAAGAAATAATGCATTGCTGTTCTCATGAAAAGATTTCGTATCTATATTACACAGAAGAATTCCTCCTATTTGGGCTGCACTCCTTTACTGATATGGAATCAGTAAATATATTCCTGTAGTATTCATTGGCTTCATTCTCTGGAAATATCACAAAACCTAAATATGAATGCCCATAGCCTAGGATAGCTTGGCTGTGTTTCGCATCAAGAGAATCTCCCTTCAGTGCAGAATCACAGCTGTGATTCTGCTTTTTAATTTTTATAGTCAATTTATTTTGCTTAAATATGAATTAATGAGGGTAAAGTTTTTGTCCCTCCAAAGATTACAGTCCTATAGTGAGGTAAAAATTTCTTGGTGTACATGGTAATTATTTTAGGAATATATAATTTCTCGTAAATTGGCTGCTGCTAGTGCACTAATTCAGAAGGCACTAACTCATTCGCAAACAGCATCATTAGAAGCCAAGCCAAATAGACAGTTGATCTGCCTCGTACAGTATACCAAAGCTGCTTCAGGGCTTCAGGACTCCTTTTTCTCTCTCTCTCTCTCTCTCTCTCTCTCTCTCTCTCATTAATTTTGTTTCTGGGCTGCTGCAGCAGGTGGGGCATTATATCTTCTCATCTCATTAATCACTTGTGGGTTGCTGAGGAGAGCTCTATTAATACCTGGTCAAAAGACAGCATAATCCATAACATCTTCTCGCAGCAGCAAAGCCAGCTGTGGAGCCAAGGTGTTACTATGTAACCAGGCTGAAGTAATTTATGCAAACTAACTTGATACATCTGCAAAGGAAACCTGCTTGCTCAAACCAGGAGCAAGATGATTGCTTTAACCCTCGCCTGCATGATTGGTCCTCTGCAGCACTGCAACTTGATCAAAGCTGCCTTTTGTGCTCTTGACATTTCTGTTACGTATCTTCTCTCCTCCCTACCTCTTCCCACACTCCTGTGTTTCAGGATCCTTCCAGAACTCTGCTCTATCCTGTCCCTATCCCACTCACTCACTGCTCTCAAATTTTTGATTCGGACTTTTTTTTTTTAAGTATCACACCTTCTACATTTTTTCCACTATGCCTAAATTTTGAGCTAAAATGTTGAAATTTGAAGGTGAAATTATATTAGGGTTAATTGAAATCCTTGAAAATCTATATAGGCTACTGCTTTTCAACCATTTCATCAACCACATCTTCCATGACCCAACAAAAAGCTGCATATATTGAGTGTTAACTAGTGTGTTTTAGCATGTAAAAAAATCACAGACAAACTGCTAAACTGATTATCTGATGAAGGAGATCAATACACTGATTTGGTATAATTCTAGCCAAAAGCAAAGGATCCTGACATTTTACTGATTTCTCAGGGGGGCATAGAAGACACATACTAGATCTTCCTGAGATGCTTATAATAACTTGGGGATCCCTATGACTAGTTTTGTGGATCTCTGGAATAGATGGTTGCTTGTAGCTTAGATGGCTCAGGCTTCACACCCACGACGAACCCAAGATATATCTTTAGTAATGAAGGGCTTCCATTTTGGAAAGTTGTAGAAATAATGCTTTATGTTGTTGCTAAAGGAATTGTAAGTAATAAGTACAGAGACTCACAAGGAATAAGGCCTACTGTTCAGAGGAAGGCTTGTGAAGACTGATGTTTAAAGACTTTAGGGAAATTTTTTTGTTCAATGTTTTTTCTTTGTTTGTTTAACATTAAATTATAGGGGGTGAAGCAGCTAGAGACCAGTTGGAGCAAGTTCCAGGTCTGTATATATTATGATACACATTTAATTTTTAAATAAAAATTGAATATGATTATTATATAGTTAGAAAGTCAGAAGAAATAATTCTGCTAAATACTGTCTGGAATTAGTATTTCTGTAGTTTCTCCTATTAAAGTTATACTATAGCAAATTTGTTCTAAAACCTACATCCAGCCTAAGGTCTGAGGCCATGGTTTCCCACTGAAATTTACCATAGGTGCTTAAACTTTGGTGTGCCTGGTGAAGTCCAGACATCCTCCAACACCACTCTGAATTACTGTTTGTCACAGGCATGATGGAAGGAAGTGATAACTTTTAGAGGTTGGAAAACTAAGGGTGCAATTATTTTCCCCAGCTAAGAATTTAGACATTTGTCTAAATTAGACATTTAGACATTTGTCTCAGATTAAGAACCCCTGAAAGTGTCATCTATTTTTGAGAGTTACTAGAGCACAACAAAAAATGAGTATAGATTAAGTTTCATATAAACAAGACAGTGCTGAAGATTTTTTTCAGCTATTAAATCAACCCATGATTTTATAATCAGAGATGCACAGAAGCAGGTCTCTGATACTTTCCTTGCCTTTGAAGTCCTGATTCCACGCTATTTTAACTTGTCTTGGATTCACCTGAATTGGATTTCTTTATTCTTTCTACAGTTAACGTATTACTATTATCCCTCAGACTTGACATTTTATAGTTTTCCTTGTTAAAAAGATCCCTTGTTTTTGTGATCTTCTGACTTCCCTGCATGTGGATGTTCAGTGGGTCTCAGGGCTTTCTACCATGACTCTATCTCCCATAAATGGCCCCATCTCCAATTCCCATGGAGGAATTTGGACATATGAGAAAAGATCAGTTTCTCATGTTAATTAAAGTAACCAGAAATTTAATGAAAACTTAACATAGTACATTGCCTTTTGCTATGATCTTTTGGGGGCAAAATAGAGTTATAATACCATATCTGCTTATATTTTAGAATGCAACACAGAGCTGCTAATGCAGTTCAGGCCATAGACATCATTTAAATTTTTCCAATGGCTCCTAATAACTAGGATATAGCAATAAACCAAAGCCTAGCACCCTGAAGTGATCTGGCTCCACATTGCATTTAGTTGCCAGATAGTATACGAGTCAGGTTGTTTACTTACCAGACCACAGACTCCTCCCCTTCCTTAAACATATTCTATGCTTCTCTAAGTTTTACAGAATTTTACTGAGGATGATGCACATAGTAGTTGATTGCATTGTATTTGTAACTAACCTGGTTTAGGTGGAAGAACTTCTATAATAGAGAGCAGTTTGCAACATATTTTGTAATTGGATGACATTTTCCACATTATTTAGATGCACAGTGACCAAATCCACAGTGATTAATGTCATATTACACTTCAGGCTTATCTGTCAAACTTGCACAAGAATGATAAATGAAAGCATATAGAGGAAAGATACATGATGAACCTAGAAACTGTGCCATAGAAACGATGGTTGAGGGAATTGGGGTGTTTATCTTGGAAGAAAGAACCAAATAGTAACATTTAAGAATCAGAATAACTGTCTTGAATGAGTTTCAGTAAGTTTAGAAAGGCATATTTTAGTTTAATCATTCTACAATGTAAACACATATCAAAACATCACATTGTATCCCATAAATGTATATAATTATTATTTTTCAATGGAAAATAAAACTTTAAAAATTAACCAAAAATTAAATGATATAAACCTATAAGTAAACAAACTATATTGAAAATGAAGGTAAACATTTTAAAAAAGAAAGATTTATATTACTTGGATTTTGAAAGAAACAAACAAAAACAGAAGGCAATGACTTCCTGATTTTTTGAAGTGTTTTGGGGGGGGAGAGTTTGGAGGGGAGGAGGAGAGTGAGTGCAAGCCTCTGTCTAGATGCTGGAGAAGGAGGGTGTATGTGGGGAGTGGGGAGTTTTCAAGGGCCCTTCCAACTCCCATAATTAATGATTCTGTGATTTAAGAGGGAGTCATGGGTTGAAGCCCTCATTCTGCAGAATGTGGTTTAATGGTCTACATTGACATTCTAGTTCATTATTCATATTTCTGGAATTGTTGTGTCTATTTTCCTATGGACACATTTCTAGAGGCCATAGCTGCGACCGTCATTAGCACAGAATAGTATTTCTGCAAGTCTAGCAACAGAAGGATGTATTCGATGTTTAGGCTATTTTTATCCAGGGTAAAATTGTCTCCTCCAACTCGTAGCTCATAGGATCAAGGATCCATATTTTTTTGGCGTTTTACTTTAGAGGACGATCTGTATGTCTTGTAGAACTATCAATGTTAGTCCCATAAAAATGTACCTATTCACCAGCACACAATTTCGCATATAATTCTAGGGGCATGTGCCACCTCTGAAGCCCATCAATATTAGAGGTTTGGGGGCTGTTTTATTTCAATGAAGAGAAGTGAGTCTCAGGAAGAAGTAGTAGGGCTTCCTGAGTTCTCTGGTTTCCCACTTGCTCCTTGTGGTTTGCTCTCCTCTGCAGGGTGGCAGGGACCTCAGGCAGGATCATTCCTGTGCCACTTCCTTAGCATGACTTTCTCATGTGCTTCCCAGAATACTGCGCTGGCAAAACTGCCAAAGAAGTTCTGTAATTTACAGCACTTTATTAACCCTAGAAGATTGTGTGTGTTTGTTTACTTGTTTTGCTTTGTTTTTAGTTAAGCATCGCTTTGTCTTGTAAAGCATAACTATCTTAGTTTGGGTTCGAAAGCAAACCTCTAAATCCCGTGCAAGTAGCTTATTCAGAAAGAGTGTAGGAAATACTGGTAGATGAGAGGGAAGAAATGAAGGGGAAAAAATAAAGTGAATAGAGCATGTTGGATGTTTGAACTCCAACTGTATTAGTCATTGTTTGAAGGCTGCTGGAGGTGCGTGTTGCTTCTGGCCTATGGAGCAGGGCAGTGAAAAAGGCTTCAGCAGCCAGGGAAAGCTCTTCTGGGTAAGAAATTCAGGTGCTGGCATTGCTAAGTTGGACTGAATTGGTGGGGTTGTGTGGATATGAGTGTGTCACCTCCAGCATCTGCTGCAAGAACTTTCTATGATGCTGTGCCTGAGGTTTCTTTCAATGTATGTTGCAGCAAACAAATGTAGAGTGAGACAAGTTTGTTAATCTGATTTAAAAATGCAATTGTTTTGGATTCATGCTTTCCTCAAAGTATCTACTATTGTGAGTAGGACTATGTTGTTGCTTTTTCTCAGTGAAGGTAAATTTTTCTTAGTAGAGGTTCAATGGTACCCACAATTCATTTTTCATTATAGGTTCAACTTATGTCAAATATTTTTCCGGAGCTCCTGCCTGTAGGAAACATGATGGCTGTGAGATTTATGTCCCTTTATTCTTTTGATATATCTTAGAAAGGGAGTGCTTTTGTTCTCATGGCAGAGTGGGCTTTGGAATACAATTTTGAGTCGATTAAACTGTTGTAGTACCCTATAGGTGTAAACTCTAGGTGCATCTCCCAGGTGTGTGTGAGTGAAACTCTCAATCAATCCAAATGGCTATAATCTTTTTATTCCTCCAGAGCTGACTCATGCTGTCTGTGACAGTCACAAAACTACAAAGATTAGTGCCATAGTACATCCTCGGATTCCATGGTCAAGTGGGCCCTACACATTATTAGATTATCCTCCCTGTGTCCATAGTTAGTTCAGACTCCCATACGCCCATACACTTCATTCTCCCCAAACATCCAATTTATCACCTATCCCTCTGTTTTAGCAGGTGGTTTTCTCTCTTATTTCCCAGAGAAGCTACACAAAATGAATTTTAATTTCTTGCCACCAAATCTATAGAAATATGTCCATTCACTTTCTCTTTTCTCCTCTCCCCTCAAAGGTAACATTCCACCTCTCTTCTGGGTATCTTCTGCTCCTCCCACCTCATTTTGCATCTCTTCCTCAGAAAGCTCATTGCTGTTAGTTATCTTTTTCTCTCCCCAAAAAAGCACTCAAGTCTCTCTTGTCATGGAAAATAAATCACTCCATTGATCCTATTGCTGTTTTATCTGCTACTCTATCTCCCTTTCCCTTCTCAGAAACAGGCTTCTTGAAAGATGTGCTCTATACTTGCTGATAGGAAATATGATTTTCCCCTAAAGATGTCTGTGGCCTAATCCTCAGGGTGGGTGAATATGTTATTTTACATTAAGGTTGTCAATGAAATTAAGTTTTCAAATCAGTTGATTTTAAGATAAGGAGATTATTCTATATTATCCCAGTGGGCCCTATATAATCCCAAAGTTTCATTAAATGCAGAAGAGGGAGGCAGGAAAGTTAAAGTCAGAGTGATGTGATGTGATAAGGACTCAACAGCTACTGCTGGTTTCGAAGATCGAAGGGGACCACAAGCCAAGGAAGGCAGGCAGCTTCAAGAACCTGGAGAAGGAAAGATAATGGCTCCTTCCCTAGAGCTCTCCCCAGAGCTTCCAGAAAGGAATTTGCCCATTCACATAGGGGAGGGCACTCTGCTTTACTCAGTCTACCAATTCAAATGGTAATCTCATCTAGAAATGCCCTCACAGATACATCCCTAACATTTGCCCAGATACCTGAGCATCCTGTTGCTTGGTCAAGTTGACATACAAAATTAACCAACATCTTGATTGTAGCCCAGTGAGTAAGACCCCTTGCCAACTTTTGACCTCCAGAGCTGTGAGATAATGTGTTTTAAGTCACTGTTTGTGGTAATTTCTTATAGCAGCAATAGGAAACTAACACACTGAATTTACTATTTTACTTCCTATTAATTCTTGATTTCACAATTTGTGAAATCGAGCTTTTACCTTTAACAGTTGTATTAGTCAGGATTCTCCAGAGAAACTGAACCAACAGGATCTATCTATCTATCTATCTGCATATATAAAAAAGATTTATTACAAGAAATTGGATAACATGATTTTGGAGGCTAACAAGTCCAAAGATCTGCATTCAACAAACTGGAGACCCAGAAAAGCCAAGGGTGTAGTTATAGTCCCAGTATAAAGGTCTGAGAGCCAGGATAGCTGATGGTGTTCTGAAAGCCAGCAGGCTCTATACCCAGGAAGAGTCAATGTTTCAGTTCAAGTCTGAAGGCAGGGGAAAAAAGTATCTCAGCTTAATGAAGTTAGAAAGAAGAAATTCTCTCTTACTCAGCCTTTTTGTTCTAGTTAGACATTCAGCAGATAAGATGAGGCCCATCAACATTGGGGAGGGCATTCTGCTATGCTCAGTCTACCAATTCAAATGTTAATATTGTCCAGAGATACCCTCACAGATACCCACACATAACATTTGACCAGATATCTGGGCACCCTGTGGCCCAGTCAAGTTGACATATAAAATTAACCATCACAAAAATCAACTGGCATTTCTCTCATTAAGGTCATCAACATATATTTTGTCGCTAAATCCAATGAACACTTTTTAGTCTTTATCCTAGTTGACTCCTCATCAGCAATTATCTTTCTTGGCTTTATATGTTTCTCTAGTCTAATTTGTAAACATCATTCCCAATTTTTAAACACTGTATTTCAGCATATAAACCTACTATAAGTCTTCTTTCTCTTGCCCTAGAAAATTTGCACCTACTGTTTCCTTTGCTTGAAGCATTCTCTCCAACCCCAATCCCCAATCAATGATCCCTTCACCTGTATAAATCTTACCCACTTTGCAATTCTTTGCTAAAGTGGAAGATCCTTGAAATAAATAATCTTGTCTCTTATAATTATATTTCTAATACCTAGCACTATCATGACACTCAGTTGTTGAATAAAGGGGAAAAGATTGGCAAACAAGTTTCATTCTGGGAAGAAATAAAAGGAAAATTAATGAGCTTATAGCTAACCATTTCAAATAAAGACATCCTCACCAACACTAGTTATTATCTGACTTTTTCATTTAGTCATCCTAGTGAGTATGCAGTGGTATTTCATTGTGGTTTTGCATTGCATTTCTCTGATGACTAATAATGTTGAGCATCTTTTCATGTGCTTATTGGCCATTTGTATATCTTCCTTGGAGAAATATATATTCAGATCCTTTTCCTATTTGTAAATTGGGTTATTATTTTTTTAATTTTTATTATTGAGTTGTCAGAGTTCTTTATATATTCTGGATACAAATCCCTTATCAGATGTATGATTTGCAAATATATTTTTCCCATTCTATAATTTATCTTTTTCACTTTGTTGATGATGTCCTTTAAGAACAGAAGTTTTAAATTTGATGAAGTCCAATTTATCTACTTTTCTTTTGCTGTTCATGCTTTTGGTGTCACATCTGAGAACACTTCACCAAATCCAAGGTCATGAACATTTACTCCTATATTTTCTTCTATGAGTTTTATAGTTTTAGCTCTTATGTTTAGGTCTTTGATCTATTTTGAGTTAATTTTAGTAAATGATATAAGTTAAAAGTCCAACCTCAGTCTTTTGCATGTGGCTATTCAATTATTTCAGAATCATTTGTTGAAAAGATTATTTATAGATGTGAGGGTTTATTTCTGAACTCTCAATTCTGTTCCATTAGTCTATATGTCTCTCCTTTTGCCAGTACCACATCATCTTCATTATCATTACTTTGTACTAAGTTTTGAAACATGGAAGTGTGAGTCCTCCTACTTTATTCCTTTTTAAGATTGTTTTTGTATTTGGGGTCCCTTACAATTCCATGTAAATTTTTGAATCAGCTTATAAATTTCTATGAAGATGTCAGCTGTAATTCTGATAGGGATTACATTGAATTTATAGATTAATTTGGGGAGTATTGATATCCTAACAGTGTTAAGTTTTCCAATCCATGTATTTAGATCTTTAATTTCATTCAATAGTATTTTGTAGTTTTCCGAATATAAGTTCTATTCTTATTTTGTGAATTTTATTTTTAAGTATTTTATTTTTTGATGCTATTGTCAATGAAATTTTATCTTCATTTTCAGATTGTTTATTGCAGGTGTTTAGAAATACAATTAATTTTTGTATTTTCATCTTGAATTCTGAAAATGCACTAAATTCTTTTTTAGTTCTAACTTTTTCAGGGATTCCTTAAGATTATATATGGGATCATATCATCTGCAAATAGAGGTTTTTACTTCTTCCTTTCCAATATTGATGCCTTTTATTTCTTTTTCTTGCTTGATTACCCTGCCTAGAACTTCCAATACAATATTGAATAAAAGTGATGCTAATGAACATCTGTGTCTTATTCCTGATCTTAAGGAAATCATCTAGTCTTTCACTATATGAAGTATGATTTTAGCTGTGAGTTTTTTGTACATGCCCTTTATCAGTTAAGGAAGTTTCCTTATACTCTTAGTTTGCTGAATGTTTTTGTCACAAGACGGTATTAGATTCTATAATCAAATGCTTTTTCTCCGTCTATTGAGATGATCATATGATTTTTCCTTTCTATTCTATTGGTATGATGCATTACTTTAATTTATTTTTGGATATTAATCAATCTTACACTGAAGGGATAAATCTCACTTGATCATGGTTTATAATTCTAATTATATGCTACTGGATTCAGTTTTCTAGTATGTTATTGAAGATTTTTGCATTCATATTTTAAAAACTATTGATCTATATGTTTTGGTTTTTGTATTGTCTTTGTTTGGTTTTGGTACCAGGATAATATGGGCCTTATAAAAAAACTGGGAAGTGCTTTCTTTTCTTCTATTTTTTGGAAGAGTTTGTGAAGAATTAGTATTGATTCTTTTTAAAATTTCTTTTTGCAATTTGCCAATAAAACCATCTGGGCCTAGGCTTTTCATTGTGGGTTGTTTTTGATTACTAATTTAGTCTCTTCGGTTATCATAAGTCCATTCCAATTGTCTGTGTCTTCTTGAGTTGGTTTTAGTAATTTGCATCTTTCTAAGAATTTATCCATTTCATCTACATTATCTAATTAGTTGGCATACATTTGTTCATATAATTCCTTTATTATCCTTTTTATTTCTGTAATGTTGATAATAATGTTCCCTCTTTCATTTCTGATTATAGTAATTTGAGTCTGTCTTTTCACTCTTTCTCTCTATATAGTAATCTAGCTAAAAGTCAATGAATTTTGCTGATCTTTTCAAAGAATCAGCTTTGGTTGCATTGACTATTTCATTTTTTTCTGTTTTCTATTTCATTAATTTCTACTTTCATCTTTATTATATGCTTTAGGTTTAATTTTCTCTTCTTTTTCATGTATTGGTTTAGATTTTTGATTTGAGTTTCTCCTTTCTTAGTACAGGCATGGATAGCTAGAAATTTTCCTCTAAACCTTGCTTTAGCTGCATCTCATAATTTTTGATATGCTTTGTTTTCATTTTCATTCATCTCAAAATATTTTCTGATTTCCCTTTTGGTTTCTTTCTTGACCCATTGGTTTTTTAATGTGTTGTTTAATTCACACATATTTGTTATTTTCTAAAATTTTTCCTGCTATTGGTTTCTAATTTTATTCCATTGTGATTAGAGAGCATATTTTGTATTATGTCTTTTCTATAAATTCATTAAGGTTTGTTTTATAGCCTAGCATATAGTCTGACTTGGAGAATGTTCCATGTGCTCTTGAGACAAATGCACACTCTGTTGTTGGGTGGAGTGTGCCATAGATGTCTGTTAGCTTTGGTTGCCCATTTTCAAAATGAAATATTAATCTTTACACCACTTATTTTAAATTAATGACATTTGGATTGCAACTGATCATACATATAAGACCATTTGGTAAATACATAGATGGCTATATTGGTTGCTTTCAACTGGATTTTTTTTTTCTGCTATGGTTTGAATATTTGCCCAAAGTTCCTATATTGGAAATTTCATCCCCACTGCAACAGTATGGAGAAGTGGGGCCTTTAAGAGGTGAATACGTCAGAAGGGCTCTGCCATCGTAAATGAATTAATGCTGTTATTGTGGGGTGAGTTCATTATGAAGAGAGTGGAATTCCTTTAAAGGATGAATTTGGCCCCCTCTCTTACTCTCTCTTGACATGTTATGATACAGCAAAAAGGGCATCAGGTGTGGCTGCTTAATCTTGAACTTTCCAGCCTCCAGAACCATGAGCCAATAAATTTCTGTTCTTTATAAGTTAACCAGTCTCAGGTAATCTGTTATAATAGCATGATATGAATTCATAGACCTTCTAAGTAACATTTGGTAATGTCTGAAGATGTTTTTGATCATCACAACTTGAAAAGTGTTGTTAGCATCTAGTGAGTAGAGGCCAAGGATGCTGATAAATATCCTATAAGTCATAGGACAGACCTCTACAACATAGCATTATTTGGTCCAAAATGTCAATAGTGCTGATGGTAAGAAACCCCGTACTGTATACATGGGTGACCCAGCAGTTGCAGAATAAGGGCTAAGAGGAGATATAGGTGATGTTTATAAAATCATGGAGAGCCTGGATAAAGGGGCGTTAAACTTAGTCTCAATTCATGAATGTCTTATACAAGGATATAACTGTTGGATCTAGAACAAGTAAGTTGAAAAAAATGTATATACTGAGTGAGTTTGACACTATAATTGTAATCATATTTTTAAAAAGATTTGTGCAAAATAAAAATTCCAGGTCTCTATTTTTCCACAAAAAATGGTGTAGTAATAGTAAAAACATTGATTAAAAAATAAAGCATAAATTTAGATTTTCATAATAAAAATATGTACAAAATTATAAGCAAAAATTAAAAATTAACAAATACATTAGAAAAATATAAGACTCATTTGTTTAGACAGAGGAAGAATTTTCAGCTCAAATCAGGGGATTTAATTACAAATAAGAAGATAGGCATTTTGGCAACCTGAAGAGTAGTTCAGGTTGACTAGTTCAAAAGACAAATGAATATTACTCCATGTGAGCACCTTAATGTTGATCAGTTAGTACCAATTTTATAGCTAGTACATGTAGTCCTTGTTTCTCCATTCTTGTCATACTTCACTTCGAAGGATGGGCTCCAGCTCTATCCAAGATAATACAAGAGGTACTAGTTCACCATTGTTTTTGTGGTTGAGTAGTATTCCATGGTGTATATATACCACATTTTATTAATCCACTCATGTATTGATGGACACTTGGGTTGTTTCCACATCTTTGCAATTGTGAACTGTGCTGCCATAAATATTAGAGTGCAGTTATCTTTATTATAGAATGTCTCTTTTCCCTTTGGGTAGATGCCTAGTAGTGGGATTGCTGGATCAAATTATATTTCTATTTTTAGTTCTTTGAGATATCTCCAAATTACTTTCCACAGGATTATACTAATTTGCAGCCCAACCAGCAGCGTAAGAGTGTTCCTATCTCTCCACATCCATGCTAGCATTTGTTGTTTTGGGACTTTTTGATAAAGGCCATTTTCACTGGAGTTAGATGATACCTCATTGTGGTTTTGATTTGCATTTCCCTGATGATTAGAGCTGTTGAGCACCTTATTATATGTTTGCTGGCCATCATTCTTTCTTGCCAGACTGGTGGGAGGGTGGTGATGAGTTTGCAATATGTACCCTCAAATATAATTCACTCCTACACCTATCCTGAGGAGGACATAAACATGGTCACAAGAAAAGGACAATTTCCATTACTAAACTGTATATCTGGTACATTCATTTCAGTCAAACTTCAAACTTAGCTAAGTCTTTCAGGAGCTTTAATGTTTTCAAAAGCTCCTTAGAGAATCTTTCAAGCAAAGGAGACTTAGAGTCACACATTGTGAAGCTGAACAGTCAATGGAAATGCAGATAATAAGAACTTAGCAAACCATTAGCATGCAGCTGCTTCCTTCCTTAGAGAATAATTTTTTGTAAAAGTGGACTTTATTCTTTCTGGGCTGCATCTTACTGCACAACACCTCAGGAATAGGCATCTTTTGCAAGATTGTCAGTAGAATATACCATCCTCACAACTTTTCAAATAGCTCCCCCTCAGTCTTATATGAGATAAAAAAACCATGAATTTTATGGGATTCTTTCTTATGATAGGCCACTAATCACTCTTGATCCTGTGATAAATTTAAATACTAACTAATCTACTTTGAATAGGGATTAAACTTCAAATGTAGAAGGAAAGTATTCATTAGAATTCATTATATCAATTTGTAATTTGAATGATGCCTCTTCTAAATAAAGTACTGCAGCTTCTAGTGATTGTTAACTGGGAGCTTAAACATCATATTATCAATTAATGGAAAGAGTGATAAAATCTATAACTGAGGGAATACTTGCCCCTCCACCTCCTTTAGCTTTTTGAAATAGCTGGAAGTTATTATTTTTAAAACAGTGCCAAAATAGAATAATCACCATGAAAGAAGGAAGAAAAATATCGAACTCAAATTTCTTATGTCAAGGATAATTTGATGTGCATGAAAAATGGAATACATATTGCAGATTTCCTTATTTTGATGTATGCTTTACTCATGTTGGACTCATCGTTGTCAAATTATTTTACAAATCTGCATGGAAATTAGATCAGATAATCATCTATCACTGTCTTAAATATTTTCCGTATTTGGAATGAAAACATCTAACATCACGGAGCTAAAGCTGAGTAATAGCTCCCAAACCAGAGATATTTCATTCTAAGTAATTGCCACTATAATACAATGATTTAAATTTTGATCTTAAGATATTTAAGCTATGAAGTGAGAATGAATTAGACATTCTTCTTTCTCTCCCATTTAAAAAACAAAGACTTCTGTAAGTAACTGAATGAAGAACATGAAATGTTCTGGGGCCTCAGGGTCTACAAAAGTATTTCACTCAACTTAAAATACTAAATCATGTCTTAAATGCAGTGAATGGTTCTTAAATTTTAATTCTATACTTGTATTGGATGTCATAAAACTTGATGTTCAGTATTTTTATTATGTTGAATTTTGTGGCTTTTTAAAAGCAATTTTGTTATCAAGATTGATAGTGTATAAAAGAGAATCCTTGCACAGAACTTGAGGTGTGCCAGGCAAAGTGCCAGTGTTCTATGCAAATTAACTCATTTAATCTCTATGACAGCCTCATAATGCAAGTCCTATTAGAAATATCATTTTATATGTCTTGAATATGAGGCTCAGAGAGTTTAAACAACTTGTCCAAGTTCACACAGAGCATTAATAAGGGTGCAGGGATTCAAACCTGGGTAATGTGCACCAGAATCTGTGCTCTTATCTGCTCCACTGTGTATACCGGCTTGTTGCATGCTCTGTGTGTCTGTGTCCTCCAAATGATGTATTTCCTACATATTTGGGCATGTTTTCTGGCTTCCATAACAGAATAATATCCTAATCCGTCTTCTTTGAATTTTTTTAAATTGTGTGTCTTGAAAGGAGCGTAATCCATTCTCATTACCCTAAAGCTGCTCCAATGAACGATTCCATCATTGCAGGCAATTGCCAGAAAATTTCTTTGATTCTTCTGTTTATTATTTTACTTCTTAACTTTCTTTTTTTCACTAGTTAGGTCTTGACTTCCTGGAATGTTGTTAACATCATGCTTACGTCATAAACTTGGTGATAAATTTTGGATTCTCTGATTTTAACCCTGAAACCTTCATGGACTACGTCTTGTTTCTTCCTCCCTTCATTTTCTACTCCTGGTCTTATGTATCTTTTTATTCACCGTATTTTCGTCAGTTTATATTACACATGTGTTAATGAGGATTGAGTAGTTGATGCAATGGTAATGGATATGCTCTGAAATTTCAGTGTCTTAACACAACACTCCTCCCCACCCCTTAGTCCTGCTACCAGGAGCAGCTGGTGTCCAACGTCTCCACGGGAAAAGAGGACGGTGGAGACATGCTGATTCTTAACTGCTTTAACCCAAAAGTGACATATGTTCTGGTTAAAACTAATTTATTGATCCAACTTAAGTGTGTGGTTGAACAAGAAACATAGGAGACCACATGAAATATCTGGTGGGTGTTGCTGATCTTTTTTATGATATTTTAAGAGCTTAATAATTTTTTACATATACATTATAAAACTGCCTTTTTATTCTATTATGTAAATGAATTTATGACCTACTTAAAATATTTTCTTTTTTTACTATTGATGTATGGTGAAAGTGACCCTATATCATCGAAAGCCTAGAATATAGGAATATTCTTTAATACTAATATTATAATGATATTTTATACTAGTAGTGGACATTAGAAGACTCAAAGTCAGGTAATAAAGGCGTCACTTAGTTAAGTCCATGATGAGATAAAGAAAAAAATTTAAAAAACAGCAACTAATTTTACCAATGTGTTGCAAATCCTCTCAATTTCTCTTGTCCTATACTCCATAAATTTTATAAAGTAGAATATATATATCAAGATAATTCCCAGAAGAGTATATTACAGACCAAAACAACTAAACCATGTTATTGTCTCTTAATGGAATTCTAAGGTGGACAAGCTGCATCAGATTGTCCATGCTTATATAATTATTTTTCAAAGAATAGAACCAACATTTCACTTTGGAAGCTCTTTGTAAACAGGTAAAATAATTAAAATGCATACTTGTTTGCATCCTTGTAAAATAATGAGGGTGGACATTTATATTTTTTAAAAATGAGATTATTTCTCTTGAGAGGGCAAATATGACCTTAAGTATGTTGTTTGATCTTAGAGAAGAGCAAAACTATTTTTGTTTTAACCTAGTAGAAGGCCGCTGTCTTATAGAATGAATCTCCAAATTGAAACCTCTTTTACATGACTCAACTTTCCGTTAGTGTCTAAAATCCTTACATAGTGGTTTTCATCTGAGATTTTTAGATTTATATTGACCACTATATGAAGGTTCTATATTGTTGAGTTTTTGGGTTAAATAGGTCACTAGCCAAGAATATAAACTGCTCTTATCACCAAATCAAGTGAAATAGACATATTTGATAATGGATAGGAGGAAAAATTAACATAATTATGGATTAGTGGTAATTGGCACTTGCTATAAGGACAAAATAACTTTTAAATTAATCAATCACTTATCTATATTTCTTCAAGCCACATAGGCTGCTTTGAAGACAGTTTTAATCAAGCAATTCTTGCAAAACTCTTAGTTCATAGTAAGAAAAATATATTAATAATAATAAAAATAAGCTTTAATATTTTGACCTTTATTTTTACATTTCTTTCATGATGCATTTTTGATAGTGACATCATCTATGCTGCAAATTGGTCTTTAGTTTTTGGTTTTAGCCACTGTTGATAGAATTTATAGCCCATTTTTAGACAGTGGTTTTTATAAACAACCATTTCATTGTGATAATTATGTATTTTGTTTTATTTTATTATGAAATTAAGAGCAATAGAATTTTTGTGTCACATTTTTCTATCATTTGTAGACAAAGCCTAAGTTATTAGACTTTCTAAAAGTTTGCATTAACATAATCCTGTCAACATTGGAAGAGGAAGCAGGATTACAATTTTACCTCTAATCATGCACATGAGCTCAGTAAGAGACAGTTTACCCTAAGTCAGGCATTCTGTGCATTCATACTGAACTTTCTTCAAGTACTAGTTGGCTGAATATAAATACCTTCACTGCCCTGAAATTTTTCTCAGTCAATTCCTCTATTTCAAACTCTGCACAATAGAAGACTTGGGTCCCCACCAAGTCCTTGTTTCCACATGTAAGCAGATTTCCTTTATTTTATTTTACTTTTGGAAAAATTGGGCCTGACTTTTGGTGTCCATGCTACCTTAGTGAGGATCAAAATTTGTATATTAAAAAAGTCAGACATGCCACTAAATGATCAGGTATAAAGTGGCTATGGCTCTTCTTCATTAACTACAGTACAGTGGTAATTTTCCTATCACCAGAAAGGAAAATCTTATTGACGGTGATTTAGCCAGACTCCATGGAATCTGACCAATGTCAAGACAAGAGTTTGAAAACTAATGGCCCAAACATATGTCATATTTGGTAAACAGTTGTGTTTTGGCCACACTCATGTTTTGTTTTGCCTTAAATGTATTAGTCACCTACATTTAAAAAAAGTCGGGATTTTTGCATAAAATCTATGTTTTGGTGCCTTTTTGAAACTCGGCACACTGGACCTACACTCCCTGCATTCAGCTATTGGTGCCCAGTGTTTGCCCACCTTACCGGAGTCATATGTACTTCAGGTCACAGTTCCTCTGCTGCCCACCCCGACTCTCAATTGTCTTGTGAGAACTGATTCATTCATTGGCATGACCTGCCTGGCGCCTATAGCACTTGAACTTGTGGTCCCCCTAAGCTAAGTTGTTCTTGTTCTAAGTGCGGTCTTGGTACCACTTACATCACAATCACCTGGGGTGCTCACTAAGCTTGTAGGTTTTTGGGCTGCAAATTCTAGTCCATTATTGGATCTGAATGTGAACAAGCTCTCCAGACAAATCAGATATACCAAATTTGCAAACCACTAATATAGTTCTCTGGATATTTACTAGAGATGCATATGCAAATAATTTGGTGATTTCCTTTTAAAACTATAATCTGTAATAAGACAGGAATGCCTTCTCTCCCAATTTCTATTCAACACTGTACTGGAAGTCCTAGTTGGTACAATAAGGAAGTAAATTAAATTCAGGTTTTAAAATTGGAAAGAAAGTTATCTGTCTTCATGTAAAGATAGCATGATTATGTAGAATGTAATTAGGAATCTATTTAAAAACCACTACAACTATTAAAAAGTCACAGGATGCAAAGTTAATGGAAAAATCAATTGCATTTGTATATACTAGCAGTGAAGAACTGGATAATGAAATTAAAATTACTATATAATAATATTTATGATTGTACACCAAAATTTAAAATACTCAGGGATACATTTAACAAAAGATATGCAGTGTCTCTGAATGGAAAACTATAAAATATTGCTGAAAAAAAATTAAAAGATTTAGATCTGTAAAGATATACTATATTTATGGATTTAGAAGTTTCAATATGTTACAATGTTAATTATTTTTTGATGTGCTCTTGAATTTGTTTTGCTAGTATTATATTGAGGATGTTTGCATCTATATTCATAAGGGATACAGGTCTGCAGTTTTCTTTTTCTTTGTTGTTGTGCCCTTTCCTATCTTTGTTATCAAGGTGACACTAGCTTTTTAGAATGAGTTGAAGAGGATTCCTTCCTTCTGAATGTTATGGGATAATTTCTGAATTATGGGTACCAGCTCTTCTTTGTAGGTCTGGTAGACGTTGGCTGCCAATCCATCTGGTCTGGGCCTTTTTTGAGGGAGATTTTTTTATTACTGCCTTGATCACGCTGCTTTTACTAGTCTGTTCAGGAGTTCTATTTCTTCCTGCTTGAGTCTTGGGAGGTTGTATGTTTCCAGGAATTTGTCCATTGCCTCTTTGTTTTCTATTTATGTGAGTAGAGATTCTCATAGTATTTATAAAGGATATTTTGTATTACTGTGGTATCAATTGTAATGTCACCTTTTCATTTCTGATTGAGTTTATTTGGGTCCTTTCTCTTCTATTCCTAGTTAATCTAGCAAGAGGTCTATCAACTTGGTTTACCATTTCAAAGACCCTACTTTTTATTTCGTTGATCTCTTGTATTTTTTTTTTCCATTTCATTTAGTTCTGCTCTGACCTTAGTTATTACTCTTCTTCTGCTGGCTTTGGGTTTGGTTTGCTCTTCATTTTCTAGGTCCTTCAAATGTAACATTAGATTGCTAATTTGTTATCTTTCTTTCTTTTAGATGTAGGATTTTAAAGCTATACATTTTCTCCTTAGGACTGCTTTTGCTGAATCCCATAGGTTTTAATACCTTTTGTCCCTTTTGTCATTCAGTTAAAGGAATATTTTGATTTCCATCTTAATTTCATTATTTACCCAATAATTGTTCAGTAGCACGTTGTTTAATTTCCATGACTTTGTGTAGATTTGAGCATTTCTCTTAGAATTTATCTCTAGTTTTATTCCATTTTTTCTGAGAAGATATGTGATATGATTTCTATATTTTTGAATTTGTTGAGACATGTTTTGTGGCCTAAGATATATTCAATCTTAGAGAATTTTCTCTGTTCTGATAGAAGAAGGTATATTCGCAGTTTGGGGGTAGGATGTTCTGTATTATCTGTTAGGCCCATTTGTTTTAAAGTCCTGTTTAAGTCTAGCATTTCTGTATTTGTTTTCTGCGTGGATGATCTGTCCACATCTGTCAACGGGGTGTGTAGTCCCTGGAAATTATGATGCTTCCATTTTATCTTTTTGCTTGGATCAGTAGAATTTTCTTTATGAGTCTGGGAGCTCCTGTGTCAGGTGCATAAATATTTAGGATTCTTATTTCTTCTTGTTGAATTGATCCCTTTACTATTATATAATGACTATATTTGTCTTTCTTTACCATTGTTGATTTAAAGTCAATTTTATCTGATATGGGAATTGCTACACCTGTTGTCTTTTGGTTTCTGTTTGTGTGGAATATTTTTTCCATCCCTTCACCTTTAGTCTGCATCAGTCCTTGTGGGTTGGATGTGTTTTCTGGAGACAGCATATACTTGGGTTGTATTTTTTCATTCATTCATCCAGCCTATGTCTCTTGAGTGGAGCATTCAGACTGTTCATGTTGATTGATAGAATTGATATGTGGTATGCTGTTCTGTTCATCATGCTGGATAGTACCTTATTGCTTTGTTTTCCCTCTTGTGCTTCTGTTTTATGTAAGCTCTGAGCTTTAGCTTTTGGGTGGTTTTACACTGGTGTGTATCTACTGTGCTGATCCATGTATAATGTAGTTCTGAGTATTTCCTACAGGGCAGGTCTGGTCTTAACAAATTCCCTCAGTGTTTGCTTGTTTGGAAAAGTCTTTATTTCTCCTTCATATGTGAAACTTAGTTTTGCAGGCTACAAAATTCTAGGCTGCCAGTTGTTGTGCTTAAGAAGACTGAAGATGGGGTCTCAATCCCTTCTGGCTTATAAGGTCTTCGTTGAGAAGTCCACAGTTAACCTGATGGAATTTTCTTTGTGAGTTACTTGATGCTTTTGCCTCACAGCTCACTGGAGTTCCTCCTTCACGTTGACTTTTGTCGGTCTGATGACTATATGTTTTGATGATTGCCTCTTTGCAATCAATTTCCCAGGTGTTCACTGAGCTTTTTGTACCTGGATATCTAAATCTCTAATGAGACCATGGAAGTTTTCTTCAATTATTCCCTTAAATAGGTTTTCCAGTCCTTGCAAATTTTCTTCTTCATCCTCAGGGACACCTCTGATTATTATATTTGGCTGTTTTATGTAATCCTGTATTTTTCATACACTTTGCTTTTTCCTATTTATTCTTTGTTTTATATTTTTGACTGACTAGGTTAGTTTGAAAGTGTTATCTTCAAGCTCTGAAATTCTTTTATTTTCTGCCCAGTGTTGTGTGTTATTAAAGCTTGCCACTGTGTTTTGTATTTTTTAAATGAAATTTTTATTTTCAGAAGTTCTATTTTTTTTAATATGCCTTTCTCTTTACTCAACTTTTCATTCATTTCCTAAAGTGTTTTTCTGGTTTCTCTGAGTTGGTTTTCTATTTTCTCTTCGATTTCATTCTGTGTCCTTATAATCCATATTTGGAATTCTTTATCTGTCATTTCAATGTTTTCATTTTGGTTGGGATCCATTGCAAGAGAGCTGGTGTGTCCCTTTGGGGTGTCCTTTTGCTCTGATTTTTCATACTTCTGGAGTTCTTTCACTGATTCCTTCTCAACTAGAGCAACTGTTGCTTCTTGGTTTTGGATTTTCTTTTGTTTAGATGGAGCATTTCTCCCTCTCCCACTAAGGGTGTGTCTGTGGCATATGTTGGGTAAGAACCTTTGGCTTTGCTCATGGGTGCTCTGATGAGAGTCTAGGTTCTGGATTGATGTCTTGGTTATAGATATCTGTAGTATGGTGGTTTTCTCAGTTGTTACTTGTTTGTAGGCTGCAGTGGTAGTGAGCTATGTGTGTGGGCAGATTCCCTATCTCTTGTTGATGAGGGAAGATGGAGGTCTTTGAAATCCTTTCTCTTTCCCCAACCCTGTGGTCTTTTTAACAGCATGAATTATATTGGGATGCCCAGTTTAATCTCTGAGACAGAAGGTGGTGCCTGTGGGTAAGAATCAGCCATACCTTATATGATTGAGTCAGTAAATGCTATAAAGGGCTGTGTAAATTGACTTTCCTGACAGTAGGTGGTGCTTGACAGAAAGAACAAGCTGTTTTTGGGATCTGTGACCAGCTCTAGCTCTTCAGGAGAAACACGCAAATGCTCCACATGGTGGGTGGGACCCTGGAACTTCCAGGTGAGTCTTTATACTGTACCACAGCAGAGGTGGGTGGAGGAATTAGGCTGGGTAGGGCTGGGTCAGTTGAACCTGCCTTCAGGCTGCATGAAGGTCAGTAAAGTCTTGGCAGGGGTCAAAGGTCCTTTCCCAGGCCACTAGGGCTACTAGGGAGGGGCTGGCATAGCCCAACCAAGCTAGGAAGTCTGCTTGTGGAGGAGGGGCTGTCTGAGATTCCCAGTTGGACTTTCAGGAGTGGGTTTCATTCTTCTCCCCTTCCCCTGACCTGTGATTTCCTTCTGGTGTCTGGCTACAGGCTGAGCTCATCAGTAATGTTGATGTGGGCTGGGAGCTTCCCTGTATAGGATTTTGCCCTGGGCTGAGAGCATGGCCTTCCTGTGGGGTGTGGAGGAAGAGGTGCTCCTTGAGTGTGCTATGGCTGGGACCCACATTGTACTCTCCTCTCAGTTCTGCCCAGATGGGCTCCCTTGTATCCCAGATTTATTCCCCTCCACACCCCTGAGCAACATGATTGAGTCTTGTTATCTGGGCCTGTCTCTGGGTCCCCAAAGATCAATCTCTGACCATGCCAGGGAGAAGTATGCTGATCCCATGTTGCCTGTAGGGTGGCCAAGCTGGTTTGATGTTCCTCTGCTTCAGGGTGTGTCCTGCTCTGATGAAGCAGCTGGGTGAGCAGCACCAGGGCGGACCAGTGAGTAGAGAGCTCACAGTCCTAGTACCCATTGGTCTGCTGAAGGTCTTTAAGAGGAAAGGTTTGAGCCACACTCTCTGAGGAAGCCTTGGTGTGATGGGGTGCCCAACAGTGGGGAAGTGGCTGCTTCTGAGGGTTTCAGCTCAATTGTCTCTCTTGGAAACAGGAGAGAGGGCCAGGGAGGGGAAGGGGAGGCAAAGAGTCTGAATGGAGGAAATTTAGCATTCTGGTTGTCTCTATCCCTCTCTCCAGAAGGCAGTTTTCCTGGAATGTCCAAGCTCTGGGGTCACACAGATCCCCCCTAGGACCCACCTGTCCCATGGCTCCCACAGTCTAGACCAGAGTGGGGAAATGTTTGTGTGGGAAGGAGTGAAATGAAAACTGAGGAGCTGAAGCCCCCTGGGGAGGACAAAGGTTCACAATGGGTGGAGAAGAAATATAACACCCACCATCTCCACTTGGGTTTGTGGTGACTGGAAGTGACACCTAGGGGGCTGGCAGCCTGGTGCTTCATCCTCAAGAAGCTCCCAGTGGCAACAGCTTTTGAGCGTATGAGGGTAGAAAGGCTCTCCAGCAGCTCGGGAGCCTGCTGACTGCCAGAGATATGAGGGAGGGAGAAACAAAACCCATACCTATCCTTTTTGCTGGGCTCCAAGCCTCTCAGTGATTGATCTCTGCTGATATCTTGCTCCTTCTTGTTCTGCTCTGCAACTTCTTCCCATGGAATCTCAAGTAGGTTCTGCCACTTTTCCCTCACAATTACAACCAATTTATGGGTTTTTTTTTTTTTTTTGCTTTTTCATCTAAAACTTTTCCTTCTTTCTGAGATGATCTGGCACCTGATGTTCCTGGTCAGCCATCTTAGGAAAAAAAGGGGAAAAAGCTTTCAATATTTTACCACTAAATATAGCATTGGCTGTAGCGTCTACATAGATGACTTTTATCAGGTTTTTTCTATCCTTAGTTTTATGAGAGTTTTTTTCCTAATTGTAAATGAAAGTTGAATTTTGTCAAATGTATTTTAGCAACTATTAATATTTTCTATTATTTTTCTCTTTTAATATGTATATGTCATGAATTACATTTATTAATTTTCAAATGTTAAACCAATCTTCTATTTTTAGGATAAATGCCATTTTACCATTATATATTATTCTTTTAAGCATATTTCTGGATTTGATTTCCCAATATTTAATTAAGGAGTTTTAAGGCTATGTTCATAGGGATATTGGTCTCTAAGTTTCTTTTGTGGTGTTGTGTTTGTTTGACTTTCATATCAGAATTATTCTGCCTTCATAAAAAAGTTGGTAAATGTTCTCTTCTTTTCTACTTTCTGCAGGAACCCTTATAGGATTGATATTTCTTTTCTAAATGTTATGATAGAAATCACCAATGAAGCCATCTGGGCTTATTTGAAATTTTTAAATTACAAATTTACCTTATTTAATCATATAGAGCTATTCTGATAATGTAATTCTTATTGTGGGTTTCAGTAAATGGTATTTTTCAAGGAATTTGTGCATTTCATGTATATAGCTGAATTTATCAGCACAATAATCTTTTGTAATCTTAAGGTCTGTAAAATCTATTGTTACAACCTTTCATTCAATGTTGGCATTGGGAATTTGTGATATTTTTCTCTTTTCCTTGATAAATCTTGTGAAAATTTTATCAATTTTATTAATTTTTTCAAAGAACCAACTGTTGAATTTATTGATTTTTTGTAGTTTTTTCCTTATTTCACTGATTTCTGTATTTATTTTTATTTTCTCCCATTTTGTTCTATTTGCTTTGGATTTAATTTGTTTTTATTTTTTTCAATTCTTAAGATATAAGCATAGATCACTGATTTTATATCTTTCTTCTTTTCTTCTATAGGCAATAAGATATAAATTTCTCTCTAAGAATGCTTCAGCTGCATCTATTATATTATTTTCATAGCTTTTGTATTTAGCACAGCTATATTACTGGATTTACTGATAAAATATTTCACTTTATGGCTTTAATTATAGCATTGATACTTTAAATATATAAAATGACAATGCTTTCAGAGTATTGGCAAATAGCTCTTTTAAAATAATCTGAAATATATATCATATTTTTCTGGTAAAGAAGCTTTCACTGTGAGAAAATGATATGCTTTTTAGGCTACTTTAGAAAAACAACCTTTATTTAAACATAACAAGTCACCAACTTATATGTCAACTTTATGAACTATTATAATTTTTCTTGTTGAGCTGCCTACTCTTTATTAACATAGTTTACAACATTCAAATAGAAAGAGCAAGAAACTGAGTCAAAATTAATTTTAAAGGCTATCTTTTAATGTTAGATATTTTATCAAACTCTTCTATGAGCAACGTCTTTTTAAAACATTAATATGTTTATTTCAATTGCTCCAAACTGAAATGTAAGATAGTTTTTGTTTTCAAACATTTTCTTCAATTATTTCATAGTTATTATTCAATATCCTGAGAATCACTGCTCACTTGCTGAACAAGTAGGAACATTTTTAATGTAGCCAAAGTAATTTCTTGTATTGCTAGTTGAAGACTCCTTATGTAATATATTAACTATTCCTTTCCATGTCTCTGTACTTCAGAGTTTATATATTTTACCTTTTAATGTAAGACTCTAAAAAAGAAAACTGATCGCTACTTGGCCTTTTGTCTAAGATCAAGTGTAGTATCTGTTCTTATCAGTTTAATATCTGATATGTCCTCTATCTGAGGATGAAAGAAAGAAAGAGGGAGAAAAAGAAAGAAAGAAAGAAAGAAAGACAGACAGACAGACAGACAACTGATCCCTGTTTAGAGAGTACCAATAGAATTGAGGCCAGTTATAAATAATATATGTCCTTCCATCTCAACAGAAGTGTTTAAGGTTCTCACTTCTCCTTTTCCTTCTTTTTCTTTCTCTTTCTTATCCCTCTTCCTCCTCCTTCTCTTCCTCCATCTTTCTTACTTCAAATAGATTCTTATTTCCTTAATGGAAAAGAGTGCACTTTCCTGGAGAGTATATACATATGAGAAAAAGTACACATTAGTCCTCATTTTTGTATAATTGAGTTGGGGCATTGACTAGAATATATTGCTAATGTCAATGGTGATACTTTAGCTAACTAACATGTAGTGTTCAGATCCTGCCATGAGGGTCAGGAAAAATGGATGCTGATATGAGGAAGTTACGTAATTACCATAGGAAATGACAGAGGAGGCTGAATCAAGTGCAAATGAGAGACTAAGAAATATGCTACTGTTCATTTAAATTGAAGTAGAGAAAAACTTGGAAGAAGTTGTTGGAGGTATGTTAAAAAAAGGCAGCTAATCTAAGGAAAACAATGGGCAAAAGATTTGAGGAAGGGATTCATAGAGGAAGACATAGCTAATAAACATAAGAAAAGATACTCACCTACAGTGGACATAAGGGAAATGCATATTTAAATGATCTACTATTTCACACCTATGAGATTAGCAAAGACTAAAATGCCTTAAAGTAACACATAAATGAGGATTTAGAACTCCCATAGATTCCTCATGGGAATGTGAAATGATGCAATCACTTTGGAGAGAGGTTTTGCTGAACTTAGTATGCTGGGTACTTTCTGCTTATTCCTCTAGATCCACTCTCTATCTTCCTTTGCCCAGCTTTTTGCCCTAAGAGATTGACCTTACATCCATAGTCTCCCTGGTTCTCTGCTTCCAGTTGGGTTCAATTGTAGATGGGAAAGTGAGAAGGAAGGGAAGGGTCATAGTGTTTATTTTCTTGCCTCTCTCACATGTGTTTGCTGTGTCTCATCCCTTAAACCACAGATTCTGTCAGATAGTTCTCCCCATAGAGTTATGTTCTCTAGATCCTTATAACTGCTTACTCCCCTGGCTACTTGAGGCTTAAGAGTGGTAATGTTTCCCTGTTCCTGTTAATACCAGAGTACTGCATTAATTGTCAGTTCTCTAAATATCGACAATGCAGATTGGAGTTTTTATTAAACTTTCCAGTTTGAATGTGCTATATGATTCTTGCTAGGGGTATCAAGGAAATCCCTGATAAAGTTGCGTAAGTGTATGCCTATGACTCAGTAATAATGATTATGAAGTATATATCCTTGAGATACATTTGCTCGATCACCTATACATGAATGTTTATTGAAATGCTATTTGTAATATCAAACATCAAAACCAATATGAGTGTACAGATACTGGATAATAAATCAATACATTGAGATAAGTAATATTATTCGGCAGTGAAAACAAAATAGAGCCAATATATCAATATGGATAAAACTCAAAAATATACTTTCCAGTAAAAAAAGTAATTTATAGAAGAATGTGGTCAGAAGGAAACCTTGTATATAAAAACTAATACCTACATAACACTTTGATTGTTTAAGAATACATACATATACATAGTAAAAATAAAAACACACATGAGAATTATACATCAAAATTCAGGAAAGTAGTTATCTCTAGAGAAGAAGGAGAATGAGATTGTTTTGGAATCCACACAAGGCTTCAGTTGAAAGTCTAATGATTTATGGTTTGAGATGGTGGAGAATGCAAGAATTTTCATTATATTATTACCTGAAAATTTTTAGTTGCCTGAAACAGTTGATAATTAAAAAAAAATACAAGGGCATGAGAAGTGTTAACCAACCTACCAAAAAAAAAAAAAAAAAAGGAGCGTGGCCTTTGTTCAGAAGTTCAAATTGGTCTTGAGCTGCTTCGTCCTTACTTTTTTGCCCACAGAAAATGTTATTACAGCCCTCTAACATCCTTCTTAATTATCAAAGGATATTGCCATCTGGTGATATCCTACATACCCTTTTGTAACATTTGTGCAGTTTTGGAGAGAGTGGAAATCCTCCATCTTTCAGCTATTTGTTCTGGACACTGGGAAGAACAAGTATGAATTTAAGTGATGGCCCGGCTGCCAACTTGGGTCCTACTGAGAACACTTTCAGTGCTGGCTATGATATGGAATCAGGAGACACTCATAAGTCCACTCCATGAGACCTCAAGGACAAACATCTCCAACGGGGGTAACAAATGCTGCACTTACACATTCACTTCTCAATTCTTTGAGGATAATGTACTCTTAATTTATTATAGAATGTGTGCTATTACGGACATGGCAGGGGGAATTTGAAAAATTGTGCAATAAGGAGAAGGGGTATAATATCTACATAAACTTTGTTGAAATTTACTCTTTAAACTATTGTGTTATATGTCCCAAGACACAAATGGACTGAATGAGAACCTTAAGTATTCCTAAGAAAAGCAGGTCAAGTTTTTTTTTGTTTTTTTGTTTGTTTTTGCCGTGTCCATCCAGAGATTTTGGAAAGAAATGTAGTATTCCCATAGTGGTAACAATTAGCACATTATATCACAAAGTAAAATATTTATTCTTATTGGTAGCATTAGAATATATATATACTCTGCCTGAGTTTGGGTCCTTACTCTGTTAATTACTAGCTATTGATCTTAGGCAAGTTACTGAATTTCTCTGTGCTTCAATTCCATCATTGCAAAATGGGAATAATAATGGCACCAGGATCACAGAGTTGCTGTGAGGATTATGCGAGCACCAGACATGCAACTACCATATGACCCAGCATTTACACTCCTACACATTTATTCCAGAGAAATGAAAAGTTATGTTTATAAGGAAATGCGTACATCAATGTTCATAGTAGCTTTATCTATAATGGTCCCAAATTTAAATCTTGTTTTAAAATGTAGATTTTACTATTATTCGAGTATGATGAGGCCAGCAGATCAGGAGATGACTGCCATTCAAAAGACAGTTTTGCTACTCACAGTTCCAAGAGGAGTGGCACAACATGCCGCACAGGGCCACATGGGGAAGCTGTAATGTTAATCAGGAGGCAGAGGGAGTGGGAGGAAAATATGGGCAAGAGACTTTATTGTGATTTCCACAGGAAGGAGCAAGCAAGGCAGGGCAAGCACGTTTAGGATTGGCTAGTTAGAATAATTTCAGCAGACTGTGGGGTGGAGGGGTTGTCTGGTACCTGGCCCTGGGTGATTAGGATAGGAGAATATTGGCTTTGAGGGTAAAAGTCTAATAAAGGAGATATGTTGTGGGGTGTGGGCTCCAGGTTGGTAATTTGCACATGAAAGGTCACTTGCAGGTGAGTCACTTACTTTCTCTAGAAATTGGCTAGCCTTCGGGACTAGGGGCCAGGTTCCCCAGGATCAGTAAAGCCCTAGATGTCAAAACATCACGATAAAAAGATACACTTAATACAAACTCAGATGCTTAAAGAAACTGTGGTACATCAATACTGCGGAATACTATTAATAATCATCAATAAAAACGAATGAACTATTGATATATGCAACAACTTGTATGAATCTTAGCGCATGGGATGGGGTGAGGGTGGTGGTGACGGTGTTGGCATGTGTGGCTGTAAAAGGGCAGCAGGTGGAATCCTCGTGTCCATAGGATTGCTCTGACCCTTGGCTGGATCAGTGCCAATATCCTGGTTGTGTTGTTGAACTACAGTTTTACAACATGTTACTATTATGGGAACCTGAGTAATGGCTACACAGGATATCTCTGTATTATTTCTTACGAGTGCATGTAGATCTATAATGGTCTCAAAATAAGAAATATAATTTAAAAAAAAAAAACTGGCACACATTTGGAGCTTATAAAATATTGTTTTAATATTATTTGCTTTATGATGTTAGCACACTTTTATTGAATACATTACCATAGATTGATTCATTAATTACAATTTTAATTTAGCAAATATTTACTGATGTTCATAACATGTAAGGTCTCATAGATTAGGGTTATAAAGACAGGACTCCTGCTCTCACATAATTCCTGTACAAAGAAGAAAAGAAGACAATACTAAGTTTTCTAATAGGAAGCATAACGGAGTAGTTATTAAGAGGGTTTGAAGCCAGGAAGATTCATTTTTAATATCCTCAATTCCTAACTATATTTTCTTGGACAAATTAACCTCTTTATTGCTTTTGCTTAATCTTTAAATTGGTAGTAAAAATAATTTCTTCTTTTGTGGTGGTTTTGAAGTTTAAATGAGATAATATATTACTTTAATATTTCAATAAATATCCATCGAACGCCTATCACTTGGCTCTGTTCTAGATGCTGAGGATCCAACAGTGGGTGGGACACCTTCAGCCTCAAGGTGTCCTTTATTAAAAGGATTTGTCCTGTAAAATTTGGATTCAGTCAAAAGGCCACACTCAAAGATCCAGAAGGCCACATGTGGCCCCAAAACTGCAAGTTCCCCAACCCACTCATGAGACTCTTGTGAGTCTTTGAGCACTCAGAGAAATTTGCTAAGAAATTAAATGCTTTCACTTCAAAGTTGTCAGCTTTTCCCTTGGGCCCTTAACAAACAACTATACATCTCTATTTTGAGATAAGTGAAAGCACCTGATGTTTGCTGTTACGTGTGCTGTATAATGTTTTCTCTCTGTATGTCTAAAAATGTGTATGCAGGCCAGATGCAGTGGTGCACACCTATAGATTCAGCTACTTGGTAGACTAAGGCAGGAGGATTGCTTGAGCCAAGGAGTTTGAGGCCAGCCTGGACAAAATAGCAAGACCCTTGTTTCAAAAAAAATGTGTAAACTGAAGTATATATTTCCCTTATAATTCATTAATGCTTCATCTTCACGTATGTTTGATTTTTTAAATTTTAATGGGCAGCAGGCCCTATGTAATCACCTACTTAGCAAGTGATCAATAAGTAATAGCACTAAAAAGACAAGAAGGGATATCTAAATATTGTATGGGGTTTGAGATGGTTTCTCTTAACAGAAGCTTTTTGGAGGGAGTGGCATTTTAGCTTGGCCTTGAAAGAATGGATAATATTATAAGCATCACTCAGATCACATCTAAATGAAGAAATTTTGCACACATCACGTCCTTAAAATAAAGGGCTTTATGTAGTAAAATGAAATTGAGTAGCATTCGTCATACTTTTACTTGTGTTTACCTATAAACAAACCCTAAAAATCTGCCATGCAATGTTGACTGCTGAGGCTAGGAGCTAATCATACATTTAGCTGAGTTGAGTTCTTCGTTTTTGATCTGAATAAACTGAAGAAATACAATAATTTTCTTTAAGCCCATTGTATGAAGTATCTTACTGCTTAGTGATGATGTGATGGCCTTTAAGGTCATGGCTGCAATCACTTAAACCAGTCACTCTTTTACTCAGTGTTGCCCAGAAAACAACAGTTCAAACAATCAGTGTCTAGATTTTTCCTTTTCAAGGTTGGAGGCTGATTGTACCTTTACTCTGAAGAAATGTTTGTAGCTATTAATTTGATAAAATAAAGACTCAAATTTTGTATAAAAATTATGAAAAATGATTGAAAGGAGTTTTAATGGTTAGACCTGGAAGGTAGCTATCCATTTTTTTGAGAAGATGAATGCTCTTCGTATTAGCTTTCTAGTTAACATTACTTGGCATTTGAATTCTTCCTTGTGCAGAACACAAACATGTTTTAATAGGAGTTGTACAAGTTTATTTCCCTAAACTCTTCAGTTTCTTCTTGTATACCATTTATATTTATAGACTATCCTCTTGTGTTTATCCAAGGGTATAATGCAGTTTATAGCTAGTTGAAAAACCAGAGCTGCTCTTAAGATTCTCAACATACTAGATACAAAAAAGGAACATGTTAGAGAAAATTCAGAAACCTAGAGGGAGGAAAGGATTGGAGGATTTGACAATAGATGAATTCACCTGAAGGGCTGACCACCTCCCAATTGAACAGCTTAATTACCAGGTCTGCATGGAACTGGGCTTGTGGAGTTTCTGATAAAGATGATGAGAAATGATTATCCTCAGCTTAGCTGTAGTACAAAAGTCTATTAGATATCAGACGCAAAACATAAAAATCCTTTGAATCCACCATTGTTTTCTCACTTGGCATATAATTTGCTTGAGTCTTTTTTTTTTTTTTTTTTTTTTTTTTTTTTTTTAATTAGACTTCTACTCCAAGTAAGTTTCTCTTCTTCTTGGAAAACATTTTTGGTAACAGTTTTTGTCTCTTGGGGAAGAGGTAATGTGACAAAGTTTTTTTTTTTTTATTCAATCAGTCACTTAAAAATAGAAGATGAATGTCTGTTTTCTTAACAGAAATCTATTTAAAGCAACTTTAAAGACATATCTATGAAGATTGTATATACAATTATGGTATTGTATATACTTACTATATATTGTTACAATGGTTTGTTGCTGTCTTTTAAAGATGATTTCATTGGCATTTACTTAGAGATAATTTAAAAACAGACACATTTAAAAAATGTTCCATTATAGTTATTAAAAACTGTTATTTACAATACACAAAATAAATCAGGGATCTTGAAATATGATGAAATATTTTGGGGGGTTGTTTTATTAAACTTTTATTTAAATGTCTTTAGTCCAAAGAAAGAACTAAAAAGCTAATCCCTCTGAGACTATATTGAACATCTGAGGCTTGTGGAATATCGAGGACCTAATTAAGGTAAAAAAAAAATGAAATTTGTGTATCTATCATCTATGTTTGTTGCTCTTCTATTATTAAAAATATTTCTGTTAACAGCTGGATTCTGCTTACCTGACATTGACTGGAAGGGTTATACCCATGTGTAAGTGAGCCCTGCATGGAACAGAGTGTGAAAGAAAATGAACGAAGATTTCTCCAAATCACTTAAATATACTTTCTCCTTATTTGAAAGAGGAGGAAGAGAAACTTCTCCATATTAAGTCTGAAATAGCACAGAGTTCTGTCTTACCTTTAAATAATATAGTTTAAAAATGCAGTAAGAATAATAATGTTAATAGCTATTCACTTTACATGTCCTGGCAAATGGGTCCTTTGATTATATTATTTTTAATTATTAAAAAAATCCTCAACTCTGAGGTAGATATTTTTATGCACTTTTTAGCAGTGTGGAAACTGAGGCTAAGAGAGTTTAAATAACTTGTACAAAGTCAAAATATGCTGAGTAGTAAAGTGTTAAATCCAAAGCCCATGCCCTGCCCACTAATTCCTATTGCCTCTCTGTTGCAGCCTTTGTGAAACTCTTTCCACTTTCTCAAACTAGAGCCTAAGTACATCTATGGTTTCATTAGCAAACTCCTGATGAAATAGCTTTCAGATGGGAAGGACAGCAAAGCAGCCACACCGCCAGGTCAGCTCTGGTTGCCCTCTGTGTAGGTTTCAGGCAATAGATGGAAGGGTTGGAATGGTTGGACTCCTAGAAGCCTGGGCCTCCCGTGCTGATATGCAGTTTCCCCGATTCAGGTCATTTACATTCACAAAGCACTTCAGGACTCATTTCAGCAAATTGGCAAGGATCTAGTGTGGGCATCTCCTTGGTATGCAGGCACAATGAAGCCCCTGGAAGATGGCTGGTGCCCCAGGTAGGAAGCTGACCCAAGTGAGTTCCTTGACTCTTGAGAAATGAGCTCAGTGATAAGAAGAGAGAGTGTTCTGAGACTTGAAACAGTGGAAGGAGAAAGTGAGTAAAATTGGATTTAAATGGAAATCTGATGTTCATTTGAATTTGTTCCAGTTATGCTTGGAATGCCTGATGCATTTGAATTTTCAAGTTTAGAACAGTATTATGTGAAAATGCCTCGATAATTCCAGAAAAGAATATGTCTAAGGGGAATGAAGAAGTAAAGGTGTCTTTTATTACTTTCAGCTTTTCCTTAAATCCATTTAATTATGACACTAGCTTATATCTGTAATAGCTTTTTCAGGGCACTTTGTGATATAGAACTTTATTTTATTCTCAATAGGTATTTGTTATAGGCAACACAACTAGTATTTTCTTCTTCTTGTTGATAAGAAAACTGAGGAATAGAAAGATTATATAAATCTATTATTGCTATTATTATTGGTGGTGAGTCAAACAGTAAAGTTAATTAAATTTTAAAAGGAGTGTGTGTGTGTATGTGTGTGTGTGTGTATATATATACATACTCATATTTATGTGCTTTAACATTAAATATGTAAATGTACATCCTCACATGGGCTAAGGCATTTGTTTGCATATATTTTTGATGATTGAAGTTCCTTATGATTTTTTTTGCATAAATCACACACATATTGAATCATTCATAATTTCTAGGGTTTTACGGGGGCAGGGTCTAAGTACTTAAAAGCACTTTTTAAAGCAATGGGTGCAACCTTTCTATATTTTTATAGTTATTTTTCAAATATGTTTTGTGATCAAATTTCACTTTTTTTAGCAACTTGCCTTTACTGGGTCTTACTAAAACATTCAATGGCACTTTTATAGTGAAACAACTCTATTCTCACATCCATAGCTTATTGGTTTACTAATATTTAATCAAATTGTGCAATTATAATATAACAAGTGCAACTGACATAAACAGTTGGGAACAAACACAACCAATTCTTCTTAAACATATAACACAACTAGCGGGAGTAGAAATGTGTGGATGTATATACTTGCAAGTAGTCTGCTAACCATGAGCATTCAATGTGCCAAAGAATATGGATGACTTTTTAAGATGGAAAGACAAGCCTCAATTTATTAGTTAAGGGAACTTCTATTTTGATTACAAATAGTTAGGTTGAGACAAGAACACTTTCTTCTCAGTAATCTTGAATGCAGACAAAGGTTTACCTAGGATCTATTCATTATAATGTCCCTTTATTCTACTAATATTTGTTAAGTACTAATTATGTGTCATACCCACAGTTCTAACAGCTGGCAATACAACATGAACAAATCAGATAGAAATCTCTACTGTTATGAAAGTTAGAGTCCACAGCTTGGGGAGAGAGGCATTAAATTAAATATGTAATATGATAGTGAAAAGTCTATGGAAAAGATAAACTGGCATTTGAGAAAGGGACTACAATTTGAAGGCCTCGCTGAGAAGCTGATATTTCTCTAAACGAAAGGGGAGAGAGTGAATATACTTTAATGGCTTTAACACAAATAAAATGCAATGTGGTTCAAAGGACACAGTTTTTATTTAGCTGTGTATGGAGATAGGTAGATCAGCTAACCAGCTACTAGAACAGGTGAGAGGGGAGAAAAACAAGAAATTGTGCCAGAAAATTACGGAAGGGGGAGGGTTGGAGTAGAATTGCAAATAGAATCTTCTAGTCTGTTTCTCTGACTTTGGCTTTTACTCTGAGTAAAACAGGAAGACATTGGAAGATTTTGAGTAAATAGGAGACATGATTGGACAGATGACGGAATCATTCTGTGTGCTGAGAATGGATTAAAGAAGGCTGAGAGTGCAAACAGGCAGACCAGTGGTAGCAGGCTCCAGGTGAGAGGCCGTGGTGAAGTCTGCAATTTCAAGCAATAGCATTAGCAGTGGAGGTGGAGAATTATTTATATTCCTTAAAATATTAGGACATGGTAGAAGACATGAAGCCAGAAAAATGAGAAAAAATCAAATACAAAATGCACATCTCTTTTATTAATACAACATGCAATACTATTTTATTAATATTTGAACATATAAGGCATATAGAAGATATATACATGGATTATGGATGCTTTAAAAGGTTCTTATTTTTGCTCCTCTGCATTTTAAAAAGATTTCTATACAATAAACATGCTCGAGATATTAGCTCATTTATTTCTTTGTTCCGTCAACATATTTTTTTGAGCAGAGACTATCTTTAAAATTCTGCTCTTGGCTTTGAAAAAGATTAAAAAAATGAGCGAGACAAAATTCTTATCATCAATCTTCACAATTTTATAGGTGGGGAGAAAAATATAACAGTGCATATACCAATATAACAAAAAATTATACCAATGCAACTAGAGAAGCACAAAATATTATAAGGGGTTAAGAGGAAACAAATATTTAGCTGTCAGTGGTATTTGAATTGGGCTGTGAAATATCAGGGGGGTGGTTTGACAGTTTGTGGAATAGAATTCTCAGCTGAGGGAACAGAATTAACAGAGTTATAGAGGCAGGGATGCGTAAGTCATGTTTGAGAAAATAATTTACCTAGTATGGCTAAATTGTAAAAGTATATAAGTTTAGTATAAGGAAGTACATACATACAAGTATAGTATAGTATAAGGAAGTATATAAGTATAGTAGAATATATGTGCTACATTTATATATGACACACATTTGCATGAAATATATATATAACGTTTATAGATTTATATTTGTATATTAGCTAAAATCTACATTCCAGTTATTTGAGTTATTAATTTTAGACTTGTGCCCCCAAATTTCTATTTATTGAAAAGAAGAAAGGAAACCTTTTGAGTCTCCTCCCTTCTAGTTATAGTTCCCAATTTATTTTGAATTCCACAAATACAAATAAAAATACTGGAAATATCTATTTGTGGATTGAAAATTTTACTCTAGTCCCTCATATACTGAATTTCTTCTAGGAAGCAGCCAGAATCTAGTTTATTATATGTAAAGTTTATTTGGAAGAATGAAAAGAATTGTTGCACTACAGAAGAACTTGGTAATGACTTCTGCAGAGAGGTGCTGGGCATCGTGTTTAAATCCCTTGTGACTTAGGGCTATGGAATCCAGCCAAAACCAGCATCACGGCTGCCCTTAGTCACATTGCTGCAGTTTGTAAGTTTGCATTAGTCAACAGCACTTGGAGGGTCTGATTACTTACTTGTGAACATTTGCTCTTGGCTGTAAACTGGTAAGTAAACAAAGGCTCTGCATGAGAGAGCAATGACATTTTGGTAATTCTAGGGGAAAAAAAGTCAATTTGAGCACTTGATTATAAAGAGAGGAAACCAAGATGTTAACATTTTGTAGTCATTTGTCCCCTCCCCCCATTTGTAACTGACAGATTGGATTTAACACATGGAAACTGGAAGACTACTTGTCTTTAAAAATGGTCTAATTACATTTGAAACTTAAGGGAAATAGAAGATTCCAGGATATTTTTGTTTTGAATTTGAAATTGGGGACAGCGCATGCACAGTTGTTTGTTTTCACACTTTATGGGAATGAATCACACCATGTCGACCGTGAGATTTAATTATGTATTTAGCAGAGAAGCTGGAGATGTGCCAATGTAATAGTTAAGCTGCTGGAATAGACTGGGCGCAGCCCCTTCCAGCTTCTAGACACTGCAAACCTTTCCTAATAGCACATTTAACATAGGAGATGGAATGGTGTTGATGAGATGCATCAAATCTCAGCGGAATGCTTCTGCTAGGAAACAAAATGCTGATGTCAAAAGAAGGAAATTTTTATAACAGTGAGCAAAACCACTGAACCTCTGGGCATAGGGTCTAACTTTAATTGAAGCAATTCGAGCAAAACATGTCATCTCTGCTTGTTCTACAGCCTGGTGCATGAACTCTCCACCCTAAACCTTCATACATACACAGAACTTGTTGCGATATTTAGAGCCTGGGGACCAAGAAGTAAAATGAAACTTGATTTTTTTTTAATTTAAAAATTTACTATTAATTTAGTGAATATTCTCTAATATTCAATTCAAAACTGGAATGGCTAAGAGAATTCTTGGATTAAAGTATGTTCAAAGATTTTTTTTCTGACAACAGTTAACTAAACAGGGTAAGTTATTTACGAAGGATTCATGGGGCTACTGAAATAAGCTAAAAGGGAATAGGCAATTCTGATATGATTTCTCCATAAAATATATTTCCTTCTTAGATGTGTCTGATCCAATGATTTTCATTCTAAGGCTCTTGAAAGTAGCTAGGATAAACCTAGAGTTGCTGTTTTTGTCCCTTAAGATATCAAAAGCCTAACAGAAGCCATACATTTGCTAGCATGAGAGAGCTATAAAGCTAATTAAATACTTTTTTTCTTGTTTGCTATAATTATATCACTCTGGACTTTGGATAATAGTTTAGAGTTTCATTGTTCATAGAGGAAAGTAACAAAAAACAAACCTTTGATGGTAAAAGAGCTGGAATCTAAAGATATAACTTCTAACACTTATATTTTCTTATTCTTTTTGTCTATATTTTTCTTTGTCCCTAAATGGGATAGGAATTCTATACAAAGGAAACATAATGACTTTGGACATAAAGTAGGAAGTAAGGAATGCTCATGCCTTCTGATTTATGATAAATTCTATTTGGAAACAATATTTGATCTTTTGATCCTTGGTCTCTCTGTCTATAGATACTGAATTCATTCTCCTAGAGTCTAGGTAAGTATTTGTGAGGGTTGTTTGAATTTGGTTTTAGTGAATCTTCTGATAGACAATGATACGGACATATCTTTTAATAAGACTACCAGTCAAACATATGTATTAGATCTCTTCCAGTGTAGAGTGGAACTTCTGGGGATTGGGAATGATGCTGTTTTTGTATTGATGATGCTATAGGGGTACCTTCAAAGGCTGCAATTGGCCAGTTCGCTGAAGCAGGGCTGATGATTGATTGGTTAAATTATCTAAGTAAGGCTTCTGCTAACACTGGATTATTAAAGTGTAATTGAAAGTTGAGTCCTTGGAAATATGTAAAATAAATTTCTTTTAAAAAAGAGAAGGAACTAAGAAAGTCATGCATGACCACTGATAAGAGTTGTGCTTCTGGGGTTGGCAGGCAAAGCAGCAGCCCTCAGCTGTGACAACCCTTCAAAGGAGCCCTCGCTCACCTGAAGAGAGCCGATGTGTCCAAAGTCATGCTCCTATCCAGGAGTGGGCATGGGTGGGAGCAAGGAGTGAGGACGTGAAAAAGCCTGATCTCTCACCTAAACTTGGGACAGCTCCAAAATTCCATTTTCAGAACTTTCTTGAATTTGGCTAAGGCTCTCACAGAGATCACATCACAGATAGCTTCTCCCTCTGCTCAGCCCTATTTCTTGTCTTTCTCTTCCATAGGTGTTTACCAGCAGCTTTTGTCCCACGTCTGGCAGCCAGCCTGGGAGGACAAGTAGGTCCTTCTACCAAGGCTGGATTTTTCTGACTATATCTATACCTAGCCATATATCCTAAATCAAACTCTGCATTAATAATAATAATAATGATAATAACCTGAAACATTCATGAATTCTTTTTTTACTACCCTGAAGAACATCCTCCTCTCCCCACCAAAATTGTTTATTCAGATCCAAAGCACGTGAGATGATTTTAACCTAACGTAAGCCACGATCCATACCTAATGACATCATTATGGTCTTTCCGGCTAAGCGCCATACTTTGAGTAACTGAATTCACACATCAGTAATGTTGGACACCTTATTCTGTTTTCCAGAAAATGTTTCTTTGGATCCCAGATGTTGAAAACTTCATCCTGTAAGGAGCTTGGAAATGTTTTGTCATTTCTGTTATGTGTGAAGGACAATATTTAAAATATCTCACTAAATTTGTTATTTTCTGTTTTGCTTCAAAATTTCTATCATTTGTAAGCTCACATCGGTTTTTCTCTGTGTGTTTTGGTGTCACTAATTAAACCTGTTATTGTGGTTCTGTTTTGACACTCTTGATGTCAATTTTCAGAAAACACCTGTCTAAAGAACAACGTAGCACTCATCCTACAGAAGTGATCCAGCCCTCTCTGCCAGGCATAGTGGAGTTCTAGCATCTGTGTGTTCAGGCCAAATGGTGCCTGATCCAGTTTGATTTAATTGCTTTTCATTCACATTGAATAGAATTCACAAAATACAGATATGTTCATAAAGAGACCATTTCTGCCAAATCCCAAACAATTTCTCCATGTTCCTAGAATATGTAAATATTAATTATTGAGTCAGAACTTCCAATTCTCCCATTATATCTTCAGCTCATTAATGCAGAACTTGGTAGACCATGACTCTAGCTAATAAGTGATGTCGGCATAATGTGAAAAAACCAATCGTCCTCTTCAGATACCTTTTCCTAGCTGGCTAAAATTAGCAAATACTGAAAAAATAAGTTTTTATCTCTGGAAATGGTTCACCTTTACATGTGTTCTTTCTATATATTTTGGCAGTTATACACAAATGTTCACCTTCAAATTCAAACATAGTAATGATTGGTAGCTGCAGTGACTCCCAATCTACATGCTCAAGTGTCCCCATGATGTTCTCTTTATTTTTCAGGAAGTGGAACAAAAGCCAACATCTGAGGACTTCTTCTGCTGTGATGATGAGAAGCTTGACTTCTTTCTTTTTTTATTGGGGTTTTTCTCTCCTCTTTGGGGCCATGGATCTGGTGCCTTTTGCTTAGATTACATTAGAAGGAAGAGTCTCTGGTAGTCCTCATAGTTATTTGTCTACATAGGTGACTGCTGAGCTGTTCCTTGCTCCTACTCACATGGTGTCTTCAATCCTTATACTTTTCTGCTTCTTCTCTGCCATATTTGTAACCTGGAGCTCTTTGAAAGGCTGCTGGGGTCCCACTAATTTGAAGCACCTCTCTCAAATCTTGTCACCTCCTTAAGAGAGCCTCAAATTCTCTTTCTTGTGAAACCCATATACTTTGCTTCCTCTGAAATCCTTACCTCTATTCCTATTACTACTATATTCCTTAATGGTATAGACATGTAAGGGGGCAAAATTCAGAGACACTTGCACTTCCTTTATCAACCATCCCTCAAAATACAGAAATCCTATGATTTCTTTGAGAGTAGATTACTTGCTTTAATGAATAACAATAATAAAATACAATGAGGGGAAAAGGAAAAAAAAAAGTAGATTTTAATATCTCGAACTACTATTTAAGCACAAATCTCAGTGGCTGTTTATTGACAAGCTTTCTTGTTTTGGACAGGTAGACTAGGAGAGGTCCTAGGTAAAGAAGGGAGGATTCAGAGTGCCCTGCACAGAACGTGTCACAAGCCATCAGAGAGAGCATCTGAAGCTCCAATGCAGGTGTGGTAGGCATGGGTACCAATGAGCAAAGATGGCTCGTCTCAGCAAGAGTCAGGTACAAGGATGCTCAGTGACGGGGAACCAAAGGCCTCTTTCCTAAAGCCTACGTTTAAATTCTTACCAGCTGTGAGGCCTGGCATGCCACTTAATCTCTCTGTCCTTTAGTTTTCCAATCTTTAAAATGGGCAGGCAATTTTTAAAGTACTTAAAAGAGTTCCTGACACATACTGTTATTACAAAAGTGATTATTTATGGCAACTATTGTTGAAGAAAACACTAGGACATTAGAAATATAGGTCACCCTCTCTCATGTCCTCCCCCTGGAAGGAAGCAAAGAATAATGGGGAGGAGAAATATTGAATTGATAGCATATTTACCTAGATACAATGGAATTCAAACTAGAAGCAACTAAAAGTTTACTTTGAATTGGTAAGATTAAGTTTCCTGACATCAGAGAAAATGGGTCCCTATAAAATCCATTTTTCATAAGTGGGTCAAAGTGTCTATAAGTTCATATCCTGCCATGATAATTAGATAATTCCCTTTTCAAAATAACATGCGGTTATACTGCATCAGACACAAATGCAGGATTTATTGGCAAGAACTAATTGATTCTAATTAGTTTGATACCTAATTTGGTTTTATGTTTCTGTCTGCGTTTTACCTCCAAATTGAAGGCTCTTTGCCTAAACAGCTTATACAGCGTAATCTGTTAAACATTTTGGGAAAAAGAAATCTATCATTCCCTTTGAAAGTTATTCATTCCAATCATAAAATGCCACAGGCTTTTTCCTCCCCCACCTCACCCTGCCCCCATTCAGAATTCTCTAGGGAGAGAAATGGTAGGGAGATGAAAGTCCTTTAAGACTTCTCCTTTTAAGAAATGAGACTCTCTTTTTCCCTAATTTAATTAAAATAAACATGACTTGAGAAAGAACATGAAATACCTGCAGGTTTAATTCTAGTTTCTCTCCATCTGTCAGACCCATATTTTTTGAAATGACCTAGCATCTGTGCTGCAAAGACACCCTCCACTAATGTTCTCCTTTATACATGTATAAGACTCAAGCTTTAGTAAATATTTTAGCATTTTATTTATATCAGATACAGTCGCCTTTAAAAAATGCCATTGAAAGCTCTATGTTTTCCTTTGAAGGGTGGCATATTGGCAATTGAAGTGAGTTTTCTAGCTGTATTATTGACCTATGAGAAGATTTGAGAGATTCTTCTGGTTTAGAACTACATATCAAATCGTACCAGGAGAGTCACTTTTCGATGATTGAGAGTGGGCTGCTGCTCTGAGTAGAAGTAAGCATGTACTTTATATGTTTTCAGAACAAAAAGGGTCACAGGTTTGTTAGATAAAGCAACAGTAACTTGGTAATGGTACCTGAACACAAAATGATGCTTTACTCAATCATTCTGCCATCCAACTATTTATTCATCGAGCACCTATTATGCTAGGCACTATTGGAGGAGCAAGGAAGGGCACTTTATTTAGATACAGATCTTGCCCTCAAGTACATTAATACTTGAGATTTCCTTAATGGGGTGAAGTAACATGATGTCCCCTGAGAGGAAGAAGCCAGAGGATTACTTCTCAGAAAGGGTGAAAGAGGGATGATATATGATTGCCAAAGTCTCTGTGGAAGAGTCAACTTTTAAATCCGAGTCTTGAAGAATAGATAGGATTTTATAATGTGTCTGCAGGAGGACAGGTATTTTAGGGGAAGCAGCAGCATAGGTGTGTTCAGAAGAGGCAGGAAGGTACAGTGTGTATGCAGGAGAGTGAGTGCTGCAAAAGAAATGAAAGGCAGGCCGGGTGCGGTGGCTCACACCTGTAATCCTAGCACTCAGGGAGGCTGAGGCGGGAGGATTGCTTGAGCTCAGGAGTTTGAGACCAGCCTGAGCAAGAGCAAGACCCCATCTCTACTATAAATAGAAAGAAATTAGCCAAACAACTAAAAATAGAAAAAATTAGCCGGGCACTGTGATGCGTGCCTGTAGTCCCAGCTATCTGGGAGGCTGAGGCAGGAGGATCACTTGAGCCCAGGAGTTTGAGGTTGCTGTGAGCTAGGCTGATGCCACGGCATTTTAGCTGGGGCAATAGAGTGAGACTCTGTATCAAAAAAAAAACAAAGAAATGAAAGGCAGTTAAACAATAATATTTATCATAGTTGATATTGGTGTAGCAAGGAACTTTCACATACAACAGTGATTCTCAAAACTTCCTGTGGAGTGTACAATAGTCAAGAGGTAGTATAGCCAGAGAACAGTTTTAGGGTTTAAATTTCTTTAAAGCCTGGCCTTTTTCTTTCTAATAATTCATATGAAGTTTGGGTTTTATTCCATAATACATTTGTTTTCATATAAAAATGTCTTAAATTGGTTTCAGGAAGATGCCACAACAATCTTGTGGCACAGTGAGTGTCCCATAGCTCTGGATGTATGAGACCTGAGCTTGAAAAGCCTGGGCACATATTTGGTCATATATGAGCAGCAGAAAATAAGTATGGAAAAGAAGATTAGTGCCCGATGTGGTTGGCCTTGAGTGAGCAGTTCTAAGCTAAAGCACTTGGAAGGAATTCTTCAGGTAATTGGGGATGATAGAAGGTTTTAAAGCAGGGCAGTCACAAGACCCAGACATTCTTTGAGTGAGCAGGTTGACTTGGCAGCAATATTAAAAATAGATTAGCCAGGGAAGAAACAGGAAAGAGGGAGGACAGTTAATAGCTACCCATGCAATTCGGGATAATGGCAGAGATAAAGTAACAGAAGAGAAAAAAGACAACATAGATTGGAAATAGATAGAATTTGAAAACTGATTTGATGGTGGTGGATAATGGCGAGAGAGGAACACATAGTCTGGGTAACTCTAAGGTGGGTGATGGAAAAGTCCATTAAAAGAAACAGGAAATGTAAGGACCAGAGGAATAAGTTTGAAAGTAAAGTTTCAATTTAAAACACTAAATTTGAGACAGCCAAGTGTCATTCTGGAAATACGTTGTACAGTGCATGAACAAGTTTTTAAAAAATTTCTATTTATCTCATTAAAGATGCATATGTTTCCAATAAAATCTGAAATGTACTTAATGATTTATCCACCTTTTAAATCTGTTTGTGTATTTAAATAGTTTGTATCAATTATTTCCTATTACTGAAATGATAACTTTTCAGATTTTTTAGAGGCTCGGGCTCACAGGGAATAAAATAAACTTAAGTTTTAATTAATAAACACACCACATTTTTGGTGCAAAGAAACATGATACAAGATCCGTAAAAAGAGTTTGAAGGATAAGATATATTTTACTAGAATAAAATTGTCTGAGGGAAGTAAAATACAAATTCATGAAGGAAAAAAAGGTAAAATTTTAAATGGTAAAGAGTAGCTTGTTCGTGTACTTTTAAAATAGATGATGGGGTATATCAAATTATATGTATGTAGTTTCCATTGGTTACATTTAAAAGATATAGGGTTTCTATTTTGAAATATCAATATTTACAATATGCTAGAAATTGCATGCTCTTTAGCTTTTTAAACTTACAATAAAAAATTTAGATATCAATTTAGAAAATGTAGGAGGGGTACATCATTATTCAAAATTATTTTAGGGAATACTTGAGCAAAAAATAATTTGAAGAGCACTGCACCCACGTGATTTGGAAAATGGGAATTTCTTGTCGCAGCTATTTTGGAATCACCTCTTTGGATGCTGCTCTTCTGAACTTGTGTTTCTTCCTGTTGCTCTTCACTTTGCAACTCAGTGTGGCTGCAGGATGGAGCTTGTGGCTGGCGGTTTCCCTCAATGCAGTGTTGCTAACCCCAAAAAGGCCTCTAGAGGGGGGTGATGGTTCAGGCGAAATACTGAACCTCTGCCAGGCCTCATCTTGGGCCAAAATCCTGGCTCTATTTCTTTCTAGGTGTGTGACCTTGGGCAAGTCACCCATCTTCCCTGAGCCTCATCTGTAAACAGCTGATGTGGTCGCATAAGGGTTCAGTAAGATCATGTCTACGGATTGCTTTGCACCATTTGGCACACAGAAAGAACTCGATATAGTTCTTTATACTCTTAAGAGTTCTATATAGTCTTTATATATGCTATAGAACAAATAGTAGTTGTTCTCAGGGCAACTGGCACCTTCCAAAGCAGGTGAGTTTAAAGAGCTATATCGCTTTTCTGCTCACCTTTTATCATTTAAACAAAGCAAGTCTTTCGTTAAGTAAATAACTATAACAGGTAAATGGCAATAAAATGTTAAAGTATTATTTGTTATGTACTCTGCTGTCCAACAGCTTTTAAGCACCTTTTCTATTACTGGAGTATTTCTCTACTTGTGCCCCCTAAGGTAGTGTGAGCAAGTCGGACATGGAATGTCACCTTGGCTCTACAAATCAGGTGCATTTACCAAGACTTGAGTTGGTAGGTGAATAATGTTAATCCACTTTCCAGGTGAGGGTCAGCAGAGCCATGCAGTGTTCTTGGACGGTTTCAGATCTCTGGTACAGAAGTGTTGCTGGTGCTGGTGATGGTGGTGATGCGAGTGGAGCCATGTTCCTGGTGGCCATGCAACTTCAGCATAGTTCATGGTGGCAGAAGTAGCAGATGACTCTGTAGACTAATTTTGGACAATTTGTGTGTCTGTCCAGTAAGCTTGACACCTATTTGGAACCCCAGCCTTCTCACCTCCGTGAGTTCCTAATGTTCTTTCAACAAAATTCTTTGTCTGCTCAATAAGCCTACTACTTCCCTGACTGAAGCAAATAGACAATAGATGATCTTAACAGGGCAGGCTTGGAAAGAAACAAGCACCTATGCTCTAATATCGGGTGCAGCTTACTCTAAACTTGATCTTCCTCAGACTGTTTTAGATGCTTCTTTTATGACATCACATCCTGCACATATAGTACCATCTCGTTGGTATCTGCAAGGCTCTAGGCTGTGTGCAGAGTTACATTTTTCTTGTCTTTTAAGTTGGGGGTTCCCAGCATTTTATCTGCTGCTAACACACTGGATAGATATTACATCACACCCATCACAGCAGTGGGGTGCTATGGAAGTGGGGGTGAACTGGGAACACTGCGAACTGGAGAAACTAGAGGAAATGAGAAAATCCAGTGGGTGGATGTTATTTGAAAAATCCCAGAGCAAAATCTGACTTTGCGCCATTTACTCCTCACACTGTCCCCTACACCCCAAGAACGCTATCTAGACTTGAGAAATTTGTTCTGTAAAATGTAATCAGGATGATGGGCCTTAGCTACTATTGAATAATATTTATATTCTCCTTTTCATAGGTAGATGTAGAAAAAGGAACCATAACTTCCAGGGAATGTGAGCCCCTGAGAAGGGCTTTGTTCTATAATAAATCCACCCTTGGAAAATACATGAAAAAAACCTGGAGACAAAGAAAGCAGGAATGTTTTGGAAAGAAGGTATAAAAGTTATGTTGTGTGAAGCAGTGCTATGAGTTACAGGAGACCACTTCATTTATTTGTGTGTATTAATTTTTAATAGGTGTGATGTTTAGTGTAGTCAATCATTTTGACCCCTCTCAACTTCTTGATTGATTAGAATATTGCTAATACCACGTGGTGCGTATACTTTTTTAAAAAAAGACCTCTTCAATTATAGTGATAAATGTATTTTTCTTTAAATTTGCTCTGATATCAATTAATGAACAAATGTATTATAGCCTCTTTGTGAAAGATGAGGGCAGAGTAAATAAGGCCTGCTATCTCTGAGGCCTTCAGATTTTATCTCTAATACCCAAGATTATAAACTTGAATATTACATTAGCCTTAGATATGTTGGTAATCAAGTGTGGCCAGACAGCTGTCTCCTGATTACATATCTGAGAAGATAAATATGGTATTTATGCCAATCAAAGTCAACTTCAATTCACTTGTTGACTAGTCCCAAGCTTAACAGAGGGTTCTGTAAACAGAAGAAGCTTAAGAGGTGTCAGCTGAAAATGAAAAAATATATTTACCCCCAAACTATCTTCAGGCTAAAGATGCACAGTCCCTCAATATATTTGTTAAATGTGAGAGAGGTTGTAAAAACTTGGCAAGTTCACTGACATGGCATAACTTATGTAAGAATTGTCTGGTCTATGGGAAAAATAAGGTTATTTTTAAAAATTGTGAAAACAATGTCACAACATTACAAGAGGTTTGGCAAATAGAGGACAGAATATCAATCATAACTCAACATTTGAAGATTAAACCAAGTACGGTATTTATGGGCTCTCTTCCTTTTGTTTTTCATTCAAAAAATGTTTTCCATTATTGCAATCATAATGTACTCATGACAACTTCGTTCCTTCTTGTTAAAGTTAGCTTAAAGAAGAATTTTTATGTGTTGTTATATTGATTCATAATTATCCATTTTAAAAGTCGAATAGTTTTCAATCAGGCAGATGCACTGTAATTTATTTAACAGGCTCTTCCCTCTGGGCATCTGATTTACTTTTTAACATTTTGAATAAAAGAGGTTTCAATGAATATCTTGCGATCATTGTGTTTTCGATTTTGGGGGGGGAATTTTTTTCAAGATAAATTTTCAGATTACATAATGACATTTTTTTAAAAAATGGTAACTTTGGAAAGGCCAACTATTTGGGGGTATTGAAGAGTAAAAGCCAGTTTTCAATACATTGAGAAGTGAATGGGGGTGAAGACCTGGAATTTTTTTCTGTTGATTATAGAAAATGTTTTCAAGAAAAAAGAGTGAAGCTATAGAAACAGGTGACTGAGTTAATGAGGTCCTGAAAAGGCAGGAAAGTCTGGGGTCCAGAACATCTGAATGCCTATGGAAAGTTAACAACAGGAGAAGAAATATCTCTTCCCCTTTATCCGAGGGCAATCACAATTGCAGATGTGGATGCAAGCAAGCCTACTGGTGTAGTGGCAAGGAGCAGAGGGAATTCAGAAGGTGATTGCAGGAGTCCTTTGCTTGGAGAACAGAGAGTATCTACAACAGTCATTATTAGGAATGAGAGAAATTGCCTCGTAATACTAATAGCTGGCATCTTCTTTTGTGCATTCACGATGTGCTTGCCAGTGCGCTTGGTGCTTTTTATGCACTGTCACATAATAGTGGTGTCATTTTCCACCAATTCTCAGTTGCATTAGCATAGGCAGGAAGAAAGATTTACCAAGTGTAAGTTTTTGCCAGGTTAGGGCAATAGAAAATCAGTGCTAAAAGGGAATTGAAGATCCTGGCGTGGGAGAGGTTGAGGTTAGAGAACATTCCTTTCAGTTAAGTGGCAGAGGGTATAGAATAGTGTGCACTGCTGAGAGCTAAGGACAAATTTGCACTGATGCATTAGCTGGATGGACCATAAGCAAAAGGACAATTTATGGGGCCAAATCTTGGGTCATCTTTTGTTTTAACAGAAAAGATTTGACTCTGGGTTATTTCCCCAGTGGCTGGGCAGGCCACTATTTCCACACAAACCTCCAAGGATTTATGGGTGGAAAGCAAAGTGGAAAAATAAATTGAGTTTGAATGTCTTGCGTGGTCACAATAGGAGGAACCATATAGTTATCATTAGCATAGCCCCGGAAAGGCATATAGTGTAGTGGTTCCTGAACAGGCTTCAGGGCCAGCCTGCTTGAGTTCGATCTTGGCGCTGCCACTTACTGGCTGGTAGCCTTCAGCCAGTGTTTCTGTGCCTCAGTTCACTCATCTGTAACATGGATATGATAATGGTAAATCCCTCGTAAGATTGTTCTGAGGATTACAAAGTCGAAATCTATAAAGCACATAGAGAAGCTAAGTCTAGACTATAGCTGTCATCATATATTCATTATTATAATAACAACTACATGTGTTGAGGCTCTTAAGTGCTAGTGAAACGCTAAATGTTAGGTTATTGAGTATGAAATGTCCAATTTCCTTAAGTACTAAGTTTGACAGTTGATATCTGTGACATTTCACTTTGACACTTCTTATTTTATGCTTATCGAGAAAGTACATCCTCGGTTTTTCAAATGTATGGTTTGGCATGTGATTACCTTTCAAATTTTTTCTAGAGCAATTTTTTTTTAATATGAGTTCCATTGTGGAACCAGTGCTGATACAGACAGCTTGAAATATCAACAAAGTGGGAAGGATGTGGCTAATGAACACACGGTATGTCAATGGTTTGAGAAGTTCCATCCTGGTGATTTTAGTTTTGAAAATGAGCCATTTGGGCCACCTGAGACCAAGGTGGATAATCATGACCTAAAAACTGTAGTGGAAGAGAATCCATCTCAAACTACGTATGAATTAGCAGCAAGGTTTGATGGTACTATTCCAATAATATGAGACCATTTGAAACAAATGGGCAAGGTAAAGAAGCTGGATAGATGGGTTCCACATGAAGTAAATGAGCGTCAGAAGACAAATCATCTCAAAGCTTGCCTTTCTTTGCTGTCACGACATAAAGGCAAACAATTTCTATACCATATTGTTATGTGTAATGAAAAATGAATTCTTTTTGACAATCAGAAGCATTTGGCACAATGGTTGGATAAAGATGAAGTGCCAAAACACAGCCCAAAATTGAATATTCATCAAAAAAGCTAATGGTATCTGTTTGGTGGTCCAGTGCTGGTATTATCCACTACAGCTTCATGAAACCTGGTCAAGCCATTACAGCCGATGTCTGCTGCAACCAGTTGGATGAAATGATGAGGAGGCTTGTGATTAAGCACCCGAGATTGGTCAATAGAGACAGGCCAATCCTCTTGCAAGACAAGGCTCGATCACATGTTGCACAAACAATGCTGCTCAAACTACAGCAGCTGTACTTGGAAACTCTGTGTCAACCACCATATTTACCAGACCTTGAACCAACTGACTACCACTTCTTCCAGGCTTTGGACCACTTTTTGCAAGGAAAAGTATTCAATTCTCAACAAGCTGTGGAAAACGCCTTTTGGAATTTCATCACCACTTACTCTCCAGGCTTCTTTGCTGTTGGCATAAACAAGCTACTATTAAGATGGCAAAACTCTGTCGATAGTTTAGGAGCATTCTTTAATTAATTGTACTGCTTCTTGTTTGAGATATAATAAACTATACTTTTGATTCAAAATCAGACATTTCATATTTAATGACCTGATATTTTATTACTTTAGCTCATTTAATTCTCAAAAAACTTTTCCGAGATAAGATTATTTTCTCCATTTTACAGATGTAGGGACTAAGGCTTAAAGAAATTAAATCACTTGCCTAATGTCATTTCAATTTATAAATGACAGAGCTTGGATTCAAATACAAGACTGTTTGAACCCAAAGTGTTAGGCAACTTTCTTGAGCAATTGAACATTTCAATGTTTTGTGTGTGTGTGTGTGTGTGTGTGTCTGTGTGTCTCTCTCTTTTGCTAAAGCTCTTAGTTCGTTTGGGGAGCTATCTGCAGATATAGTTAGTGGCTCATCCATATCCCCTCAAACTTCTTCACCCTGGTCTTCCTGCCCACCAGCCCCTGGCAGGTTTTGCCCTACTAGAGCTAACATCCCTATGTCTTTGGCAAAGAGAGGGCTGCCTCCAGGCTACTGAAACCACTAATACACCCATAGGCTCATATAAATCTTAAAAAGAATCACCAAGAGGGCTTGTTAAAAGCAAATTGCTGGCTTCATCTCCAGAGTCTATGATTTTAGGTTTGGGGTGGGTTCCTAGAAGTTCTATTTCTTACAAGTTTCCAGATCTGGGAATCACACTTTGAGAGCCAGTGCCACAGAATTTCCATTTTAATCAATTATAAGAATATTTCTAACAAAATATAGTGAAAACAATGTTGTATCCTATAAAAGAGTGAGAAATTAATTTTAAAAATCCTAAAGTAAACAGAATACTTCCTTTTGATTTACTATTGTCTAGTATCTCTTTTCCCATTCTTTTTTTTTTTTT
>VBSM01003204.1:61007636-61025448 GCA_008086735.1 Cheirogaleus medius | reverse complement strand
CAATTCACTATTGCACGGTCATGGAAACAACCCAAGTGCCCATCAATTCATGGGGTGGGAGTTCCTATTTGGCTTGCTCACTTAACTGGGAGTGGGGAAATTCAACTTAGAAAGCTCCTGGTGCCATTTTTCTGGCCCTGCTCTGTTTAACCTGTGCACTTTTCTAAAATGAATTATGTTAAAATACCAACTCCACAGTGTTATGTAACATAGAAAGTACATCGGACCTGAGGTTAGAAGAACTTTAAACTGAAGATTAGCCTGAAGCTCTGGTTTCTGACTTGAAAATGTCTTAGCTATAACTTTGGAAAAGTCAATTAACCACTCTAAACCCCACTTTCCTCTTTTTCACCAGGCTGTTGTAAGATCAAAGATAATGGACATGCAACTCCTTTTTTTTCTATTTTATTTGTAACCCTTTCCAAAACTATGAAGTACCATTCTTTCATTTCTCCAAATATTTGTGTGTGGAACTTTCTGTGTTTACATGATGGATGTCCTCACACACATTTAGAATGAATATACAATTAATTGTTGTTTGACCACAGTGATAATTGAAAACATCCAAATTTGAGTCTTTCACATGTGTTCCTCATCTCATAGCTTCACAGGGCTGAACCCACAAAACCTTGATAAAGTGTAATTATGGATAGATGCCCCGTAGGGATCTTGACGACTTGCCATATGCGTAGGTACCCCTATAGCTTTTCTCCAGTCCTACCTCACATTCCAAGTGACATCCTCTGCTTGAACTCCATCTACAGCCTACACATATTCTAGCTTTAGAAACAACAGCCACCTGTTCTATTTTCCCCTAGATCTGAACATTTATTTCCTTCCTTATTACATACCTCAACACAGCAAGAAAATTTAGCCAACTCTAAATATGTGATGAGACTTAAAGGAGACAGTATGCCAAGGTCAGGCCTGCAATTTTATCTTATTCATGCAGCATTCGTGAGGGATAGGACAAAGGGTTGTTCTTAATAATTTACTGTGTGATTGTTCTTAATCATCTCACTGTGGATAATGGTTATCAAATTGAGATGGGATGGGCATTATCTGGCATTTTTATTGAAATAGTGAATTGACAAAGTTGGGGATATTTTACTTTTGTTCTTTGAGACTCTTTGACTTTTGAGAAGAAACATCTGACTCAGCCCAGAATGAAAGGAAACCACACACACACACACACACACACACACACTGTATTAAGGAGGTAGGGATTGCAGTCACCTTGAAGCATTTTGTTTTTCCTGATAGTACATTCTAGTTCTCAAAACTAGTTTTCTCTGGAAAACAAAAAGAAAACAAAAAACACTGAAACCTCTCTAACTATGACCTATCAAATTGACTTTATTAAGTTTCTTAATATTATACTTTCCTATAGATTATATGTGGAGAGGAGAAGACAGAAAACCTAGTCTGACACATCACTTTAATAAAGTGATTATCTTTAGTAGGCTCATGATTTGTCACCAGAATTTCATTTCTTGTTAGATTAACTCTCAAGCATTATGATTTGGACAGCTATCGGGTTGCTGTCAAAGCTTGAAATACTCTTACTAAATTCATTTTTAAAAAATTTGTCTCATTGGAACGATAAAAGAAGTCATATAATGCATATATATAAAAAGGATTGTCCAAAATTTAGGCAATATCACATCTATACTTTGGCATTTGTCCTAAAAAAAACTTCTAAAATATTATATTTCTATTTTGTCTCTGTCATTTCAGAAATATAAAATTTACACATTCTTTTTCATTTCTATGCTATGAGTTGATTATATGCAAATCTCACTTAAGAGATGGGATAAGTCATATTGGGACATCAGATAGGAATATGCCTGTCATACAAATCCCAGGTTTTATTCTCATTGTCACCCTGATACAATCCCCACTCCTACACCCAGCAGGTGAAATAGACTCATCAGAGAATATTAGAAATTGAAAATGTTTCAATGAGCATCAGATGGGAGCAGACAATGTTGTTTCCTAACCAATAGCCATTCCTCTCTTTCTTTAGTAAACTAAAGGTCAGTTGTGTCAAGGGATTAGGGAATCAGAATTGTGTTCCCAGAAGGCCAACCTCACCAACCTGGAGATGAATCCTAACTAATTTAGGCCAAGCAGGTTAATCCTATTACCCTTTGCCAGTGACTGGCGTAGAGACGATGTAGGGTGAGCTCTGTAGTGCCATCTGATGAAACTTATATGATAGATTCAGGGACTTCTGGGAAAGATTTTCCTCTCTGATGAAAGGAGAAGGACATGTTAAAATCACAGAATTTTGTTTATAAATATTTCACAACGTATTTTGAAAAACTTCAAAAGGCTTTGACATGTACAATACCATTCTCATACTTAACATCTCCTTAACCAGTCCATGTTAAATTTTCTTGATTATTTCATGAATTTAAGTTTATATTTGAGTTGTTGGAATCAGGACATAAAGTCAAAGCCTAAAGCCCACACAATGTCAGTGATTATATTGGACATTACCGAAACTTACCCTTGCTTTTTATCAAAATATCAAAATATTTTACTTTATGACACATCCTTTTAGTTGTCTTGTATTTCTATTACTTCCTTTAGCTCTCTGAACTTTTAAATACTTGTATAAGATATCATTCAGTTTGTTCTATTATCCAAGTGCTTAAAATATCCATTCTTCATTTGTTAGGCCTGTTTACTGGTTTCTTATGGTGATTTGTTATTTTTGACTCTGAATTCAACTTGGAGGAGGAGAATATTGGCAATGGATGTCCTTTGTGCTCTACAGGGTGGTTTGATATTTGCTTCTATAGGTTTTACCAGTTATGGGTTCACTTTCATAGTAATTCCTTAGCTTGAAGTCCCCATCTCCTAAGGGTAGTGTTCACCCAGACCCACACTTGCTACTTGAGGAGTGGGAGTCCTATTAGGAATGTAGAATCTTCAGCCCTACTGAATCAGGGCCTAAACATTAACAAGATCTCCAGGTGGTTGATATCCAGTTCAAGAAGCTCTGCACTAGAGGAATCTTCTTGGGTTTCTAATTTCTAACAGATGAATCTATTTTTGTCCATGTCCCTGAGAAAAAAGCAGCATTCAGCTTCCTTCTTCAAGCAGATAGGTAGAGTTTTTGATTCCCTATTTCAGAGACAGGACTGGCCTTTGTGATTGCAGCTTATCAGGCACAGTGAGCCTGTGCCTGGGACATTCTCCCCCAGCTGGGCGTTGAAACCTCAGCCCTGTGGCTACAGCAGTTTCTATACTATCATGAGCTCCTTGGCTTTGTCAAACAAAAGAATCTGACATTGCGTTCTCTCTTCATTTCTGGCACCTTTCTTTACATCAAAAATTTCTAGGTATTTTAAAAAATTAATCACTTTAGCATTTACATGTTTTTGGACAGTGGGGGAGGTCCTTTCTTGCTATCTCAGACTGCTCTATTAACAGGAAATCTAGATTCTAAAAGACGTAGTTCAGTGAAATTATGTGAGATAGGAAGAGTAAGCAAAAGATATTAAAGAAAGACCATAGTTATTATTTAATTTTGATAAAATAATGCAGTAACACAGCCTTAATTATGGCTGTTAGTAAAATTAAAGTGCATAGAAGTACCATAAAATTAACAGGAAGACAAGGAAGGGAGAGGAAGAGAAAATTGACTAAGCTGGCAAAATTATTGAAAGGTAAAGAAGAGAAAATAAAATGTGTTAAAAGATAAATAAATGTAAAATGGTAAATATGATGGAATGAATAGTATCTGGTCTATTAGTTATCTCAACAAATTTGAATATATTTCTATATAAAATAATCAGAATAGTGTTAAAAAACAAAGAAAATTCAATATTTTATTATTTTTAAGAATGACATATAAAACAACTTGGCAAAGAAAAATCAATATTAAAACATTGATAAAGATGTAACAGACAAATGTAAAACGGAAGCAAAGTAGGAAGGAAAAAAATTCAGACAAAGCAGAATTCAAGGTTAAAATCATTAAAGGAGGATTTCTGAAACAGATTTCAGGTGGGCCTTAGGTTTGATCTGGCCAAGGGATGATACACCTGGAAAACTATCTTTGTTCTACTAAACTCTCTCTACATGCTAAGGAATATGCTAAGGCTGTTTTGTGCCAGTTTGTTGTACCTAGTGAACAGTCAGGAAAGGAGCCAGATTTTCTAAGCCTGGGTGACCAGGGCAAAGGGAAAATTCTCTCTCAAAATCTCAAGGGGAATGCTTATGCCATGTAGGTGGTATTCATAACAACTTTATGCCCCTGTAGGACTATGGGAGCCTGCGAAACAAGGGGCCTTCTGTGGTTGCTCCTGCTCCATGTAACCGTCTTCAAAACTTTTCTTCAAACCTATTCTTTGCCATTAAACGAACTTTATACCCTCCTATTCTGTCTGATGGAACCTTCCAGTCAATTGCATCACCATTTCATTTGAATTCCAAAGAGAAATAATAAAATAAAATGAGATGACATGAACTGACAACAAATATTTCTGTTGTATCAATAAATATAATGAAATGAAATCAATTTCCAAAGTAATGTTATATATATTTTAAAATGGATTAAAAATATCATTTTAAATAGTCAAGTCAAATAAATTAAAATCAAGTTATAAAATATCTAGAAAAATAAATGATGAAACATCATGTATAAGAACTTATGGAAGAATCCCTGAAATAGGGCTCAATTATACTCACAGTCTTTAGCTATAGTATTAAGACCCAAAGAATAAAAACAAATTAATTATATATGTATCAATATGTTAAAAGCATTTGGAAAGTAAAAGTCAATGGACTAAAATAGAGAAAAAAAGAACTATTATGTTAATCCAAGAACCATTTCTTTTATAAAAGTTAAACATAAATAGATTTAGCTTTAGGTAACAAAAGAAGAAAAAAGGTAGCAAAAACTTTTAAGAAATGATAAACATGGAGTAAGATAACATTTTGGTTAATGCTATGCAATTTTTTTAACTTAATGAAATTAATGATGAAAGAAATTGATAATGATAGGTTAATTTACCAAAACTAAACTTGAAACATAAAATCAAAGCAAATCACTTACCACGGGAAAAAAATGATAAAAGTTTTCCAGGGGCTACCTCCTCCAATAAAGCAATGGACCAGAAAGTTCAATAGGTGAATTCTACCAAATAATTAACAAATAGAAAACTCTAATGCTATTAAAGTTTTTCTACAGCATTAAAAATGAATAAAAGATTGAAAAGCTTTTTATTTTTTAAAATCTTTTTATGAAGTCAACGTAACCTTAAAACTGAAATGGGACAATAAAAGCTACAGATCAATCATACTTATGAATCTTAATACAAATGTCTAGATAAAATGTTAGCAAATGGACATGTGAGATAATTCAAAGTTGGGTAAACACAGTCAGGTGCCATCTAACTATGTTCTGGTCAACAACAGACAGCATATATGACGGCGGTACCATAAGATTATAATGGAGCTGAAAAGTTCCTATTGCTTAGTATTTATTATACTATAGTTTTAATAATTATTTTAGAGTATACTCCTTCTATTTATTAAAAAATATTAACTATAAAACAGCCTCAGGCAGGTCTTTCAGGAGGTATTCCAGAAGAAAGCATTATCCTAGGAAATGACAAGTCCATGTGGGTTACTGTCCCTGAAGACCTTCCAGTGGTATAGTGATATTGATGATCCTGACCCCATGTCAACCTAGGCTAATGTGTGCATTTCTGTCTTAGATTTTAACAAAAGAGTTTAAAAATTGCAAAAAAAAAAAGAATAAAAAAGCTTATAGAATAAAGATATAAAGAAAAAAACACAAAATTAAGTCTTACCACAGAAGAGTAAAAAAGTTAAAGAAATTAAAGAGTTTATAAAGTAAAGTAAAAAAGTTATAGTAAGCTAAGGTTAATTAATTATTGAAGAAAGAAAATTTTGTTTCATAAATTTAGTGTAGTCTGTGTACAGTGTTTACAAAGTCTGTATTAGTGTTCAGTAATGTCCCAGGCCTTCACATTTACTCACCACTCACTTACTGACCCACCCAAAGCGAATTCTCGTCCTGCAAGCTCCACTCATGGTAAGTACTATGGGTGTGCATTTTTTTTATTTTTTATATCTTATTTTTACTGTACCTTTTACATGTTTAGATACACAAATGCCACTGTGTTCCAATTGCCCACAGCATTCAGTACAATAACCTACAGTACAGGAGCAATGGGCTATACCACATAGCCTTGGTGTGTAGTGGGCTACACCATCCAGGTTTGTGAAAGTACATTCTGTGATGTTTGCATAATGACAAAATCACCTAATGATGCATTTCTCAGAACATATCCCCATCATTAAGTGACGTGTGACTGTAATATGAAATCCATTACTATAATGATGCAGAAGAATAAATTGAAGGAGTAGGATTCTATGACATGAGTATTTTTATGGATACGAAAAAGATTTGAACTAAGTTTAATATTTATTTTTTTAAAAAACATTTAATACAATGTGAATAATTAGACATTTAATGAGAGAGAATGTGTGTGTGTGAGTGTGTGTGTGTATTTGTGTGTGTGATGTATTCAGCACGAAGTTCACTCTCAAATCACTGGAATCATTCCTAATCAAGTCAGCAACAGGATTTTTAAATAATAGTGAGTTTGGTTATCTGTGTAAAATATCCAGCTGATATGATAATATGATAGAGAAAATATTTAAAACATCATCTTAAAAGCATTAAACATATTCCAAGCGAGTGGTTAATTTTCAGGAAAAATTCTAGAGGAAAATCTGAACTCAGAAAGTCTGAATGCTGGAGAGGTAAATGAATACCTGAACACCAAAGTTGCTATTATCCTGAATGAATTTTCCAACTTTAGGTAGTCTTGTTTTCAGTCTTATGGCCATTTTGAGGGGGCAGATTCCAAGGCACAGAGCCTGTCCAAACTAAGGAGTCTCTCTGAAGATTGTCTCTATATGTTAAGTTGTGGTTACGGATGAATACACCCTCAAGGTAAGAGAATGTCAAAATCAATGTGTCTTTTTTCTCCTATCACCTCAGCATTTTGGGAAAGATGGTCTTGGTGGTGATCAGACCAAGGGGTGAAAGTGGGAAAAGGACAACAAAAAAGTCCCTGAGAAGCTGTGGCTGCAGGTCAGCTCTTTGCACATTTGCAGACTGAATATGTAAACAATGGTGGTCCAGGGAACTTCAAGCCATCAACTTGGTTTCACTTTTCTGAGAGAAACAAATTTCAGTGCTCTTTTTTTGGGAGGGACAGGAGGGTTCTAAAAATAATTTTTAAAGGCACTGATCTGCTCATGAAGATAACCAGACATGTTAGGAAAACAGGTTCCATGACCAAGAACAGTTAAAAACAATAAACAGCCTAACAGGTCTTCTCAGACTTCAGATATTAGAATTATCTAATGTAGACTATAAAAAATATTATTTAACATGTTAAATAGATGATATAAAAATGTGAAAATGTCTAGAAAGCCATTTGATCCAGAAATATCACTATTAGGCATCTACCCAAAGGAACAAAAGTCATTCTATAATAAATACATCTGCACTCAAATGTTTATGGCAGCACAATTCACTATAGCAAGGATGTGGAAACAACCCAAGTGTCTGTCAATCCATGAAGGGATCAATAAAATATGGTATATGTATACAGTGGAATACTACTCAATTATAAGAAATGATGGTGATCTAACACCTCTTATATTTTCCTGGATAGAGCTTGAGCCCATCATCCAAAGTGAGGTATCACAAGAACGGAAGAATAGGTACCACATGTACTCGCCATCAAACTGGCACTAAGTGATCAACACTAAGGAGCTCACACCATAGTAATATTCTTTGGGGGTTGGGGGATTGGGGGGTGGGTGAACTCACAACTAATGGACACGCTGAGCGTTGTAGTAGGGGGAAAGGGCACGTCTCAAATCATGGTTGGGATGTGGCAAATTCATAACATGTAACTAAAATGTTTGTACTCCCATAATTTCCTGAAATAAAAAAAATGTCTAGAAAGAGGAGAAATCTATAAAAAGGGACATAGCTGATTTGATAAAAAAGTAAATAAGACTTCTAGAAATAAAGATTATTATATCTGAAATTTAAAATTCAATGGATGTGATAGGCAGCTTCTGGCACAACTGAAGAGAGAAGAGATTAAATAGAAATTAGATTATAAGAAAGACAGTACAGAGAGATTGAAAAATATGTTTACTTTTTGTCATCATTCCCTAAACAATACATGCAGTATAAGAACTATGTATATAGTATTTACATTGTATTAGGTATTATAATCTAGAGATGATTTAAATTATACAGCAGCATGTGCATAGGTTTTATGTAAACACTATGCCACTTTATATAAACAATTTGTGTATCTATGGAGTTTTCTACTCAAGGGGGCTCCTGAAATCAATCTTCTATGGATGTTGAGAGACAACTGTATAGAGTAGAGATAAGAAACATTCAAGATAGAGTGAGAAAGTCTGACATCTATCTGTAATCACAGAAATAAAGACAGTATCATAAGTAAAATTTGAAAATACTAACTGATAATGAAAAAAACACACACATATATAGCCTTAATTGTATACATTAAAAATGAAGACTGACATAAATTTAATAAGTATCTATTTCACAAGATTAGAGAATTTAGCAGAATAAAGCCCCAAAAATGGAAGGGAGGATATAATAAAAGTAAGAAAAGCAATTTGTTAAGTAAAAAAATACAGTTAAGGAATCACAATGTGAAAAGATGGTCCTCTGAAATGATTCAAATATTGAAAAATATCTGGTAAGATAGATCAACAAAAAAGAAATAAGTCATAAATAACCAATATCAGAAAAAGTTTCTGTTACCATTACAGACACTAGAAACATTAAAAAATTAAAAGATGTTAGAAGCAACTTTATCTCATATATACATTTAGTTAAAATGATCAAATTCATAAAAATTTTCTGAGAAAAATATTTTTAAAAGCTGAATGAAGCTGTGACCATTAAAGAAATTGAGAAAATAGTTAAAAATCTTTCTATAATCCACAGCAAAAATCCTAAGCTCAGATGGTTTCACCAAAGAGTTCAAGTAGACATTCAATGAAAAAAAAATTCTAATTTATACAAACTTTTCCAATGAAAAAAAGAAAGAAAACAGTTCTATTATATTCTCCTATGATACTCTGAAGGTAGCATAATCTGGATTCCAGATCTTAAGATAAATTGTGAAAAGAATATTACAGACCAAGTTATTAACATAGATATCAAAATCCTAAACAAAATATTAGCATATTAAATTCATTAATATACATCTTTCTATCTTGTTAAATATAATTTATTGGAGGCCATGAATTTGGACTAAGCTGCTACACTAGGCCCCAAGAGATCAAATCAACATGGAGTCTCTCTTCTAAAGTTCCACATCTCCAAACTGAAACGAAATTGTTTATCTGACCTTCCAGGAAATCAGGGGAAAGATGGTAGCCAAATCCTCTAAAAAGCTAGTTTTAGTTGTTGTAATGAGAAGGTCCTCTTTGCATTAACCCTTACTAGGAAAGTAAGCTTAAGTAACCAGATGTCAACCAACCTGCTTTTTGTATTATGCTGTTTCCCTATTCTTGCTCAACCTACCTTACAAACACCGACTGTTCTGCCATGCCCATCAGAGTGCCTTGTCTGAATCTTTAGAAGAGATGTTGCCTGATTCATGCATCTCTAATAAAAGCCAATTAGATCTTTAAACTAAATTTGTTAAAAGTTTGTTTTCTAACAATCTCTATACATCATCACTTAGTTGGGTTTATTCCAAGAAAGCAAGAGTAATTTAACATTAGAAAATTAGTTATTGTAGTTCATCACATTAACAGATTGTAAGAAAAAATAATCTTATGATCATATCAGTCCGTGCTGTACAGCATTTGATAAAATTCAACGTCCATCCAGGATTAAAAACTCTTAGGGAACTAATAATAAAAGGAAAAATCCTTAACCTGATAAAGGTTATATCTCTGTAAAGTTAGAATTATGACTAGACTTATTCTGAAGTATTTAAAGCTTTCCCTCAGAGAAAAGCATATCCACTATTAAAACCAAAAACAAACAGACAAACAAAAAACAACAAAGCACACACATACACACACACGCACATAAAACCTTCTATTAAGCATTGTACTGGAGAACATAACCAGTCTAGTAAGACATAAAAAAGAGATAAAAGATATGCAGAATGGAAAAATACAAATGAAAATGTCATATTGAACAAAATGATATAATTGTATAAAGTAGAAAAACCCCTTAAAATCCATGGATCAATTATTAGAATTAATGTCCAAAAAAGATTATACATTGAAGTCAATTATATTACATATATCAATAAAAACTAAAAAATATAATTTTAAGAAATATAATTTATAATAATTTAAAATATTACCATTAAAAATATAGCAAAAGTATGTATTAATATTTTGCATACATTTCTAAATTTTTTTGAGAGAAATTAAAGAAATCTAAATAAATGAAGAGTGGTACTATGTTCATGGATGAGAAGACCCAGTTTTATAAAGATGTTCTCTTAATTAAAATATATAATTAATACAAGCCCAATCAAAATCTCCACAGTGTTATTTTTAAACTTATTTAAATAAAAATAAATTTACAAACTAATTTTATGATTTATATGAAAATACAAAGTACCAATAATATTCCAGACCTCTGAAAGAACAAATTGTGAGGCTTCCTTTATCAGACATTAGGAATTTTTACAATGATATAACATTTTAAAGGGTATGGTATTAGCACCTGGATAGATAAATCTTTGCAGCAGAATAGAGAGGCCAAATACATGAATATATTTATGAACACTTTATTTTAACAAGCTTACATTGTAGAGCAGTGGAGAAAGAAAATCTTTTTAATAAATGATACTGAAAAAAATGTTGTCACCTCAGGGGAAAAATTAATTGCACATCTACCTCACACCATTCATAAAAATCGATTTCAGGTATATAGCAGATATAAATGTGAAAAGTGGAACCATACCTTTTAGAAGATAACATAAGAAAACACTTTCATTATTGGAAGGCTAAAGAAAGATTTCTCAAAAAGGACATCACAAATCATTAATAATAAAATAATATATTGATAAATTGAACTATGTTAAAATTAACTACTATCTTGGTCCAAAGTTATGATTAAGAGAGTAAAAAGACAAAACACAAAAGAGAGATATTTGCAACTCACATAGACAATAAAGAATATATATTTTATACAAATTGTGGCACTGTACACATACTTTTCAACATCATCCTCTTCATTTAAACAATATGTCTTGGAGATATTTTTATGTTTAAATACATAATTCCAAACCTCTATCTGAAACCAGTGTTGTTATTTTTGCCTTTCTATCTCTGTTCTTGATGTTTTTCCATCAAGTGTTCTACCTTTTCTTGGGTGGCTTATGTTTAGTTAGAATTCTTCAGTGTGCTCTAGAATTACTCATACACCTACACATAATATAAAATATGTAATAATATAAAATAAAATACAAAATATAAAAACAATTGTTAAATTTTTTGGTTAAAATATATAGTTATATCTTTATTCTCATTTTAAATATTTATTTAATAATATATCTATTGATTTGAAAACACAAAAATAGTTAATATGATAGTGCTTATGATATACCTCTTGATATTCTAAGTGCTTTACATATATTAATTTATTTCAGTACTAATAGGAACATTCTAATGTATGTGCTATTACTAAATCCATTTTACAAAGATAATTAGATAAACCAATGCTGATCAATTTTGTAAGAGCAGAGTTTTGAACCCAGGCAGTCTGGCTCCAGAGATTATGCCCTTTGCCATGATATAACATTATTTTAATATGCTAGGAATTCACATAGCAAAAGGAGGTATACAGGGAAAAGTAGCTTCCTTTTAGTTCCTCTCCTCAGAGGCAACCACTATTTCCAAATTCGAGTGTATTTTTGTCTTATTTAGTTTGGGCTGCTATAACAAAATGTCACAGACTGGTTGGTATTTTGATAACATTTATATCTCATAGTTGTGGGAAGTCCAAGACTAAGGTGCCAGTAGATTCAGTGTCTGGTGAGGGCATTCTACTTGGTTTCCTTCTAAGGGAGAAACAGAGATTTCATGTCTCTTCTTCTTCTTCTTCTTCTTTTTTTTTTTTTGTATAAGGGCACTAATCCCATCATGAAGGCCCCTCCCTCATGACCTAATCTAACCCTAATTACCTCTCAAAGGCCTTACCTCCAAATACCTTTATATTGGGGATTAGGGCATCAACATATAAAATGGGGACACAGTCAATCCATAGTACCTTCCAAAAGATTCTATGCTTAATTAGCATAAATTTGTATTCATCTACCTATCTTTTTATAATAGGCAAAGAACATAGAAAACATAAAAGAGAAGATATATTTGAATATATAGGCAATTGTTAAAAATTGTCTGGGTGAAGATACCATTTTAAAATGCCAAAGGTAACCAGTAAATCGGAAAAATGAAATGCATATGACAGATACAATGTAAATATCTCCATTATACAAAGAATTGCTACAAATTGGAGGGAAGAAACAAAATAAAGGACAAAATATATGACAAAATAATTTAGAAATGAAAGAAAATCAAAAGAAATGTATTTATAAAGACGGTTTTTGCAATGTTATTTGAAGATGATCTTTACAGTATCATTGGAAATGGCTAAAAAACTGTCAGGAACTTGAATATGCATCATTGGGGAATAGTATGTTCTTAAATATACAATTATTTCTTTTAAAAGGACAGAAAAGAATGAGTTAAAGCTAGCTGTTTTGAAGTAGAAGAATATGCCTGTGTATTAGATCAGTGGTCCCCAACCTTTTTGGCACCAGGGACTAGTTTCATGGCAGACAATATTTCCACGGATTGGTGGACAGGAGGGATGGTTTCAGGATGATTCAAGTCTATTATGTATTTGCAGCTGCTCCCCAGCACTAGCATCACTGCCTCAGCTCCACCTCAGATCATAAGGCATTAGATCCTTGTAAGGAGCAGATAGCCTAGATCCCTTGCATGTGCAGTGTATGTTAATAGTAGGGATCATTCTCCTGTGAGAATCTAATGCCACTGCTGATCTTACAGGAGGTGGAGCTTATGCAGTGATGTGAGCTATGGGGAGTGGCTGTAAATACAGATGAAGCTTTGCTAGCTCGCTCCCTCCCTGCCGCTCAGCTCCTGCTGTGCACCTGTTTCCTAACAGGCCACTTTTCTGGTCTGCAGCCCAGGGGTTGGGGACCACAGTATTAGATGATTCCGATTTTGTTCATAAAAACCCAAATCTGTAAACTAAAAGACTTCTGCATAATTATATGTATTGGTAAGAGTTTATGTATACGCAGAAGGTTACACAACATGCTGCTGTGAGGGATCACTTGTCACAGTGGCATGAGTAGGTCAGTCATTGGAAGGAGGAGGGTGAGAATAACTTCATTCCATACATATTGGTTTTGTCTTATTACAATGATCATATATTTGCATTCTCAATGTATGTATGCTAATAAAAAATAAATTAAATTAAGACTCTTATTCTAGAGGTGTTTGATCAGTTAACTGCAAATAAACTGAGTTTGCAAATTCAGACAAATTGAACAACTTCTTTGAGTAAAACATGCAGTTGAATTATCCACACAGCTGAACTAGTAGTGACAGTTAAGTGAAAACCTGCAACGTGCTACATGAAATATGCAACAAAATATTAAATGAATTTAGATTCTTTTGTTCATTCATAATTAATGATTAATACATGACATTATCAATTTTTAAATATTGTGATCACTCAGGTCAGTAGATTTGATTAAATATTTTTTATGTTTATTTGTATTTCCGTAAATTTGTGAAATTACTGGGATCCAGTTTCCTTCCTGTAGTTTCTGTGTTGAAAAATACACTTATCTTTCTAGGCATCAGATTTTAGTGGACCATTTAATTAAACCAGCTATGAAACATGAGTGGCCCTAGAACAGTTTTGACAACACAAACTGGAAGTCTGATGGGGCTGCAGTATTACTTCCTCTCTTCTAAAGTTAATTTATTATGTCCCCCCAAATCCCTAAGGCAGCAAAGTCAAGTATAAATAAATGAACTAACTAAAACAACAACAAAAAACCACACAAATAAACTCCAGGTACATTGTATATTTAAATGTAATACAAATCAACAATAAGTCAACATCAAAAATCCATTAATCATAAAAAACAAATGCAAAAATAAATTAATATACTTATTTCTTTGTATTTGCCATTACTGTCCTTTCTCTCAGACTATTTTCTCTTCCAAAAGTAGCCAATTGTAGCTATAGCCTCTGACTTACATTAACCGCCAATTGTTGAAGATTTTAGCCAGGGAAATTAGGGAAGAAAAGAAATAAAAGGTATCTAGATTGTAAAGGAAGAAATAAAGCTATCTCTATTTGCAGATGACATGATCTTCTATATATTTCTGTATAGAAAATCTGAAAAAATCCACTAAAAACTATTAGAACTAATAAATGAGTTCATCCAGGTTGTAGGATGCAAGATGAACATACAAAAATCAATTGTATTTCTATGCTCTATCAGTAAACATTTCAAAAATGAAATTGAGTAAACAGTTCCACTTATAATAGCATCAAAAGAATAAAATACTTAGGTATAAATTTAACAAAAAAAGTACAAGACTTGGACACTGAAAACTGTGACATTGTTGAAATTAATTAAAGGATATTTAAATAAATACATTCCATATTTATGAGTTGGAAGACTTAGTATTGTTAAAATAGCAATAACCCCAAATTTATCTACACATTCAGTGAAAATCCTAATAAAATCCCAACAGGTTTCCTTGCGGAAATTAATAAACTGGTCCTAAAATTCACATAGAAATTTGTTTTTCCTTTTTGTGTGTGTGTCACCATGGGTAAAGTACAGTGGCGTCATCGTAGCTCACTGCAACTTCAAACTCCTAGGCTCAAACAATCCTCTTGCCTCAGCCTCTAGAAGAGCAGGGACTGCAGGCACGTACCATGGCAACTGGCTAATTTTTCTATTAAAGTACAAAGCATTCTCACTTTTGCTCAGACTAGTCTCGAACTCCTGAGCTCAAGCAATCCTCCTGCCTCAGCCTCCCAGAATGCTGGGATTATAGGCGTAAGCCACTGTGCCCAGTCTAAATTCACATAGAAATTTTAAAAGGTGTCAGAATAGCTTAAACGATTTTGAAAAAAAAAAAAAAAAACAAAGTTGGAGGACTTACACATCCAATTTCAAAACTTACTACAGACCTACAGTAATCAACAGTGTTGTATTGGCATAAAAATGGACATATAGATTTTTATAGTAGAATTGAGGGTCAATTAATTTGTTCACAAGGATGCCAACACAATTGAGTGAGAAAAAAAATAGTCTTTCTAGCAAATAAAGCAAGAATTCGATGTCCACATGCAAAACAATGAAATTGGATTCCTATCTCAAATCATACACAAAAATTAACTCACAATGTATCATAGATTGTCACTAAAGTCGGTATTCAACCCCCTACTGCTAAAATTGACTGGCTAAAAAAAAAAAAAATGTATCATAGACCAAAATGTAAAGACTAGAACTATAAAATTCTGAGAAGAAAACATAATGGTAAACCTTGACCTTGAGTTAGGCAATGGTTTCTTAGACTCAATACCAAAAGCACAAGAAACAAAAGAAAAAATTTCTACTACATCCAAATTAACAACTTTTGTGCTGCAAATACCAGGAAGAAGGTGAAAGCGCAGTCCATAGAATGGGAGAACATATTTACAGACAATACATGTGGTAAGGGACTTCATCCAAAATATATAAAGAACTCACAACAAAATTAAAAAAAATACAATCCAATTAACAAATGAACAAAGGATCAGAACAGATATTTCTCCAAAGAAGATCTACAAATTGCCAATACACATGAGAAAAGATGCCCAACATTATTAGGGAAATGCAAATCAAAATCATGATGACACCTAATGGGTGTAAAATAAAAGCACCAGAAAATAATAAGTGTTGCAGAGGATGTGGAGGAATTGAAGTGCTCATAGGTTACATAGCGGTATCAGTTACACAGTGGGAATGTAAAATGTAGCTGATTGGCACCAGTCTGGAAGTCCCTCAAAGGCTTAAAGATAGGTTACTATATGACCCAGTACTTCTGCTCCTAGTTATATACTCAAGAGAAATAAAAAATATGTCCACGTAAAAACTTGAACATGAATATTCATAGCAACATTATTCATAATAACTAAAACATTGAAACAATCCAAATGTCCATCAACTGATGAATGGATAAACAAAAGTGTAATATCCATACACCAAAATATTATCCATCCATAAAGAAGAATGAAGGACTAATACATGCTACATGTTGGAACCTTAAAAATATTATTCCAAGTAAAAGAAGCCAGTCTCAAAAGACCATATATTGTATAATTCCATCTGTATGAAATGCCCAAAGTGAGCAAATTGATAGAGACATAAAATTGATTAGTGCATTGCCTATGGCTGGAGGTTGGGGGTTGGGGGAGGTATTGAGGAGTGATTATAAATGGATCATTTTTTAACAGTGAACAAAAATATTCTAAAATTAGATTGTAGTGATGATTGCACAACCCTGTGAATATGTGAAAAGACATTGACTTATGCATTTTAAATGGCTGAATTGTATGGTGGATATCAATAAAGCTATTAAAACAGAGTTAAAAAAAAAAAAAACACCTCAACTCACTTAGTGTTGAAGGTTTTAAGTCAAACGCAAGATGTACTATTCTGCAGAGAACTGCCCCTGGAAGGAATGGAAATTCCACACCTTTTGAGGGCCCATTGGAAAAAGATGATAGCCCTTTACCTACATACAATGTTCTACATTTCCAAAATACGCATTCTTACATAGGCCGCCTCAGTCAATTCTTCTAACAACCTTGTAATGTGAACATATCAACCATTAAAGTACATATTGGCCGATAACTAAAAAGAGGTTCTGAGAGATTAAGTGATTTTCCTCAAGTCATATCCCTAGCAAATGGAAAATCATTTTTTTTCACTTCCTAAAGGACACAGACTTTACTTTTTAATTAACTAATTTTTTAAATTGACAAATAAAAATTGTGTATATATTTATTGCATACAACATAGGTTTTGGAATATGTATACCTTGTAAAATGGCTAAATAGAGCTAATTAAGATATGAATTACCTCACATACTTATTTTTCGTGGTGTGAACATTTAAAATCTACTCTTAGGAACTTCCAAAAATATAATACATTGTTATTAGCTTTAGTCATCATGTTGTACAATAGATATGTTCAACCGACTATCTAAGTGAAATTTTGTGTCCTTTGACCAACATCTCCCCAAATGTTGTCCCCACTCCCCAGCCCCTGGTACCATTCTACTCTCTGCTTCTTTGAATTCAACTTTTAGATTATTCATATAAGTAAGATCACAGGGTATTTGTTTTTCTGTGCCTGGCTTATTTCAGTTAACATAATTTCCTCTGTGATATTGCAAATGACAGGATTTCTTTTCTTTTTAAGGCTGAATAGTATTCCATTGTATTTATACACTACATTTTTTAATGCATTTATCCATTGATGGACACTTAGGCTGATTCTATATCTTAGCTATTGTGAATAATACTGCAATAAATGTGGGAGTACAGATATATCTTAAACATACTGATTGTGTTTAAATAAAAATCTTAATCCAACTTTCTTCTACCACTTCTTTTTTTTTTTTT
>VBSM01003204.1:60962414-61007536 GCA_008086735.1 Cheirogaleus medius | reverse complement strand
AGGAGACTTTGGAAACCTAGGTATCAGGTACAAGCAAAAAAAATCTTTCATATGAACTCATGAATCCCCAGCACAAGATACCATATCCTGTGAGGCTAGAAACCTGTCTGTGCTCAGTAACATGGCATATCCTGGCAGAGATGGCTATGACCATCTGACTGACTTGGAATATGACAGGGCAGAAGGGTTAGCAGTTCCAAACATTTGCTTCTCTCAGGGGCTCCAATTTTTCACTCTATGAAAACTTGGCAAGGTGCCCATTTCTTGAAATTTTTTTTTTACTCTCCTTCTCCCTTGCCAACTTTCCTTGCATGGCAACTGGGAACATGCCTGATCACAGAAAGAAAATTCTGATTGAGGCCAAGCAGTGTAGTAAGCCCTAGTTCAACTTTGAGCTTTGCCTCTGACCCAGATACATACACCTAGGGACTTAAAAACCACATGTGGCAGTTACATGTGGAGACAGAATGAAACTGACTTTCTGCCTACTTGCAGAAAGAGATGAAGGTGCCAACAAAGAAGAGTATACCTCTTAGGTTTCAGACTATTCAGGCAGAGCTGACCTTCACTAAAATTGGTGACAGAGAGTTAAGTAATGACCACATTTTAGCATTTCAGAGATCTCTTATATGTGGCTTTGTGAACCACAAACATCCCTTGAAACCCAAATCCATCAAACAGGGTGACACATCATAGGAGTACTCCATTGCTATTCTTAGAAAATATTTAGGATTTTTAATTTTCACTTGATTTGAACAATTGACTTTGTATTCAGAATTTATTCCGAAATTACCAGGTTGCTCTATGTGTGCTACTATAGCTCATGTCATTTGGCTGGAAGTAAAGAATTAAAAACAAACCATAGAGATATTATTTTATTCTGACTCTGTCTGCTGAACACTGTTCTCATAGAAAAAAAGCACAGGTAGCAAAACTTCATCTCCCCCAAATGCACTTCAATACGTTTTAAGTGTAAAAACCTAATTTAAAATAATGTCAGCATCTTTGGGCTGTAGAATATGAAGCTCAGCATCTTTAAATTATTTAAGAGGTCCACAGAGAACCAGTTATGCTTATAATGTCAGATTTACTCAAAGAAAGGGGAAAGCAAAGCAAAGTGTTGAATAAGGGTTTCCTATGCAGTTTCATTGAGTTATTTCTGCATTCTGTAATTGTAACAATAGTCCTACCAAACTTTAAAATGAAACCAGATATGCATGTACATAAGGTTATAAAATAATTTTGTATGTTAGTTTTGTGTTTTTAAAACAAATATTTGCTTGTGTCCTAGTGCTGCTACTACTCTTTTTGGCTTTTATCTATTAACAATAAGGTATGTTAAAAAATAAACATGCTAAAAAAAGATAATGCACATGCCACCTCTAAAACTTGTCACTATTTTCATTAAATAGGAGGCAGATAATTTTTAAATATATATAGTGTTATATATAGTGTTAACTGCCTTGGTTTCCTCTTTTCCAATGGTCTGGGATACAAAAGAAGAAACTTTTTCTTAAGACAAAGCATACTTATATGTTTTTATATACATAATATATTTTTATATAAATAATTTTAGCAGCATCCTAATCTACAAAGTTTTATTTATCATAAAAAATAAAAATCAAAAAATATATACTATAATGCCCAGAATGCTCTTTGTTGGTCTGGAGTGATAGGAAAAGACATTGAGAATTTTTGAAACTAGAAGCTCTGTCCAAAATGAACATGATAACATGGTGAGAGTTTATTGTAAATCTATTAATTACTAGAGTTTTACATAAAGTCTTTGTGGTATTTTAGAGTTCATTATCACGAGTTGCGTACTTGTGAGCATTGCATATTTGTCATCTTCTAATAGTGATTTAATCTCTTTTAGAAATACAGTTTACGGGGATTAATTAATGACCATTTCCACGTTAAGGCCACAGGTATTATAGACAAACAAATTTCATTAAGGACAGTCAGAGGGATCTGCCAAACTCAGAAAATGATTAGATCAAACCCAAGGAAACTGTAATATCAAAAAATCAGAAATGAAAATAGAGAAATTATAACCAACACCTCAGAAATAAAAAGGATCATGATGGACTATTATGAACAATTATATGCCAACAAATTTGATAAGCTCAAAGAATAGATAAATTTATAGAAACATATAACCTACCAATGTTGAATCAGGGAGAAATAGAAAGCCTGAACAGACCAATAACAAAGAGATTAAAAACCTCCCAACAAAGGAAAGCTGAGGACCAGATGGCTTTATAGTTGAATTCAACAAAACTTTTGAAGAAGAATTAATACTAACACTTCTTAAAGTCTTTCAAAAAACATAGCAAGAGGGAATACTTCCTAGCATATTTTACAAGCCATCATTGCCTTGGTACTGAAGCCAAAAACATCACAAGAAAACTACAGGCCAATATCTCTAATGAATATTGATGCAAAAACCCTCAATTAAATATTAGCAAATCAAATTCAACAACATTTAAAAAAGAGTATCATCATCAGGTGTGATTTATTTCTAGCAGGCAAGGCTGATTTAACATGCACAAATCAATCAATGTGATATATCACATTAGCAGACTGAAAGACAAAAACCACATGATCATATAAATTGATGAAGAAAAAACATTTGACAAAGTTCAATATCCTTTCTTGATAAAAACTCCTCACAGTTTAGGTATAGAAGGAAAAGTCCTCAACATAATATAGTCCATTTATAAAAATACCACACTAACATTATAAACAATGGGGAGAATCTGAAAGTTTTTCTCTAATATCTGGTATAAAACACAGATACCCAATCTTGCTTCTTTTCACTTCTTTTCAACACAGTACTGGAAGTACTAGCAAGATCAATAAGACAAGAAAAGGAAATCAAATTTATCCACATCAGAAAGGAAAATGTGAAATTATCTCTGTTTTCAGATGTCACAATCATACGTAAAAAACACCAAAGACTCCACCAAAACCCATTAGATCTAATAAATGAACTCAGTGAAGTTGCAGGATATAAAATCAATATACAAAAGTCCATAGAATTTCTGTAGACAAATAATGACCTAGCCAAAAATGAAATCAAGAAAATAATCTCATTTATGATAGCATAAAAAATACTTTGGAGTAAATTTAAACAAGAAGGGAGAAGACCTGTACACTGAAAACTATAACATATTGATGAAAAATTGAAGAGGACACAACAAATGGAAAACATGTTTCATTCTCATGGATTGAAAGAATTAATATTGTTAAAATGTCCATACTACCTAAAGCAATATATAAATTCAATGTAATTCCTATCAAAATTCTAGTGACATTCTTCATGGAAATAGGAAAAAGAAAAGCCTAAAATTTGTAGGGAATCACAAAAGACTTTCAATAGCCAAAGCAATTCTGAGAAAAATACATACACGTAAAGTTGGAGGCATCACACTTCCTAATTTAAAATTGTACTACAAAGCTATAGTAATCAAAACAGTATGGTACTGGAATAAAAACAGACACATAGACCAATGGAATAGAATAGAAAGCCTAGAGATAAATCTAAACATACATAGTCAACTAATTTTTGACAAAGTCACCAAGAGGACACAATGGAGGATACTCCCTTCAATAAATCATGCTGGGAAAACTGGATTTCTACACACAAAAGAATGAAATTGGACCCTTACTTTATACCATACACAAAAATCAACTTATAATTGATAAAAGACCTATGAAAACAATTTTGTTTAGTATATTCCTGTGAGCATAGATGAGACTATATTTATAGCATACATCATAATTTTCCAAAATTTTAGCACATCGCATTTTGTAATCCCTATAACAACTTTGTAAGATAGTTAGGGCAAGTATTCTGACCCATTTAATATTGTTTTTGATTATTAAAATTATATGCTGTTACATCAGAAAACAATTCTCAGAGATACTGGGGAAAATTATCTTTGGCAGTGGGAGGCAGGTTAGAGAAGGACTACCAAATAATGACTAATATAATACTTAAGTTATAATATGAGATTTATTTGAAAGAGATAACATTTTAAATTAGAAGTGACTAAAATATAAGGAAATAACATTTTTTTCAAATATTCAAGAATGAGTGTTCAAAAGGAATCGATTTCTGATGGCAAAATTAATATTCAATTTCCCGTACATTTGATTTAGGTGTGTCTTAGTCATAATATTTAGATATATATACTGAAACTCATACTCATATACCTAATAAACAATCAGGATGTACATATAATTCATTATCCTACTTTTTCCACTTAATATTATATCTTCTCATTATGATAGGATAATTTCTCAGGCTAATGATTTCTTCTCTAAAACCTTATGTTTAAGGTCTTCGTATTATGTAAATGTACCATGTAGGTTATTTCTCTTTTTTATCTAATATAAAAATGATACTCTCTCACTTTCTATGTGCACTCTGCAATTTACCTTAGAGCTAGGGAATAATCTGATCATTGGGTATGTCTTTCACCAATGAGAGGTGAGTAGATTACTTGATCCCTGGCTATGTCTTGAGTTAAGAACTTGGTCTTCTATCTTTTCTATCTCACTGTTTACATTATCTCAATTTTCTTATGACTGGGTAGATAAATGACTATCTCTCTCTCCTATATCTCTCTCTCTGTCTCTCTCTATGTATATGTATGTGTGTGTGTGTATATATATATATATATATATATGCATGCCAATGATGCTCTAACTTATATCTTCAGCCCTTATCTTTCTCTAAAATGTATGTATCCAACTACCAGTTCAGCATCTCCACTTGGATATTTAATTAGCATTTTACACTTAACATACACAAAATTGAGCTCCTGATCAACCTACAACTTCCCCCAAACTTGTTCTTCCAGTAGTCTTTTCTATCTCAATACATGATAAGTTCATTCACCTATATCCTCAGAGTAAAAACCTTGGTGTATCCAGACTCTGTCTCTGCTTACCCCACCCCCTTCATATCACCTACAAGGAAATTTTATTGGTTCTGTCATCAAAACATGCCTAGAATCTGATCCAACTATTTCTGTCAGATCCACCATAATCTCTTGTCTGGATTAATGTCATGGTCTCCTAACAGGTCCTGTGTTTCTATCCTTGCCATGTTTGTAACCATGTGAGATGCAAATAATTTGCTGCAAATAGAATTTTAAGAATCTTGGAAACGGTCCCCACATGAAAGTGATCAAAATGTATTCATTACTTTTCATGTGTTCATTAAGATGGGAAGCATTCTATATTGTATTATAACTGAAATAATCTTTTCAGGTGCCCTCATTTCACTGGATGGACAAATGATGTGTACATTTAAAATTATGATGGTAATTCAGTTTCTGCTTTATAAAGCACTCTCAGCTAAGTATTCACTTGATTCAAAATTCAAACTCCCTATAAGGAGTGTTTTCTCACGCACTCTCTTGAAGTCTGCATCCCTCTCCTCTTTGCAAAAATCTTCTTCACAGGCAGGGTTACAAAAGGGGCCCCAGCGCTCCACTTGCTCCTGGTAAGTTTCTGGTAAGTTTCATAGCTCTTCCTTCACACCAATACTCCCTGGATATCTGCTGAAACCAAGATTAATATCCTTGTTTGCACGAGTCACCAGAAACTCATGTCATTGAAGGCAATCCTTATACTGCAGACTCTCTTTTACATATAATTCATTATATCCCCTGTTCTGATTGCATTTCTCACCCCTATCAATTTCTAAAATAGTTTTGCTGTGCCCTCTGGAACTGATATATTTTACCACCAAAAGCTTTTATATACTCAAATTCTCCTCTGAACATTGTTTGGTTTATGAAATAAGATAAACTTTACTCCTAGATTCCATGTAAGTGGAATAATATAATATGTGTCTTTTTGTGACTGGCTTAATTCACTTAATACAATGTCTTCAAAGTTTATCCATAATGTAGCATGTAGGAGAATTTCATTCCTTTTTATTAAGGCTGAATAATATTTCATTGTTTGTATATACCATATTTTAAAAGTCCATTTATCACCATTGTTTCTTATAATCGAGTAATATTCCATTGTATACATATACTAAATTTTAATAATCCACTCATGAATTGACAGGCACTTGGGTTGTTTCCACATTCTTGCAATAGTGAATAGTGCTGCCATAAATATTTGGGTGCAGACGTCTTTATCGTAGAATGTCTTTTGCTCTTTGTAACATGTAACCAAAATGTTTGTACACCCATAATATCCTGAAATTAATTAATTAATTAATTAAAAAGTCCATTTATCTATTGATGGACATCTGGGATATTTCCACCTTTTGGCTATTGTGGATAATGCTGTTCTGAACATTGGTATACACATATCTGTTCAAGTCCCTGCTTTCAATTCTTTGTGTATATACCTAGATGTTAAATTGCTGGATCATATGTAATTCTATTTTAAAGTTTTTAAAGAACCACCATACTGTTTTCTATAGTGGCTGCACCATTTTACATTCCCACTAGAAATGTACAATGGTTCCATTCTTCACCACATCCTTTCTAGCACCTGTTATTTTCTGTTTGTTGTTGTTTGTTTGTTTTTAAATAGCTATTCTAATGGATGTGAAGTGGTATCTTCTTGTGGTTTTGACTTGCAGTTCCCTAATGATTGGTAATGTTGAGCATCTTCTCATTTACTTATTGATTATATATATATATATATATATATACACACACACACACACATGGAGAAATGTCTGTTCAAGTCCTTTGCCCATTTTTTAATCAGGTTGTAAGACTAGCATCTTCATATAGAATTACTGGGATTCTTTATTCTAGTCTATTATGGTCCTTTCCTTCACTGGAACAGTAAAATATTTGGTTCGCTACTAATGGCAGAGAAGTTGAAGGAAAAATTATAAAACGAAGATACTAAGATGAAAAATATATGAAAATAGGTTTTTAAAATATTAAACCTATTGGAAAGCAAAAAGACAATTCTGTTTGGGAAGAAATAACATTTTAGTCACTTAAATATATATTTAGCAACTTCTTTTGTTAAGCATTATCCTAGCTATCCAGCTAGACACTGGAAGGAGTTTTTGCTAATAAACAAAAATTTAGATATAAATCTTATCAACTATATGGAAAGCATGAGAAAGAAGCACAATGTAAAAATATTATATTTTTTATCTTCTCTTCCACTGAAAATGTGATTTATATACACACGTGTTTAAATAACATTCTCAAAGCATTGCCTCCAATCAAAACTTCAGTGAATATCTATTACCTTTTTAAAATTTAAAGTGTATGTTTGGAGTACTATTTGGTTTAGCAGAGGTAAAATGTAGAATGTTACTAAAATTTGAAGTATGCCATTGTTTTACTACTACAGAAACATTTCAAATATTTTTCATGGAAACTGACTTTTGAATTTTCCAAATACTTCATATTGGAGCCTTCAGAATAAAGGAAGATATATTTGGGACAGTATTAATTCTTTCATCTCTAATGTTAGTGAATACTATAAGCATATTAGAGAAAATCACAGAGAGATAGGTAAGCAATACAGAAAAAAAGATGTTGCTGAAAAAGTCACATATATACGGTTATTTTCATGAAGTCATGTCTCTTTATATCCATTTCAATATTTCCACCATATTTTCTTCCTCATTAGATTTCTGTCTCCATATGGTTTTGAGTAGAACAAAACTAGAGATTTACTCTACTGACAATAACAATTTTTCATTTAGCATAAATACACACAAAAAGATATTTTAAAAGTACTTGTATCTTTTCCTTCTGGGATTCTTATGGTTCAATTAATATGAAGACACAAAAGTCTCAATAAAACAAAGTTAAAAAATATTGTCTACCTTTTCTGAAATCTGCATGCAATGGAGAATGGATTTCAGTTCTTTTTTGGATGAATCACTATTTATATCAAATGGTTCCAAATATATTAAGCACATGGGATAAATCATTTGTAATGTTCATCTCAGATACCATTCTTCCTCTTCTCTGCAATATTTCTTTTCCAACATCTTTTTTGAGCACTTTTAGTTTGGTTAAAGAAATGGCCTCAAGCTCGAGTTCATTTCTGGTTTCTACATTCTTTTTACCAAAACCATTTCACTAATTTCCAACTATCTCCTATTTTGATACATGAATCATTTAACTGTGGGGCTCATAGCAAAAACCAGGAGAATGAATCTTCTACATATTATCAAATGCCTAATATCTTAATGGAATTTCACATTAAATGAGGATACAAATAAATCATGTTGGGATACAGTGTTAAATAACTATTCATATTAATTCTGCAGACAATGCAATGCTAAAGCATGTTATTCAGTCAGAAAGTAATTGAGAAAATTAAAAAATATATATCTTACCTAGTAAGAGAAAGGCCACATCACTGTAGCTGCTGCTACAGAATAAGCTGGTAGTGAACAAAGTGCTTTGCACGGCATTTCTACCTCACATTCTCTTATGGACCTTGATAGAATTTGTTCTTCATAAGACCTGCTTCAGAGAAAGTGATAGATAGTGTTGTAAGTTGAGAGTGAGGCCAACTTTGGGCATTGGAAGCCTATTTTAAGAGTATAACTGGTCTACTTTACTAGTCAGTGCTTTTATTTTATTTTATTTTTTGAACTGGTATAGTCAGTGCTTTTAAAAGTCAGCCAGCATTTGGCTTCAACGAACATCAGCGAATGTTCTTTCCCTATTTATTTCAAAAAAGGTAAACTGTGTTTCTTGCAACTTCTACCACAAGAGCACCAGAATAACTTTTGATTTGATCTGATTATATTTGTTTGTTTTATTATTTATGAAGCCTCTTAAGATACACTAACTATTTACTTAGTATATCTTAGTGTATCTGAACAGCAGTCAATACACAAAGTGGAATGATGATCTAAAATAATTAGAAGTTCTATGTGCACAGCAGATTCAAATGTACTGCAAATTAATTGTTCCAAACTGGCCATGATGTTCTCATTTAAGGATAATACAAAAAGAACATAATGCAAAATAGACTAATGTGAAACCATTCAAATCATATCTTATCTTTCTTCTTAGCTTTTTTTTTTAGATTCTCTTATACTTCAATACATCTTGGTCAATATATTGACTCATTCAATTGTTCTTTGTCCTTTCAAAAATATTTATTCGACATCTGCTGCGACACAGGTACTGCCCTCGACGTGGACCAAATGAGATACAGCACCAGACTTCATGGAACTTAAATTTATATATTACTCTACAGATAATGGAAATAGTTCTTAAACTACTTCTCTCCTAAGAGCTCTCCCAAAAGCTGGAAGTCATCCATGATTATTATACCACTCTTACCCAATTAATCCAAGTTAATGACTTCACTAGACAATAATGACTCTGATTTAGAAGGAGATGGTCCCTGGACACAAATGTTTTCATTATCAAGCCACAACTGTGCAGAAAATATTTTTTAAAATGAAGACAAATTGATTGCAATGGCAATTCAGACTACTTTATTAGTAATTAAGGAGGGATATTAATTAGAATATATAGTTAATACTATAACCTTGGGATTTTTTTTACATAAATATATTGTTGGTTTCAAATATCATATGAAAGCATAAAGAATTTTTTCAATTTTTCCTGATTAAAGGAGCTAATATTGTAAAAACTACTCTGCAGAAAAGAAAAAATAAAAGGAATTTGTCTTTCAACATATATTTCTAGAGTTATTTTGAACCATGTGGTAGACAGAATAATGGCCCTTAAATGTGTCTGTATCTTAATCCAGGAACTTGTGAATATGTTACCTTACATGGCAAAAGGGACTTTGCAGATGTAAATATTGTTACCGGACCTTGAGATGGAGAGATTATCTTGGATTATCTGGGGTGGGGGATGTCAATCTAATCACATGAGTCCTTAAAACTGAATAACTTTTTCCAAACAGAGAATGTTAGGATAGGAGAAAGAACAGAAAGATGCCACATTTCTGGCATTAAAGATGGGAGAAAGGTCCAAGAGCTAAGGAATGCAAGCAGCCACTAGAAGCTGGAAAAAGGAAAGGAAACAAATTGACTCCTACAGCCTCCCGAAATGAATGCAGCCTTGCCAATATCTTGATTTTAGCTCCGTGAGAATCATATTAGACTTACATAAAACTGTAGTATAGTGAGTTTATATTGTTTTGTGAAAGTTGTCAGAATCCAAATGAAGTCACTTCTGCTAAAAAATTCTGATAAATGGAGCCAGGGAAAGTCATGAAGGAATGGTTCTAATGCACGAATACTTGATAACAAGAACTATCACAAAAGATTCTGCAAAACTCACAATCTTGCACAAAGGCTGTAAAAATCTTAAATACATCCCTCCCTCCCAAATGTACTTCTGCAAGGACATCTGTCAAGCAACTGCCCATTCAAACTCAGACTTGTGTCACCCTTATTATTGAACCTTGTAGCCAAGAATAATTATCTCCGAACAATTATATAATCCTCTTCTGGAATTCTTCTTTTAAATTCTTGAACTCCCTTCTTTTGATGAGTTCTTTTTGACTTTATATAGGATAACCACATGTTGACTACTCAAGCAAATCAGATCAACCAACAGAAGAAAAATTTGTTACTAAAATTCAAGGCAGCTTATACACTTTAAAAAAAATACAATTTAGTCCTAACTAAAATGCAAACATTTAAAAAGTTAACCCCTAAATTTATTTAAAATTGAATAAAAAATGTAAAAGAGATTTAAAAAAATGATTTAGCCAAAATTATGGTCTACAACATTTCTTAGATTACCTATCAATGTAAATAAAATTTATTCAAGTGAACATGTCCCATTTTGTCAGAAATAAAATTTGGATATGGCTGGGCATGGTGGCTCATGCCTTTAATCCTATTTAATCCTAGTACATTGGGAAGCAGAGGTGGGAGGATAACTTGAAGCCAGGAGATTCGAGATCAACCTGAGCAAGACCAAGACCCCATCTCTGCAAAAATAGAAAAATTAGCCAGGCATGGTGGCACATACCTATAGTCCTAACTACTTGAGAGACTGAGGCAGGAGGATTGCTTGAGCCTGAGAGTTTGTGGTTATAATGAGCTATGATGATACCACTGCACTCCAGTTTCAGGGGCAAAGCGAGACCCTCTTTAAAAAAAAAAAAAAAGGATCCACTTTGCTTTTATAAACTGATGATGAGTTTGTATTACTATGTTTTACTGTCTCAAAATTAAAATTCTAAAGTAAAAACTATAAAATGTTTATGTGTTTAGGTATGTTTATGCATATGAACATGAATCATATTGTATGTTGTGTCTACATGGTAAAATTTGGCATAGTCTGCCAGAAATCCCTTAAGAGATTCTATTCAAATTGCCTTAAATAAGTGAATGCTCATATAAACTCTTAAAATATATGGTATTTAACTCAAGTACCTTTTAGTTCATGTGATTTGCATAAATCATTGATAAATAAGCTTTCTTCAAATTTCTTGATAAAATAAAAATAAAAATGTTTTCAGAATTGGCAGCATCAATTTTTGCCTGGTTATTGGTCATATGGGATTATATATTACGATCATAAAACTATAAAGCTAGATTAACCAGAAATAATCTTAGTTTGTGTAAATCTTTAATAAGTAGACTAATTTAGTATTGTTGATTTAATGAAAAAACTGTTTCTTCTGAACTATCAGCATAATAATAATGTATCTCATTGCAAGATTCTTAATTAGGTAAATACTTGATATTACAGGCTATACAAATGTTTAATGAAGAAATAACTTGAAATGATGAATAGTTTTATCTAATATCTTAGGTTTCATAAATACTTTAGGTATAATTGTTAAAAATAAATAAATTAGAGAATTTATAAACATTTATAAATAAATTTTATGTAATTTTAAATTTTAAATTATATTATATTAAATACTAGAAACTCATTAAATGTGTGGGTCATTTCTAAATAAGGCAAAAGACTGAAACATAAATAGCTAATGATAAATATTAATATGTTTGTTTGTGGCTTTTTACATTTTATAGAAAGATTACATATATTTGGGTCTACTAATACTCATAAACTTATATGGAAATATTTATAAATTATAAAATGATTATCATGTATAAAATACTGATATGTGACAGTTCAAAATTTCTTGCTTCATGGTTTTCAATAAAATTAAGGTTATTAAACATTAAAAATCCTAATCAATGTATAATTCTGTATAAAAATATACCAAAAAAGTAAGATGTGTTTTTCATTAAAAAAGACACTAAAATGTGTTATATAGAGGAGAGGATGCAAGAAGGTGGACAAGAGAAAGCACCAACCAGAACATCTCTTCAAGAAGGAGAAATTTAAGATGAAAGAGATAAAAAACAAATAGACAGACAAACATAGATCAGATGAGGCTTGGAAGGAAGGGTGCCTGAAACTATAAGACACTCCACAGGAAGAGGTAGTAGAGCAGAACTGGAAGGAGAAAGGCATTGGTGGAGATTAAGCCCTGAGAGGCTTGAATACCAGTGAGAAGGGCAAGAAAAAACTACTGCTCCAGAGGAGAAGGGATCAACAAAAGAACTCCAGAAGTATGAAGAATCAAAGTGAAAGGACACCGCCAATGGATACCATTGCAATGGATACCAGCCAAAATCAGAACATTAAAATGACAGATGAAGAATTTTAAACATGAATTGTAAGGAAACTCCATTAAATGCAAGATAAAATGGAAAGCCAAAAGAAAGAAACTGCAAAAATAATGTAGGAAATTAATGAAAAATTCACTAAAGAAATTGAAATATTAAAGAAAAGTCAAATAGAATTTCTGGAAATGAAAAATTTATTCAAGAAATTATAAAGCACAAAGGAAAGCCTTAAGAATAGGTTAGATGAAGCAGAAGAAAGAATGTCAGAAATTGAAGACAATATCTTTCAATTAAAAAAGTCAGTCACAGAGATAGAGCAGAGAAATAAGAGAAAAGAGCAAAGCCTACAAGAAATATGGGATTATGTGAAGAGTCTAACATAAGCATCAAAGGCATCCCTGAGTAGAAAGAAAATGAAAACAAGGGATGAACAATCTATTTGAGGAAATAATCAGAGAAAATTTCCCTAGCCTTCCTAGAAATCTAAATATCCAGGAACAAGAAACTCAATAGACTCTAGGGAGATTTGTTGCAAACAGAAAAACACCATGACACATCATCATAAGACTGGCCAAAATAAACACGAAAGAGGCCCTTCTGTGAGCCATAAGGCAAAAGCAGCAGGTAACTTACAAAGGAAAACCTATCAAAATAACTGTAGCATTCTCAACTGAGACTTTGTAAGCCAGAAGGGACTAGGGCCCCATTCTCAGTCTTCTAAAACAAAATAATGTCTAGCCAAGAATTTTGTATACTGCAAAGCTAAGATTCTTATATGAAGGAGAAATAAAGACCTCAGACAAGCAAAAACTGAGGGAATTCATCAAGAAAAGACCTGTCCTCCAGGAAGTACTCAGAACAGCATTTTACACATAGATCAGAACAATAGATACTCACTAGTGTAAACAAGCCTAAAAGCTAATGGTCAAAGGCTAGATACCACAATATTTCAAGAGAGAAAACAAAGCAACAAAGTTTAACTCAACAGGATGAAGAGAAATCTGCCCCACTTCTCAATTCTTTCAGCAAATGTGAATGGTTTGAATTCCCCACTAAAGAGACATAGGCTGACTAAATATACAAATGCCAAATATGTGCTGTCCTCAGGAAATACTTCTAATCTACAAGGATTCATTCAGACTTAAGGTGAAGGGATAGAAAACAATATTCCATGCATTATTCCAATATTTATTGGAATAATAAATTATAATTATAATTATATAATTATATAATTATAATTATAATAATAAATTATAATTATAATAATAATTATTCCAAACAATATTCCAATATTTCTAAATATTTCTATTTAGAAATCAAAAGAAAGCTGGTGTAGCAGTTTTCATTTCAGATAACTTAGTCTTCAAATCAACAAAAATAATGAAAGACAAAATGTTCATTATATAATGGTAAAAGTAATAATTCAATAAGAAGATATAGTAATTCTAAATATTTATGCACTCAACACAGGTGCACAAAGATTCATAAATAAAATCCTACTTGATCTAAACAAAATGATGAACAGCAGCACCATAGTAGCCAAGAACTTCAACACCCCTCTGACAGAACAGGACAGATCCTCCAAACAGAAAATAAATTTAAAAAAAACAATGGACTTAAACAGGACTCTAGAACAAATGGTTCTGACATTTACAGAACATTCTATGAAAAAAAGCATTGAATATGTGTTTTTCTTATCAGCTAATGGGACATTCTCTAAGATTGACCATATCCTAGACCACAAAACATATCTCAACAAATTAAAAAAAAATAGAAATTGTACTGTGCATCTTCTCAGACCATAGTGGAATAATATTAGAAATCAACTCCAACATAAACACTCATCTCTACATAAATTAATGGAAACTAAAGAAACTTCTGCTGAATGATAGTCAGGTCAAGGAGGAAATTAAGGTAGAAATCAAGATTCTTTGAACTAAATGATAAAGGAGACACAAGGTATCAAAATCTGCAGGAAACAGATAAAGTAGTCCTGAGAGGAAAATTTATAGCCATAAATGCCTACATCCAAAGAAGAGAAAGATCACAAATCAACAATCTAATGAATCATCTCAAAGAACTGAAAAAGAATGAGCAAACCAATCCGAAACCCAGCAAAAGAAAAAAAATAACCAAGATCAGAGAGTACTAAATGAAATTAATTTTAGAAACTATATGGAAGATTAATAAAACAAAACATTGATTTTTGAACAGATAAAATTGACATACCTCTCACTAGATTAAATAGAAGCAGAAAGGAAGGACTCTAATATGCTCTATCAGGAATGAAAAAGGATAAATTACAACTGATACCATGGAAATACAAAGTATCATCTATGATTACTATGAAAATCTCTATGCACATGAATTTGAAAACATGGAGGAAATGGACAAATTCTTAGAAACACACATCCTTCCTAGGCTCAATCAGGAAGAAATAGAATTCCTGAGCAGATCAGTATCAAGTACTAAAATTGAAGCAGCAATAAAAAACCTTCCTAAAAAAAAAACCCTAGACCAGATGATTTCACAGCAAAATTTTACCAGATATACAAAGGAGAACTTGTGTCTATCCTGCAGAAAGTATTCCACAACATTGAGAAGGAAGGAATCCTCCCCAACATGTTTTACAAAACCAACATCACCCTGAAAGCAAAGCCAAGAAAGGATGCAACAAAAATAGAAACTACAGTCCAATATCCCTTATCAATATACATGCAAAAATTCTCAATAAAATCCTGACAAACTGAATTCAGGTACTTATCAAAAAACTATCCATCATGATGGTGTGGACTTCATGCAATAGACGCAGGGATGGTTCAACATATGCAAATCTAAACATGTAATTCACCACATAAATAGAAGCAAAAACAAAGACCGTATGATCCTCTCAATAGACGCAGGAAAAGTATTTGACAAAATTAGCAACCTTTTATGATAAGAACACTTAACAAAATAGGCATAGATGGGAGTTACCTAAAAATGATAAAAGGCATATATGACAAACTCACAGTCAAATCATACTGAACGGGGGAACAAAATGAAAGTATTCCTGCTTAGAACTGGAACCATTCAAGGTCGCCATCTATAACCACTTCTATTCAACATAGTACTGGAAGTCCTAGCCAGAAAAATCAGACAAGAGAAGAAAATCAAGGGCATCCAAATGGGAGCAGAAGATGTCAAACTATTGCTCTTTGCTGATGATATGATCTTATATCTAGAAAACCTCAAAGATTCTGCCATAAGACTACTGGAATTGATAAAGAAATTCAGCAAAGTCTCAGGTTACAAAATCAATGTACAGAAATCAGTAGCATTTCTATATGTTATTAACAGTCAAACTGAGAGTCAAATCAAAGACTCAATACCATTCATAATAGCTACAAAGAAAATAAAATACCCAGGAATACACTTAACCAAGGAGGTGAAAGATCTCTACAAGGAGAAATATGAAACTCTGAGGAAAGAAATCACAGAGAATGCAAACAAATGGAAAAACATATCACGTTCATGGATAGGTGGAATCATCTTTGCTAAAATATCCTTAATACCTAAAGTGATTTACAAATTTAATGCAATCACCATCAAGTTACCAAAGTCATGTTTCACAGATACTGAACAAATAATTTTATTCTTCATTTGGAACCAGAAAAGAGCCTGAATAGCCAAAGCAATCTTAAGAACAAACAAGCAAACAAAAAACTGGAGGCATCACATTATCAGGCTTCAAACTATACAATAAGGCTGTAGTAACCCAAACATGATATTGGTAGAAAAATAGAGACATAGACCAATGGAATTGAATTGAGAACCCAGAAATGAAACCATCTAACTATAAACAACTGGTCTTTGACAAAGCAGACAACAATGTGCACCGGGGGAAAGAGGGCCTATTCAATAAATGGTGCCGGGAAAATTGAATAGGCACAAGCAGAGGAATGAAACAGAACCCCTAACTCTCACCACTCACAAAATTAATTTAAGATGAACAGGAGACTTAGATCTAAGGCATGTAGCCATAACGGTTCTAGAGGAAAATTCAGGAAAAACTTTTCTAGATATTGGTCTAGGCAAATAAGTTATAAAAAATATCTCAATGGCAATAACAGCAACAACAAAGATTAATAAATAGGATTTGATTAAACTGAAAAGCTTCTTCACAGGTAAGGAAACAATCAACAGAGCAAATAGCCTACAGAATGACAGAAAATATCCACAAGCTACACATCTGATAAAAGGCTGATTACCAGAATTTTAAAAGAACTCAAGCAAATCAGCAAGGGAAAAATAATCAACCCTATTAAAAAGTGGTCAAAAGACATGAATAGATGCTTTTCAAAAGAAGAAAGACAAATGGCCAGAAAACATATGAAAAGATGCTTAATGTCACTAATCATCAGGGAAATGCAAATTAAAGCCTCAATGAGATGTCAACTTACCCCAGTTAAAATAGCTTTTATTAAAAAGTACAAAAATAATAGATGCTGGTGTGGATGCAGAGAGAAAGGAATGTTTATACACTGTTGATGGGATTGAAAATTCTTACATCTATGGAAAAGAGTATGGAGATTCCTCATAGAACTAAAGTAGACCTACCATTTGATCCAGCAACCCCACTACTGGGTATTTACCAAAAGGAAAAGAAGTCATTTTATCAAAATGACACCTGTGCTTGAATGCTTATTGCTGCACAATTCACAATTGCAAAGATGTGCAATCAATATAAGTGCCCATCAATTCATGAGCGGATTAATAAAATGTGGTATATGTACACCGTGAAGTACTACTCAAACATATAAAAAGGTGAATTAATACTTCTTATAACAATTTGGATGAAATTGGAGGCATTCTCCTAAGTGAAGTATCACAAGAATGGAAGAACAATCACCACATGAATTCACTATTAAGTTGGAACTAACCAATGAGTACACAAGTGCACAAATGGAAGTAAAACTCAGAGGAGAGCAACTGGGGGGAGTGGGGATGAGGGGAGGAGAATAAACCAACCTAATGGGTACTGCAAACACTATTTGGGTGATGGGCATACCTATAACCAGGACTCAAGCATTACAAAAATGATCCATGTAACCTAAAACATTTGTACCACTTTAATATTTTAAAATTAAAAAAAAAAAATCTAGGTAACTGGGATATCCATCACCTCAAGCATTTATCATTTCTTTAGGTTAAGAGCATTCCAATTTCATTCTTTTAGTTATTTTAAAGTATGGCATTACTTATTGTTGACTATAATCACATTGTTGTGCTATAAAATATTGCTCATTCTATCTAACTATATTTTTGCACCCATTAACCATCCTCAATTTATGCATCCCTACCTGCTACCCTCCCCAGCCACTGGTAGCCATCATTTCAATCTCTGTCTCCAAGAGACCAATTTCTTTAATATTTAGCTCCTATATATGAATAAGAATATGTGAGGTTTGTCTTTCGGTACTTGGCTTATTTCACTTAACATAATGTTCTCCAGTTCCATCCATGTTGTTGCAAATGGTAGGATTTCATTCTTCTTTGTAGCTATATAGTATTACATTGTACATATGTACCATATTTTCTTTATCCATCCATCTGTTCATGGACACTTAGTTTGATTCCAAATCTTGACTATTGTGAATAGTGCTACAATAAACATAGGATTGCAGATATCTTTTCAATATACTGATTTTCTTTCTTTTGTGTATATACCTAGCAGTGGGATTGCTGGGTCATATGGTAGTTCTATTTTCAGTTTTCTGAGGAACCTTCATACCGTTCTCCATAGTGGCTGAACTAATTTAAATTCCCACCAACAATGTGCAAGGATTCCCCTTTCACCAGATCCTCACCAGCATTTGTTATTGCCTTTTTGATAAAAGACTTTGGAACTGGGGTGAGATGATATCTCACTGTAGTTTTGATTTGCATTTCTCTGATGACTAGTGAGGTTTAGCATTTTTTCATATACCTGTTGGCTATTTGTATGTCTTCTTTTGAGAAATGTCTGTTCAGATCTTTTTCCCATTTATAAATTGGATTATTTGGTTTTTTTTCCTATTGAATTGTCTCAGCTCCTTATATATTCCAGTTATTAATCCCTTGTTAGACAGGTAGTTTATAAATTTTTTCTGCCATTCTATGGGTTGTTTTTGCACTTTGTTGATTGTTTCCTTTGCTGTGCAGAAGCTTTTTAGCTTGATGTGACCTTATATGTCCAATTTTGTTTTGGTTGCTTTTGGGGTATTACTCAAGAAATCATTGCCAGATCAATGCCCTGGAACATTTCCCCAATGTTTTCTGTTAGTCGTTTCATAGTTTCAGATCTTAGATTTAAGTCTTTAATCCATTTTGATTTGATTTTTGTATGTGGTGTGAGATAAGAGTCTCGTTTTATTCCTCTGCATATGGATATCCAGTTTTCCTAGCACTATTTACTGAGAAGACTGGCTGTCTCAGCACCTTTGTCAAAAATGAGTTCACTATAGATGTGTTGATTTATTCCTGGGTTCTTTATTCTGTTCCATTGGTCTATGTGTCTGTTTTTATGGCAATATTATGCTGTTTTGGTTACTATAGCTTTGTGGTATAATTTGAAATCAGGTAATGTGATTCCTCTGATTTTGTTCTTTTTGCTCCAGATGATTTTGGCTATTGTGAGTCTTTTCTGATTCCATATATTAATAAATTTTAGGATTATTTTTTCTCTCTCTGTGAAGAATGTCATTGGTATTTTGATGGGGATCATATTCAATCTGTAGGTTGCTTTGGGTAGTATGGACATTTTAACAATATTGATTCTTCAAATCCATGAGTGTGGAATATATTTCAATTTTTTGTGTCCTCTTAAATTTCTTTCATCAGTATTTTATAGTTTTCATTGTAGAGATCTTTCAGTTTTTTGGTTAAGTTTATTCATAGGCATTTTATTTTATTCATAGCTATTATAACTGGGATCACTTTCTTGGTTTCTTTTTCAGATTGTTCACTGTTTGCATATAGAAGTGCTACTGTTTTTGTATGTTGATTTTATATACTGCAACTTTATTGAGTTTTTTTATCAGTTCTAATTTTTTTTGGTGAAGTCTTTAGGTTTCTGCAGATATAAGATCATATTATATGACACTCCTTTTCTGTTTTCACGTCACATCCAGAAGAACACTTAAAAAAGTTTTAATAATGTTAGTATCTTAACCAATTATTGGCAAGTGAAAAATAGATAATTTCAAGACAAAATAACTACATTAATAAACCAACATTTCAAAATGTCAAGTATGGCTTAATTAAAAATCTCGTTTTCACCTATCCCCAATAATTTTTACAACTGTTTGAAGTAGATAAAACAAGTATTATTAACAATTATAGAAATGAGGAGAATGAGGTTCAGCAAGATCACAAATTTGGCTCAAGTACATATCACTACTAAGAGACATGGCTGGGTTTAGAAACAAGAGCTTTCTGATTTATATTGCAGTGCTCTTTTTATTATATTATCATGATGCCCTATATGATTGAATGATAGAAGTTCCATGAAGAGTAAAATGGTACTCTGCAGTCCTAGAAAGGAGAGTGGAGTTCATCTTCTTAAACAGTCCTTTTTTATGTGCCTCCACTTCACAAACACAATCCTATCTGATAGTTATAAGCACAAGGATTGGCCTCTGTGGTAGCTTTTATGTTATACATACCAAATATAAGAGCTAACTAACCCTCTATGAAGAGAAATTGTTCTTGGAAGATGAGATATATTCTCACACACCCACGAAGGAAAAAAAGAAACTCTTCTCTTAGCTCAATGATGTAGCAGACATGGAGCGGAGCCATACATTGTGTGAAGCCTGCCTCCAAAGCAGACCAACAGTGGGGTTCATGGACATTAATATTCCATTTGTTTCTAAGAACAGAGCAGCTGAAGTGTGATGGGATGGTGTTATATATGCACACAAGCCTGCGGCAGAAAACCAACTATGCACAGCTGGTTCAGTCTAATTTTAGAGCTCTGGACCCTTATCTATGGCCCTCTAGAAAAATTCCCCATGTTGAGATGCAATGTGAGTTGGGGGTGGGGTGGGGAGGAAGCATGCAATGCAGTATTGTAATTTCCAAAAAAGAATCAGGGACTATTTCCGTGAGTTTGAACTCAGATAGATTCACTATAGAATAACATTATGGACAACTAAGATTTTTTTTTCTCCTCCTCTCTCCATTTTAAATTGCTTAGTGGATGGAGAATAAAGAATGCAATGGTAGAAACTTCACCGATCCATTTCACAACCAAACAGACTTTTTTCTTTGCTGTTAAGTCATTTCACAAGGTCAAGCCAACCTATTTTAGTATCGTTTCTGTAATTTTCTAACTACTTTCCACCAAACCTAAGGGATCTATGTTATATGCTTATGCTGTCATATATATTTTGAAATTGCAAACAACACTGTTAATATTTCACATAGCTAGTTTAGTAATACAGGAATTTATGCTGACATTAAAAGCCATCCTGAATTGCTTCTAGGGATATTTTAAGAATCTCTCTATTACTAATATGACAAATGATGACTTTAATGGCATCATAAACCAGAAATATGAAAGCATTATTTAAAAACTGCTTCATAAAAGAGTTATCAAGTAACTATCAGTTAAGCTGTTTAGACGTGATGAAAGTTCAGCCTAAACACACTGGACCACTTCAGATAGACTGAACTAGCAATGTTATAAAATGTAGAGGTAATGAATATTATAGCTTCAAAAATTGTCTTTACTAATCATACTCTGAATAAATTGTGTTGGTTAGGGAAATCCTTATACCTTATGAGACCAATTCACATTTAAAAGCCATTTTATTATTATGAAGCATTTGTTCAATCCATTGCCCAGACATATAGTTCACATGCAGAAACTACATCACTTACTTTGGCTTAAATATTGAAATAGTGCACTTATATTCCCCTATATTTTAAAGATATGGGGCTCTGCACCAAAGGGTATCATTCCATTAATTATTCAAACTCTATTTGGTGGTTAAACATTTATGTCCATACACATTTTATCTTCTATACCCCTTTTTCCCTTATAATTAATGGGTCCATAAGACACTTATGGTGATACGAGCTGCTTTAGATTCTGGCATAGTATATTTTATTGCAAAAGCCTCCATCTTTGCAGAAGTATAGCAACAAATCCGTGCCAATGCATAAGTGAAATGGCTTTAGAAATCCTGTACTGTTTATGCATGGATTTACTTAAGGAAAATGTTTCCGCTATTTTCTTGAAAGTCACTTGGTTATACATGTTCTTATAGTAAGAGAACAGAATTCAACACTCTTGTAATCAGAAGGGTGATCAGATATTCTGGATCTTAAATATGGTGTTATTCTATTGATGATTTTTGCAGGAATACCACTTTAGACATAGTATTCTAAATAGGTTTATTCTGTAAACAATATCACATCTATGTGCTTGAGGAGAGAAAATCTACAGGGAAATATAAGGTCATAAGACATGAAATGCATGTAATATAAAATGGACCTATAAAGATTCTGATTGCGGTAGACAATGTTTACAGTGGCCTTCGTGGGACGTGAGCAGCAGCAGACATTGAGGTTATAGCAATGATAGGGTCTTCTATAGTGGTGGTAGTCAAACTCTATCATACATCAGAATCACCTAGAGGACTTGTTAAAACACATATTTCTGGGTAAGTTTCACCCTCAGAGATTCTAATTCAGTAGGTCTGGGTTGGGGCCTTATCATTTTCATTTCTAACAATTTTCAGGTGATGCTGCTGCTGCTAGTCTGGGGATTACACTTTGAGAATCCCTGTAAGGTCTGTCTGAATATATATCACCAGCCATTATGCCCAATTGTATTTTCTGTTAACTATACCAATAGAGTATAGGAAAAACATTCATTAATCATTAATAAAGCCTCAACTGATAAACTTGGAATTCAGCTAATTTTATGTTTGTGTATAACTGTAAGGCACTTGAGACCAACCATCCATGAGCAGCCTTTGGTTTGTTCCTGGGCTACCCTAAAGCAGCACTCAGTTCTTCATTGTATCACCAGTAAAGCATTGTCACTCCTCCATAATCAAACAATGTGGATTTTCATGAAACATTTTTTATAATTTCTGATTATGAAAGTAATGCATGTTTACTAGAGAAAATTTGAGCAAGAAAGAATAAATATAAAAATAAATCTAGCATATGACAGACACCTAGACATAATCACTGATAACTTTTGTGGTGATGGATGTAGATTCTCCTGACCATTTTATGGGAAACAAAAGAGGAGAATTTAATTTATTTAACATCTAACAAACAAACAATAAAATTCCTATTTGGTCATCACTTCCCATTTTGGCTGCCAGTTGCTGATTCTCCTTCTTTCAACTCTTCTCGCATATGGTCTCTACACCGCCCCTACCCAACACCATTCAAGAAGCTCTTCTTTGCTTCCCTATATTTCTCTATTTTTTTCATACACAAAGCAATTTTTCTCTGTCCCTGGCCTTCAAGTCCTACGTTCTCATTCCCATGACCTCCTGCTAAAAAGAACTCTCCAGTTACGAGGATCTGCTCTTTATAGAAAAAATGGGATTTATAAATAAATACTTTTATTTCTGCTGCAAATAACATTTTTCCTAGTCATGTATCATGGACCTGTGTGTATAGTGAAAATCTCAAATCTTGAAAAGTTAGGGTGTTATATTACTTTTCTATTGCTATGTAACATATTACATCAAAATTAACAGATTAAATTATACACTTTTATTATCTCATAGATTCTATAGGTCAGATCTGGGCATGACATGGCTGTATTCTGTGCTTAGGATCGCTGCATGTGTTATGGGTGGAATTGTTTTTCCCAAAAATGTATATTGCAATCCTAACCCCCTGTGAATATGAAAGTGATCTTATTTGGAAATAGAGTCTTTACACATGTAATCAAGTTAAGATGAGGTCATTAGAGTGAGCTCTAATCCAACATGACTGGGGTCCTTATAGGAAAAGGCCATGTGAAGACAGGAAGAACATCATGGAATGACAGAGGCAGAAACTGGAGCTATGCAGCTGCAAGCCAAGGAATATCGATATTTAATAGCCACCACCAAAAGCTAGGAAGCAGCAAGGCAGGATTCTACGCAGACCCTAGGAAGGAGCACGGTCCAGCTGACACCTTGATTTCAGCCACTAGCCTCTAGAACTGGGAGAAAATAAATTATGTTTTTCTCCAAGCTACCGAGTTTGCAGTACTTTGTTACAACAGCCCTAGGAAACTAATTAAGCAGGCTAAAATCAAGGCATTGGTGGACCTGTGCTTCTCATCTGAATCTCAGAGTACTCTTCCAAGATCACTAGTTGATGATGCAACTCAGTTCCTTGAAGCCATAAGGACTGAGGTCTCTGTTGTCTTGCTGGCAGTTGGCTGAGGATTTCTATTAGCCCACGGTTGCCTCTCACAGTTCCTTGACGTGTAGTCACCATAAACAGTTGACAACATGGATGTTGGCTTTTTTCAGACTTGCTGGATTGCATCTGTGACTTCCTCTCCTAGGAAAACTGCTTTTAGAGGGCTCATATGTTTAGGTTTGGCCCAGATGAATACACTTTCTCTCCATTTTAGGACAACTGATTTTGAATTTAATCACACTTGCAAAATGCCTTCGGAGCAGTACCGAGATAGCACTTGAATGAATAACTGGGGGAAAGTGTGAGTACCTCAGGGGCTGGGAATTCGGGTTGGGCAGGGGGCATCTTAGAATCTTCCCACTACAAGTACATCTTGATTTATCAAGATTTCTCAGATATCTTCAAAGAAGTCACTAGGATTTGCCCAAATCACCATTTCATTTTAGTTCTTTATATCCATAGCTCATATTGTCTCTGGTATGAATATATATATAACCCATTTAACATTAGAACCACCCTAGCTTTGTTTCAATGAGCATGAAATACAGAATCTTTATTTTTCTACAGGGATTTGCTGTCTGATCTTAAGTAGTAATTAAATTGTAATTTAGTTTCTTCATGTGTATGAAGCAAATACTCTTGAGTCAAGGGGGCAAGATGAGCACATTCTTCAATTTTTCTATTATAAATGGATTTTATTACACATATTTTTATTACCTGCCCAAACATGATGATACATATACATATATATATACTTTTGTCTTTGTAGTTATGAATATGACAATGAAGTGTATGCTGCCTTAATTAAGTTCTAGGTAACTGATCTGCATTCATTTATGTTTTCTCATCCTTCTATGACATATATTGACTACAGACTATGACTCACTGAGAGCTTGCAGCTTATAGGCACTTTATAGAACAGCAACATACTTCTGAAGTTTAATTGCATCCTTACCAAAAGCCAGTGGTTTATTCTGAACCTTTTTCTGATAGTTGTACTTATTATTGTACTCATATTACTTAACTATTTCATAAATGGATTAAATGAAAGTGTAGAGAGAGAGAAAGAGCTGCTTCTATAAAAACAGGTAACATTTTGAAGACTTGATAAAGCTAAACTGCTAACACTGTGGTTAAATTAAATGTAAATAAAACAATTAAACATTTGAGAAAAATCCTACAAATCTAGAGAAATTGTTCACATTGCTATATAAGCAAGGTGATGTTAAAAATATTTAACTACTAGCAGGGCATGAGTAGTAGCCAATTAGAATGGTTGTTTTACTCACTGTAAATCCCATGAACCGACTTCCTTTACATGCCTTTTTATCATTAGTCCTCTTTTAAAAAGCTGATCTAGGATCCTAAAAATCATGGAAGATACATTATGGGTGGACCCAAAATATAAAAGAAAAAGAAGAAAAAAGCCCTGGCTCTATATCAAAAGCCTGGCAGACACTTGTACATTTTTCATGTTTTAAGATAAAACGTTTAAGATATTTAAGATATATGTGAATTACTTTTATGAATCCTTGTTTTATGCAAATTTTCAATTAAAATACCCAGACTGGTCCTAATTTTCTCAGTAAGAATGCTCTTTTTGTGTTGTTCTAGTTTAGTCTCTAATTTTATCATAAGAATGAGATATTTATAAAGAAATCTGTATTTCAGGAGAAAAGTGATGTGATAAAAAATTGGTTAGTATTTTTCTGTTGGGTTTCTCTAATAGGCCCTCAGATTTCTTATCAAGTGGTACAGAAATAAAAGGGAGCTATTAGGCCTCTGTTTCACATGGATTTAAGACTTAGTTGATTGAGCCTTGGTAATGACTGTGGAGGAATAACATTGATACTGACTTCCCTTTCTGCCATATCCTTTGTCTCTCTCATTGTTGTCTAATTCATTTGAAGTTGTTTACTTCATGCACTGACAGAAGCGGAGACTGATGGCAACAGTTTAAAATTCTCTCTTATCTACTTGAAATTTCTTGTTAGCATTCCTACCTGGTTTCCATCGGTGTATGAAAACAGAAAAGAATCAAATACAAACAGAGCATTAAACGATGCCTTCTGCTTCCCAGGTTCACTTAATACTCTCCCATATACCCGAGTTAATAATTCACACTCTGCAGAACCCCAGCACGTCTCTATTACATTTGATGTTCTCTATTAATGTGACAGCACACATTCAGTGCAAAGCCACAGCGTCTGGAATAGTAGAAAGGACAGGGGCGTTCTTTAGGGCCATGTGCTAAAAGTGTCTCTCTAGATCAGTTTGCCAGTTTAAAACAGGTCTCCGTAAAGCTAAATTCTATTAGATAGTGCTTATTTTAAGTAGGCCTAATGATAGAATTCCAATGAAACTGGAGAATTGCTGAGCCCATCATTTTTTTCCTGTATAAACAATGCTCGTTTTCCAGAGATGAATGAATGTATATCTTCCCTTTTTTTTTTGCTTCTCATCACTCCCTTTCAGCTGGCCATTAACAAAGGAGCTGACACTACATATTGTAAAAGGAATAGTATGTGAATAGGATTAATCGGTTTGAGGCCTACAGGTCAGGCAAGAAGCAATCTTATGTTTTATTTAAATGTCTTTATAAAAGGAGCATGAGAAGAACTGGGAAGGAAAAAAGCTGTATCCAAGTGAAAACCCAGAGCTTTTTAAATCTCTTAATTGTATTTCTGATTTTTGAAATATTTTGTAATAAATCATCATCAAACCTGGTCTTGAGAACTGCATATCTGGAGAAGTAGGCAAACCTTAATAAATATGTTTGAGCTATATTTCTAAATGTAAAAACTTTATGTTACACCAACCAAACTTTCTTGTGTGTACACAAAATTAGGTTAATTATCTGCTTGGTCACATGGAAATGTATCCTCACAAAGGTAAAAGTAATATAGAATTTGTGAGGACAACTGTCAGAATTATCTTTAAGGGGCTTTCAATGAATTACCAGCCCTCATGGTATAGCCAATTTTGCTAAGTATTACAGAAGATTTACTCACAGAAAATTTTGTGCACAGCACACAAACCCAAAAATTGTGAACATAAAGTACACTTATTGTAATTTGGAGCTATGACTCACAAGAAAACATTGAATTTCATTCAGGAAAGTAAAAGACAAAAAAAAGAAAAAGAAAAAATGTCTGAGCCAAAGCTGTGTTCCAGCTGAAATAACAAAATGTGGAAACCAAACCAAATTTGATAAAATAAGTTTTATCTGTGAAAATAAGGAAATTGATTATAGAATTAGGGAAATGGATTTATTTAAAAGTCTTTAAAATTATATATTTAAGCTTAAGTTTATCTGGGGCCAAATAAAGGAGGGAATAGAAATAAGAACATTTAGAAAAGATAGTATTTGTAAACAATGGCTATCAGCCTAATGATTTGAGCAAGAGATCAGATATGCTGGGGACATAGCTAGCTTATTTTTCTGCATTAAAACACATTCCCTTCTTTCCCAGATTGTTTGTGATATGCAGACCTTGGCTTTCAGACACTGGAAGTATAGCATAACCCAGGGCTGAAAAATAAATGCCAATTCTCATATATCTCCTATGCCTAAAAAGGGTAGACAGTTAAGAGAACAAGCTCAACATGTGATTAGCATTAAATTGTACTTGTTAGCTTTCTTATATGAAATAGGTATAGAGTATAAAGTAAGCTTTTGGTGTTATATGCCTTTGTGGGGAAATTAGTAGTGTCAATTATTATTTTTATTATTGTAAATGATAATCTTTTGTTAAACAAAATAACTAACAATTGCCCTGGCCATTAATGCAAATCATGCTTTAATCAATAAATATGTTTTATGTTTACTCATTTATTTAACAATGAGGTGATAATTAATATTTATTGGGAGCTTACTATTTCTTCTATGTGTTTTTATATATGACTTATTTAACTCTTATAAAACTCATGTTCATTTTATAGATGAAGGAAATGAAGAATTAAAAGATAAAATCAATTTCTCAACTTCTAAAAGATGAAAAGAAAAGCTGAACTCAGGCAATATCACTATAGAACCCAAGCATTTAACCACTACTTCATTCTGAGTTTTGAAATATATGATAGTTGAGATATATCATATGCTTGTGACATTATAGAATTACCCACAAAACACATAAATGTCAAACTGTAAATTAGTGATGTTGGCCCTAAATCCTGCATTCATTTGTTTAATCTTCATTTATTCTAACAAAAAATCATTTTTCATCTAATATGAAGCACTAGGGATATAAAGATGAATAAGACACAATCCTTTCTTTTAAAAATGTTCTTATTCTAATGGAGAAAAGTGAAACAAAATGAAGGCATAGCATATAGCCATGTGTTTTGGTGTGATGCTGGATGTATTCACTGAATGCTCGGAGGCATAACTTATGGGCACCTATTTCATGATAATCTCCTTTTAAGCAAAATAATTAACAATTGCCATAACCATTAATGCAAATTATGCTTAAATCAACTAAATATGTTTTATTTTTACCAGTCTTTTTAACAATGAGGTGATAATATTTATTGGGAACTTACTATTTCTTCTATTTTTTTATGTGAGGAGGGCTGTGGAGGGGAAAAATAAATTTCTCAGAAAAGATGATGCTTAAGCTAAATTTTAAAATTTGCAATGTGAATAGGTGGAATTAGAGGAACAGTGGTACTGACTTGGCTTAGATGTCATTCTTTAGGAAAAGGTGAGCCGAGGTGGTGAATATTCTAATGGAAGATAAAATTGTTAAAAAGAATAGACTCTCATCTTGTATCCACAGAATGGTACAAAATGAACCTATGCTATCTAGTGGAAATCAGCTGAATTATAACAGTGCTCCATTTCTTCAATAAATCATTACACAGTGATGAAAAATTAATATGACAGGTAAACAGTGAACACGTTTGGTATTTTGAATTTCAGATTATAATCATCCATTCAGCAAAATGGAAAGAGCATAGACAATTTGGGGTTCAAATCATGACTTTCCCTCATTAGCTAGTGAACTTGGGCAAATTATTCCACCTCCATAAGAATTAGTATATTTTTTTATAATAGAGAAAAAAATGATGACATCTTCTTTGTGTACTTACAAAGTTTCTGAAGAAAGGATTGATAAGGGATGAAGTATGTGCCTGGCACATAATAGATACTCAGGAACTGATAATTATTGTTATTAATATGTTAAACATTTGTTTAATGTCTACTATAAAAGTTGCTGTATTTGGTGTTGGCTATGTGGACTGTAAACAAAGGCGTGTTGAAGTTTTCTGATACAGGCTCTCAGGGCTAGTTGTTAAAATTTTAGGAGCCACTGGTTAACCACAATCATCTTTAAAATCAGCCATGGGGGAAGTATTTATATCACAGAAATTGCACACACTGCCATTCAGGGCTTCCTTTCCCCAGAGGGCCAGTTGGTGATGCACAAGCTGGAATTTAGAGGGAGAATAGTCGAGGGTCACATTGAGGGAGTAATATTGATTGTACTTAGATGTCATTCAGTAGGACACGGACACACCAATAGACACAAACACAATGAAAACATATCCCTATGCTTATTTATAGTTGACATATATCCTCTTTTCTTTATTGGATTAATTTTTGTCTGTTCTTCTCTGCTCAAACTATCCAGTGTGTCCTCATTTCACACAGATGAAAAGCCAGCATTTTCAATGGCCTATAATCCCTTCAAAACACATTGTTCCATAACCTCCCAGATTTCAGCCCCAACTACTCTCTATTGTTTCTCACACCACTCTAGTCAAGTGCATAGGACGCTCCCATTCATGCCCTTGTCCTGGCTCATCCCTCTACTGAAAATTCTTCTTCCAGGTACAGGCATGGCTTTCTTTCTTGTTTTCTTCAGCTCTTGCTCAAAGGAGACCTGTTAAAACTGGCCTTTCCTTATCTCTTTGTTTAAAAATCACAGTTCCTCTTCCCCAGCATTTACAGTCCTTCTTACACTGCTCTAGTTTTTCAAAGCACTTATCATTGTCCAGCATAATATATGATTTCTTTACTTGTGCTTTTTGCCTCTCTCCACTAGGAAGGAAGCACTATGAAGGCAGTAATGTTTGTGTTTATTCATTTCTTTTTATCACGGGCACCTAGAAAAGTGTTGGTACTTAATAATTACCAAATCAATAATTGTTGAGTCAATGAATATGGATATAATTAAATCTATCTATCTAGGTATAATATTTATCTATCTATCTATAGTACAGGGCAAGAGTTTTGATGGTTTATGAGTTTTATATTAAGGATATAGAATTGCCCATTTCTGCCCTGTAAATCACCTCCCATCAAGGTAGCAATGCACAAAAATAATAATGAGAGTACCTAGCATTGTTGAAGCTGATTTAAAGCATATAGATTAGCCTCAAATTGCAACCTCCTTCCTCTAAATACACATTTAATCCCTGGCATTTTACCTCTTGTGGTTGAGCTGTGTGGTGTAGAAACATGAAGCAACCCCCTCCACACACACACACATTGAAGAAAGGGGGATAGAAAGAAAAAGAGAGAGGGAGAGTGAGTGAGAGAGAGTGAGTGAGAGAGAGCACAGAACCATGATAGTCAGGCAGTCAGTCTTCAGGATGGCCTCTATTAGTCCCAATCTCCTAGGATTTTCATCCTTGTTTAGTTCCCTATCACATTGTGTCAAGATTGGTTTGTATAACTAGTAAATATAGCAGAAATGAAGGTAAGATACTTTCATGATTGAGTTATAAAAGACACTGCAGCTTCCATCTTGTTCACATTCTCTATCTTGGTTCATTCACTTGGGGACCCCAGCTGTCATATTGAGGGGACCTCCGGAGAGGCCCTCATGGTAAGGAACACAGGCCTCCTGACAACAGCCACACAGGTGAGTTTAGAAGTGGGTCAGCCATGGTTTGAATGTGCCCCCCAAAGTTCATGTGTTGAAAACTTAATCCCCAATGCAACAGTGTTGAGAAGTGGAATGGTTAAGAGTTAATTAGGTCATGAAGGTTCTGCAATCATAAATGGATTAATACCATTACTTTGGGAGTGAGTTTGTTATCTCAAGAATCGATTCCTTATAAAAGCATAAGTTCAGCCCCCTTCCCTCTCTCTTACCCACGAGCACTCTCTTGTTCTTCCACCTTCTGTCATGGGATGATGCAGCCAGAAAGCCCTCACCAGAGCTGACACCTTGATATTGGACTTCCCAGCTTCCAGAAACATGAGTAATAATAAATCTCTGTTTTTATAAATTATCCAGTATTTGACATTTTCTTATAGCAGCACAACAACAAACTAAGGCAGGATCCGCCAGCCAAGTCAAGCTTTCAGATGACTAAAGCTCTGGTATACATCTTGTCTACAACCTCATGAGAAACTGAGTCATAGCCATTCACCTAAGCTTCTCCCAGATTCCTGGCTCTCAGAAACTTTATGAGATAGAAAATTTTTGTCGCTTTAAGCTGCTATATTTTGGGGCAATTTGTTATACAGCAATAGTTGTTTAATGAAATCACTATCTTTATATCAACTGCAGGAAGAGGCAGAAAAGAAAGACCTGCATGATTGATCTAATGAATGTTCTAAATCCTTCCACTTCATTGATCATTTCTTACTACTGGAAAGACAACTAAAAGGAAGAGAAAGGCACAGAGGGAAATATTTCTAACCTCCTCACTCCCTGTATATATCAAGCATATAGATTTGATAATCTTACTCATTTCAGATACTGTAGACTATACTACCCCAAAGGCAACAGTCATGTGTCCCTTATTTTTTAAGTGTTTTATGGTTTTAATATTGTTTTGGTAAGATGAGCTCTGTAAATATTTTTTGAATAAATGAGTGAATAAATGAAGCTATCCATTTCATATTTAGTTGATAACTTTTTTAGTCATTCCAAAGACTGAGGGGAGGGGCATGAATAAAGTTAGAGATTCTTGTTGACATAAAACATGTTGAAGGACTATATATTCTTATAGATGAAAAGGCTAGGCAACAAAGGTAGAGATGGTGCTGTGCAGTCAACTGCCAATTACCTAAAGTAACAGAGGGGAGCATAATCACAGATAATAGAAAATATCTGGTAATATTTCTGGGATGGTATTTCTTTCCAGAGTAGCTTAGTCCCTGAGTCAGAAATTTCAAATAGCATGAGAGTCAGAGCACATAACAGTCTTTAGAAGATGTCCAAGGTGAAATTAATGAATTTGGATGGTTTCTTCTACCTCTGATGACTTTTCTCTTCTCTCTCTCTCTCTCACTCTTTCTCTCTTTCATCGCTGGGCAAGAGCAGGCAACATTGAAATTGTTGGAAATAGAGATAACAAAACATAGTCCTGACTGCGCAGACACCAGGGATCACAATGGAAGAGGGGAAAAGTTCCATAGAGAAAACAAAGGGAAGAAAATTAGGAAATTAGACTGGAGAATGATGTGGATGGCAAAGGCAGTAAACCTTTTGATTTTGAGATGTCTCCTACCACTCTCAAGGATTTACTGATAATATGTGGTTGATCCAAATCCCAATACATTTGACAACATTTCTTTTAATATGCAAAATTTTCTACTTCAATTTTATTCTTCGACTAGGATTTAAATATGAAAAAGGAGTAAAAAGTACGAGAATGACGTAGGAATATAGGTTAAATGAGAGATAGCAACAGAGCATGTGTTTGACAGAATTCATCTTATCATTTCAGTAGATGTTTTATTGATGAGGGATTTTACCTTGATTTCATTATTAAACTTTCTCAGAATTGAAGTATTTTTCCTGTGTCTATCAATCAGTTTACATTGTTCCCCAAGATGGAATATGAAGCATGAAGATAGAGAAGTTTACAATATAAACCAAACTGCCCCTGGGATAAATCACACTCCAAGGTCTAACAGCACCATCTCTGACAAGCCTAGGCTTTGATGGCAATAAGGTCTTCTGCCTCAGAGCAACAATTCTCATAAAGTGATAGAAAATTATCTTTCTATGTTAGTCTTCTGAATGGCCACCAATCCCTGTAGCAGACTGCCCTGATTGACAGCAATGATATTTCCATCTTTTGGAAATAGCAATTGTAACCATGTCAAAAAGCAAGGATTAGTTCATTGACGGTTCCCCTGCTTTAGGCATTTCTTCTCTGTGTCCCTGGATATTATAGTATAGAAAAATTAAAAATAGTGTTTATTATTTTTCTCTTAAAATTCTGACTTTCTTATTGTGTCCATGTTTATCCAAATAGAACACTATAAAGGGAACTAGAAGAATGGTCATATTTCATCTAAATCCACCAGATAATCTTGCTCTAAGGCCCAGTAGTGCCCCAGACACTGTGGTGCTACTGTAACTTTGATCATAGATTGTTAGAGAAGAGTTAGAGTATGCATCATATCTATCTAAGGTAATTCATTTGGCTGCAGATTCTCAAAGAGTAGCAAAATTTCTTGATTTATCTTGATTAAAGTTGTTAGTTCCACTGTCAAAACTGTTAAAGGGAATAGATATGGCAGGAGAATCCCTGCTTTTCTGACACGGAGCCCTAGAATATAGTAAAGGTAAGAATATAATACAGGCAATAGAAGTAGTATGTTGTTAACGTGGGGAAGCCAAGCCAGAAGAGAAAAGAAAGACAGTATTAAAGAAACAATGCACCATACACATTTGTGTAAAAATTGTATGTTTTTATTTGTGCATATATGAAAAATCATACATTTAAGAATAAAACTACAATTCTTATGAATAGTGACTACATATATGTTACATTTGGTGGTCAACTTTCACAAAACAGGTTTACTTATTCATTGAATGCTTTTGTGTTCATTGGTTAAATAAGTATTTGAGAATTTTATGCTTAGCTGAATCATGGGAAAGCATATCACATTTATGAATTTTATAAAATAGAATATAGAATATGATCCATGATGACATCTAGAAATTCCAGTATAGTTCTCTTAATATAGATCCTAAAGCACGAAGGGTTTGTTAGTGTGTTTTGAATGGCAATCTTATGAGTATGGGAGGGATGGTTGATATTTCTATTACAGAATGGTCAGCTGTATTTATGAATTAGATAGTATATTCTATTTCTTAATGTATCCAGAATTGCCAGTGTGTCCAAACTGATGACAAGTTTGGGCAATCAGAATGTTCTTTTGTCTGTTTTACTGGTGAGTTCAGTATTTCTCCAACAGTGTTGTCTGAAGTGATGTGTCCGTACATGTGTCCTTAAATGAGCTAGGCTGACCTTAGAATGAGCTAGGCTATGCGACCCAAGTTGAAACTCTTCCTAAACTGACATCGGCCATACTTGTGAATGTCTTTAATATCCCTCATGGCCTGGATAAAGTCTTGTTCTTCCAGTTCAGCATGAGGCCTGAGGATGGCTATTTTGGTTCTGGGGCTACAATGGATGTCAGAGGAAGGATGGGTCCCATGCGGAGTAGTTCTGGAATTTGGGTCCTATTACCCACCCACCTCTGCTCTGATCCCTTAAAGCAGTCACACCCACCAAGTTGCATTTTGAGTTGTGTTCGTAGTAAATAATTCCAATGGAGAAGACACTTGCCATTGAGATTCTTCACCTGACTTTTTACACTATGATGCTGGGCTTTGCAAGCAACCACCTGATTCAAAGAAGCCTCTTCAGGAAGATTTACTTACATAGAGAGAATATGCTAATGAAGGAAAACAAGCAATACAGACAGCTTGGCAATCACAATTTAATAAAAAATAATAAATTATTATTAAGATTTATATCCCAATCTCCTATGAATTTGACTGAATGAATTAGCCACCTTGAGTCTGTTCAGCTCTGAGTTGCCAGAAAAAATCCATTTTGGGGACCTAGGGACCTGGGGAACAAACCCTGTCCTGTGTTGATCTTAATAAGCAAGTGGCTTACTCTCTTCCTCCCAGAAAGCTCTACATATTTTGTCTGTCTTTAACCTCACCAAAGCCACAACATTTTTGTCAGTTCAGTTTGGTAGGAAATATTTATAAAGACAATTTCACAGTGAAAGAATATGATTTTAATCTTTTTTATCAACTGTGAGGCAAACGATATCCCTTTCAAACCTCCCCCTTCCTTCATGTTTATTTTTGAGAAATAAAACCTGGTCCATCATCATAAACATTACCATCTATATGGCTTCAGAGATGCTGTCTAGACAACTTTACAGAAATACACCTCCTTGTCATGTAGTGTGGCTTATTTTATATTGTGGGGGTGTGTCTGCACTAATGGTTTTTACATTGTGGCTTGTGGAGTTTCAGAAATGTTTGACTAATCCACTGAGGCTACTGTAGGGGAGGGGAGTGTTATGCATTAAGTTTGGTTACTGCATTTGTCTGCGTATTCATCCTGATATCAGACTCATTTCTTCAATCGAATCAGCTACGTACACTTGTATACTGGATCTTTGTGAACATTTATAAACAAAAGGTTCCTGGGCTTTAAACACACATTCACTCACCCCAGCTCTGTGGATATGGGTTAAAGAAAAAAATTAAACACATATTCACATCATAGTCCTGCAGGACTTATAAAGTTATTGAATTTTATGCAAATATTGTATTTATTGAGGTTAATTCTATTAAACTCTTTCTTTGGGTGGAAAGAGAAACACGTTGCACACACCACACAACCACATACACTCATATCACTCCTTATTTGTGACATGAACACCAATGCCTGCCAAGAGATCTAAGAACTTCATAAGTCTTTATTATTTTAGTCCTTACTGCTCTGTGACCATAAGAAAACATAACATTTTCAAATATTTGGGAATTGCACATATTTAAAAATACTTTATATTTATTTCTCATAGTATTCCTTCCTTTTTTCCATTTTATTTTAAAATATGCTGTGCTCTTTCCTTCCATTTTTAAATTTTTTTCCCTCTTGGCAGTTAAGTAGTATCTTAAAATAAAAACCATGGGAATTTATAATAAAATTACTATTCCTTTTCCCCATTTCCACTTCTTCAATAAAATTAGAGGAATGCCGGTGATTGCAATAATCTGATTGGAAATTTAAATGCAAAGAAAATCAGAAAATTCTAAATTGTGGTTCCCAGAGCAACTATAAAAAGACACTCAACATGACTGCATATTTATATTAAGATATAAAACTTAACAACTTCCCCAGTTATACAAATGCTATATAAAAACAAAGGGGTGGAATTATGGTTGCTATGGGAATCACAACTCTGAACCCACTGACTTTTGGAAGTTTAAATATACTGACATAGAATTTCACACTGAATATTACATAGGTACAGGAACATGCACGGGATTAGAGACAAACATGTGGCAAATGACATGAAATGAAATAATGAAAGAAATGTCATTCTAGTGCCTAAATGTCTCCTATTTATGGATCAGTCCCTCTCACTGTGATAATACATTGCTTCTGAAAACAGAGCAAAATATCCCTAGGCTATGTTTGATGAAGGGATGGTGTATATGCTTGTCTTTCCCCTTTAGTGTGATAGTTTAACTGCTTGTATATGTAATGGAGGGAGTGTGGGCATTGGAAACATAAAAACGTCAGTGTGAATCTTGACTTAGAAATTTACTAGCCAAATAACTTTTCATTCTTTTCCTCAACTCAGGAAAATAATTCTTATTTTATAGACTTTTTATGGGGCATAACTGAGATAAGGGGCACAAAATTTTTAGGGAAGATATGCAATTAACATGAAGAATCCTGCTTTCAACACTTTTTACTAGACTGCATTTGCTGTATTAGGAATCGATTTTCATTTTGAAGAGTTGCTAGCCTCTGAAGGAAATTAAAACCAAAATTAATAATACTAATTTTTGACCTTCTTGTTAGATAATAAGATAAATAGTATTTCCATAAATTTTATAACTTACAAAACATCTAAATGTATACGATTGCTTGAGAAACATGCAAAAATAAGAACTGATTCCTTTTTTTGAGCTATACATAATTTTTGTTCTTTTACAATAAGCAATGCGTGTAAAATTTCAGGAAAACAGGTGACAATGACTATCACATAATTCTTCTGCATCTTTTTATTCAAAGCAATATTAAACAACAGTCACATACTACTTGCACTTGTTTTAGTCTTCTATTTGGGTGACTTCTCTTTTATTTTTCCCTTCTAAAGATCTCAGCAGCACTGGATCTTCTGTTTTCTTGGATGGAGGTTGATAAGAATTTGTTTTTTCAGAACCAGAGAGAAGATTTAATCATTTGTTGTTGACATTATTATTATTATCATCCCATTTTCAATGCAGAAATGCTAGCAGCAGTTGTGATTCAATCAGAACTTAAATGATGCCTCTGAGGTAGACTCAATGGGTAGCTTCTTGTCTGCAATTTTTACTAGAGCCACAGGTTTTTGGAAGGAATTCTCTCATAGTAATTTTAAAAATCTTACATGTTCCATTTGTCATAATGTCTATAACATGTCTTCTGAAAAGACATATCAGATCATGGTGTTACTTGCATAATATTGTAGTTTATTAATTTAAATTAGTTTTCCAAAATTTTAGTTATATTAGGAAAGGTTCAGGCCTATACACTGGAATTTAACTGTGTGTCTTCTAGAATACCTTTTTCATTGAAAACTACATGATAGGGGTCATATATAACTTTTGAAGCAACTAAGGCTTAGAGGCTATTAAGATAATATGACCTAAAGCAGAGTTTCTCAAATTTTGACTGCAAAATCACAGTAGGAAATATATTTTACATTGTGACCCAGTACACACAAACACTCTCCCATACTTACACATAACCGAAACAGAGGTTCCACAAAACAACTCACCCTTGCTATATGTGATGCACTTTGATCTATTCTATTCTATTTTATTCTATTCTATTCTATTCTATTCTATTCTATTCTAGTTGTAATCTACTAAACTGATTTCATGACCTACTAAAAGCCTTCTATTCATAGTTTTAAAAAACCTACAGCACATTATCAATAAGTGTTGTAAATGGAATAGAAACCAAGTTCTCTTATGATACATAAATTAATCTACCATTATCTATACAATCTATCATTTACCTGGCAGATGTATAACCTTGAGCAAATTACTTAATTTTTCTGTGTCTCAGTTTATACCCTCTCAGAAACTGCAAATGAGTGTATATAAAATTCTTTGAATAGTGCCTGACACATAGTAAATGTTATACAGAGTAGTAATTACCTATTATTAATGAACATCAAATGCTCACAACGTGCCTATAGTTATTGCCATGGGAGTTGGAATATGGAATAAAATAATTTCCGCCCTAAGGAGGTGACACTATATTACAGTAGAGACAGGAAAGTAGGTAATTCTGACACATGGTATGAGTTTTATGCTAGATCTATGATCAGGTTACTGTGGTAATAGCTACCATGCACACACATAACTTCCAGCTTACTTAGATTATTTTGGAGATCCTCCGTTTCTCAAATATCTTGGAGTCTCCAAGAAGGAGTACTACTCCTGAGTTCACCTATAAGTTAAGGATCCTCTTCTCTCTTTTGTTTCTCCAGTGCCATGCTGCTACTGTGGTCTTTCCATGTGTAAGAACTACCATTCTTCTTCCAACATTGACCTGCTATTTGCCACTTTATTCTGAGCAATCTCCACTGGCCACTATTGTGGCCCTGATGCGGCTCAGCGCCTCTTCCATCCGTCCCTGCGGAGGGGCAGCCCGCACTGCCAGGCTGCTGATCCCTCCCTGCAGTCCACCCCCGCCCCTGCTGCCCTTGGAGTGCTGGGCTGTCGTCCTGAAGTGACTCCCCTTGTATCTGACAAAGAACTCATAACAGGATTACGTAAACACGGAGTTATTCCAGAATTTTGTGTCTAGCACTTTTTGGTTTTCTCCAAAGCTGTTTCCTTCCAAGGTGCTGATGTGCCTTTGAGTTACATCCCGAGCACTTGATTTCTTCCTGACTCTCAGCTTCTGTTGCCGATTGGGCTCATCATGCTAGATTCTGGACTCCCTTATGACAAATTCTTCCTCAGAGACTTGAGAGTGCACCCAGGAGATTTGGCTTCTGAATGACTTTTTTCAATTTTGTAGGCATTCATGAATATATCTGAATCCCAAGCATGATATTGTGTGAGCCGCTTTCCAAAAGGACTTTTAGACCCAGTGGTAAGCTGGCAAATGTTTAACAACCAGCGACATGGGGGTGGGGGAGCAGATCCCTGATTCGTAGCATTTGTTGATTTTCATGGAGTAAATACTCCCAGCAAGGCCAGTTTCAGGAAACCAATGTGTATGTAAAATTGGGAAATGGTGCCTATATTTGGCTCTCTTGAGCCGACATCAGCTGGCTCCAGCATATCGCTGCTTACACCATATGCAAAACCATGAATATAAGTAGGTATCTGGGTGATTGAGGTGTTGTAATACTCCATGGGACAAACATACTCAAGTCTAGCCAGGACACTCTGTTACACACACATACACATTCACACACATAATGACCCAAGGCGGAATAAATGAGAATAAAATGGCACAGCAAATAAGTTAGAATTTTCCTTTGCTGTGCTTCCAGAGCATCTTGTATAAATGTCTGTTACAGTCATTTGTACTATCATTTCCACACAGGCCTACCCAACTGGATTTTCTTTTATTTTTTAACAGTTTTTTTGATATATAATTCCAATACTGTACAATTCTCCCATTTAAAGTATATAATTTAATGGTTTTTAGTATATTCACAGAGTTGCGCAACCATCACCATAATCAATTTAAGAACATTTTCATTACTGGGAGAAGGAACCTCATACCCTTAGCAGTCACTTCACCTTCACCCTCACCTTCCTTCCCCTAGCGGCCCCAGTCAAGCACTAATCTACTTTCTATCTCTATGGATTTGCCTATTTTGGAAATTTAATATAAATTGAATCATGTAATGTGTGGTCTTGTGTGACCGGCTTTTTCACTTAGCATAATATTTTCAAGAATTACTTATGTTGTGGCGTTATCAATACTTCATTTCTCTCTTTAATGCCGAGTAAGATTCTATTGTCTGAAAAGCTCACATTTTATTTATCATTCACCAGTAGACGACATTGGGATTGTTTCCACTTTTTACCATTGAGAATAATGCTGCTGTGAGCATTTGTGTTCAAGTTTTTGCGTAGACATATATTTCCATTTCTCTTGGCTATTTCCTCAGGAGTAGCATGGTTGGGTCATTTGGTAAGTCTGTTTAACATTTTAATGAACTGTCAAATAATCGGTTGCAGCAGCGGCAACATTTTACATTCCCACCTGCAGTGTATAAAGGTCCTCGTGACCACTTGTTACTACCTTTCTTTTTGGTTATATTAATAGCCAGCCTAGCTGCTGCGAAGTAGTATCTCATTGTATTTCCCTAATGGCTCATTATGTTGGACATCTTTTCATGTGTCTATTTGTATATCTTCTTTCGAGCAATGTGTATTCAGATCTTTTGTACATTTAAAAATTAATTTATTTACCTTTTTATTATTGAGTTTGCATTCTTTATACTCTGAAAATAAATCCCTTATCAGATACATGATTTGTATTTATTTTCTTGATTCTGTGGGTTTTATTTTCACTTTTTTTGTCATTTCCAAGTACAAAATTTTTAATTTCAATGAAATCTAATTTATTTTTTCTTTTGTGCTTGTGCTTTTGGTGTCATGCTTGAGAAGGCTTTACCAGGCCCAAGATAACTAAGATTTACTACTATGTTTCTTTATAAGAGTTGTATAGTTTTAGCTCTTACATTTAGACCTATGATCCATTTTATGTGTATACAGTGTATTTTTGTCTCCTGTAAGGAAGGGTATGTTTTCTTAAACCATGGATTTAATATAAAAAATTAGGCCTTAATCTTAAAAAAAAAAAAAAAGAAGTATAATCTTCCCTCTCCATGCAAATTAGCCACTGATTTTCTTTTAAAAATTTCACAAAAAGACATCAGCCATTGTGGAATTCATATTGGTCATTACACATTTTCTTCCTTTGAGTATCTTATCAGTCAAAATTCTACTGCCATCAAAGCTTCAGTTTTCATGTCTTACTAGCAGACGTTGCTTGCTTAATGGACTCGAACTGAAAAACTATTTTTACTTTTTTGACAAGTAATTAAATTTCTAACAATGTTCTGGATCAAACAGTTTACATGAATTAGTAGTCAGATTTTTAGCTGCAATTATATGTGTAAACAATTTTCTTTTCTCCCAAAGGTTGTAAATATATTTATAAAAATAGATGGAGGGAAAGTGAAAGGGGAGGTTAACCATCCCCCCTACCAAAAAAAGAAAAAAGAAATCTATTGAAGTTAAAATTAAAAGGAGGTGTTTGATATGATAAATAGTGATGAGATAATGGGTTTCTGTGGGATATGGAAATAGATTCCACAATGGGAATGAAGACCTTAGCTAAGAGGTGGTAGGTGGATAGGCTATGCACTTAAAGTTTGGCTTTTTTTCTCTACTTTTTCACAAACATGACTAGCATTTGGCAAGATTAGCTGTGAGTTTTCTTGTATACAGGGGTTTCTCAGAAGAGACAGGTCATCTGGGAGCCAAAAGGTAATAATGTCTATCCTAAATTGTATTTCTCGGTGGTTCTATGTGAATCCTCTAGGCCAGGTGGAGAGATGCTATCAGAAGAGAAATCTGTCCTCTTTTTAAAACAGAGATATGGCTGCTAGGCAGGGGGCTTTTTAAAGGGGCTGTGCTGAACATAGCAGGTTGTTCATTCTAGAGAGGAGAAAGACTTACCACAAAGGTGTAGCTCATAAGTTGATTAAATATCCTCAGCATTGCTGTATTGTTAAGTTATTATGGGGCAGTGGCACAGAGACCCCTGTCATCACTAATGAGGATTCCAACCTGACTGATTTGACCTAATCATTGGGAGATAATAATAGATCTATCCCTTAAATTACTGGCTAACTTTGATGATTGCTCAGCAGCATGCAGACTAAAGCAGAGCCCAGCATGGATTTGATCATTTATTTAATCTATTTTAGACCAAAATGTGTCAGAGAGAATACAGAAGACATTAAACTATTTAGAGTTACCAAGCTATAAATATTTGTCAAATATAATTTTTTATAGCTTTAAGCCACTCTCTCCTTTTAACTTCTAAAATTATTTTTGTAATATCTGCTTTTTTTCCCTCATATATTGTAGCCTTAACATGCAATGATTTAAAAAAAAAATAGGTTAGTGACCATCAATTTAGTAAGTTTCTACTTTGGAATATTCTATAATTAAATCAGAGCACAACTTCAGGATAGATAACTAAATCTTTAAAGGGAGAAATTCATAGATTTTACAATTTAGGAAATGTGTTAATCTACTGCATTGATTTTATCCTCATCTCGGTTAAATCAATTCCCTATATCACCATTTATCATCTCAGAAGTTTGCCCTTATACTTTGTCTGAGTTATTCCTGCAAAAGCTTGTCAGAATAATTCACACTTGCTTCCTTTTCGATAATTTCCCTCACAAGTTACCAAGCCTCATAAGAAGAGTTCTATCATATTTTATTTGCAGGATGTATTAACACAATGTTTTAAGTACAATGAAGAAATTTAGTAGCATGAATTTTTATCTTGAATTTTGAATTTTTTTCACTGAAATACGATATACCTGGTAAAAGTGCATAAACCATAAATTCAATAAATTGTCCCAAAGTGAACACAATAATAAAATAATCCCGAGGCCACAAAATGAGAGCCAAATGGGCTATTTGTACTCTTTTTGGCATGGTGGACACACTTTTCCTTAGTATGTATAAAGCAAATTCCAGTTAATTAATTCTCACAGAGCCACCGAAAGGAAGGTACATAAATGTGATAATCCCAATTTTAAGTAAATCAACATCTTGTAGTCCTGGGCCATATTTCTGCAGAAGCCTTTTGCTTATTTAAATTTTTTTATTATAATTATTTTTTGTGTTAGTAAGGTTTCTGATCAACATTGCTTCATTAAAATAAATGATTTGATGAGCAAGGCAGCTTAAAATTCATATTCTGTGCTAATTAACAGATTCTTCTAATTGTTAGAAGGCTCCTGATGTCTTTCTGATTCTTTCAACTCATTACTTTCTTACTGAAGTTACAGTTCTTAAAGGAATAGTAACAGATACTATGAAACTTCTTCTCTGCATATACACACTGCCTCAAAATACATTAATTTGTGAAAGCAGGCCAATAATTTAAAATCTGTTAATTGATGTGCTTTCCTTCCAAAACATGGTGAAATATCTTTCCTATTTTCCATTTTACTTTCCCATCTGGGAAACTAAAATGCATTTTTAAAAGATTACTTCTAGTTGAAAATAATATAGCAAAAACATATATTAAAATCTTTATATGCTTCCACTTGAATATATTTTAGTTAGATCAGTAGATTAGGTCTGGGTTTCTGCTACTACAGAGAGGAGCAAGGAGGAGGGATCTAATTTTATTTTTAAAATGTTCATTTCTCTATATGATTACTAACAAATCGAGTTTATAACGTGTCAATTTATGCTTGGATCATTATGAAGTGACGTTTTTGGCAATTGTGTAGATGGATTCTCTGCTTGTAAGGGCTGGTGATTAAAGATAGACAATTTTGATTCAGACAAAGGTGATGAACATTTGAGAAAAACAGTGGTAATTATATAAATAGAAAACAAAATGCATATAAAAAATACCACCCCAAGGGAGTGTAGTTTTGGGGAGAGAGAAGAGTAAAAGGCAAGTAAATAAATTAAATTGATAAACATTTATTCATTGCTCTTTGGGGTTGACCAGAGAGCACAACCTGTGCAAAGATTGTTATTCCTCTGATTGACTGACAAACATTAAACAACTTAATGTAATTTTGTTATGCGTACTAATTTCAAAAAGATATGTGAGGTCCCAATACATTCCATACCTACATTTGGAAATTCCAGTTTATCTTGAACATAAATTGCCAAAAAATGTTACCTTTCCTGTGTTTTATTTTATGAGGAGTAATAACAACAATTTAGGTTACCACTTTACAGCTTACAAAAGGATTTCACATATGTTATCTCATTGGATATGCTTAACAATCCAAAGAAATAGACATACTTGATTTTATATTACAAATAAAAAAAAAACAAGAAAAATTAAGCGACTAACCCAATAACACAGAGAAAGTAAATTTTCAATGAGGACTAACACATAATTCCTTTTTATAGCTCCAAGCCTAAAAAACTCAGGAAAAAAGAATTTGACAAATGTGTTAAGTGATTATCAAGAATTAGTCAAACACATTACTTTGAGGTCAGTGCTATCTTTAGGGAAAATTTAGAAATAGGTATATAAAAATGATTTATTCACACTTCATGAAGACAACTAATAACCAATAAAACCCCAAAATTCTGTAATACACAAATTAATACAAGGCTTGTTTTTCTTTAAGTTGACAAGTCAGTGAACAAAGGGTGAAGGAAGGATAAAAAAGATTTCAATAATCCATGTTCATAAAATCTACTGCAATTTCATTAAAAAAAAAAAATAATAGCCCTAAGCTTCCAGAAACCATGAGAAAGAAAAAAAATGAAAGGTTTGGAAACTTAGTTGAATGAAAATTGTCAACATTTTGACAGAAATAAATATTATAAATATTTTATTGGTCTTGAGATCCAACAGAAATTTATCAGAGAATTTTTTTTTTGAGACAGAGCCTCACTCAGTTGTCAGGGAGAGTGCTGTGGCATCAGCCTAGCTCACAGCAACCTCAAACTCCTGGGCTCAAGCAATCCTTCTGCCTCAGCCTCCTTAGTAGCTGGGGCTACAGGTGCACACCACCATGCTCAGCTAATTTTTTCTATTTTTAGTAGAGACAGAGTCTTGCTTTTGCTCAGGCTGGTCTTGAACTCCTGAGTTCAAGCTATCCTTCCGCCTCGGCATCCCAGAATGCTAGAATTACAGGCAGGAGCCACCACGCCTGGCCCTATCACAGAGTTTTTGTACAAAGGACATTATGTAGTCAAATATAAAATATTTTTGATTGGGGAAAAATAATTCAGATAAATTCTTTATATAATGATTTTCAGATCCTACTTGATTAAAAACTGGCCCTATTTATTTATTTATTTTATTATTTTTATTTCAGCATATTATGGGGGTACAAATATTACGGTTA
>VBSM01003204.1:60951454-60962314 GCA_008086735.1 Cheirogaleus medius | reverse complement strand
TAGCTTGCGAAAATTTCCTCCCATTCTGTGGGTTGTCTGTTTGCTCTCTTGACAAAAAACTGACCCTATTTAAAACTGACTCTTATATACAGTTTTATCAGCTGCCATGGAAAAAAATAATACAATAATAATATAGAAAGTGATATAATGTAGTTGTATAACTTTTTGTCAAATATCTTTAACATGGGATTATATCATGAAAAATCTTGAGAAATCAATATCAATCTTATCCCTGGCTCAGACTATCCCTTAAAATACCAGCAAATCTCAGCAAGGCTTTTGACATTAGCTAATGCCTTCATTCTATTTGTTCAGGTGACTCTCTCCAACTTGAGAAGCTCTTCTTTCTCCAGTTTTCTTTGTGTTCTGATACTGTGTCCTCCTTCCCCAAAGCATACCCAGAACCAGGACATCCCACCCAGGCCCTACTGTGCTTAGAGGCTGGTTTATGCTTAGAACCTACGTTCATCCAACCCTCTGTCAAAAACATTTGATTTCAATAAGTGTTTGTAGAATCTAATTAACTCTTTTATACATTTTAACTTTGGTAAATGAATTTCTAATTGCTATTTTCACTGTAGGTCAGGAGCTACATACAACTTGAAGAAAGGAGGCAAAATATCTGGAAATATACTGATGGAATTACAGAAAACATGAGATCATAAGTCCTCCCTGGAAGAATGTCCGCTCCCTCTAGGAGGAGGAACAGCCACCAAGCCACTTCAATCAGTTGCTGTCACGTGAAACTTTGGGTTAGATTTGGCTGGTGTGCTGACAGCTTCTTATCATGTCATGTAAACTCTGCCTTTATGCACCTTGACATAACATCAACTTAGTAATTCAGTACAGATGTATCTTTTAAATCTACTGTACCAAACAATAATATATTGATCTTTCATAATAGAGAATGAACACTAAATTGGAGAAATAAGACTTTGGACAGTTAAGAGAGTATATCATTTGATCACTGAAACTAAAATAAGAATATCTACCCCCACGGAGTTGTGATACAGATTATGTAAGTAATATAACGAAAATTGTTTTGCAAATTAAAGCAAAACCATTTCAAATATATTTACAGTGTTATTGAATTTGAATGAATGCTCATAATGATTATTTAAAGACTTTATAAGCTTTTGAATCATTCAAGTTATATTAACATAATATTCAGTGGAACAGAAAACTCTATTCCACAACAAATTTGGATAAAATTTTACAATACTTAATACTTTTGCTTCTTTAAAAATTCATTTTATACTTCTTTACAAACTGCCTTCAAACTGTTTTATCTTAAATACAGCACGACGTGAGCCTGGTCCCAGTGCTATTTGCCTACATATTTAATTTAGTGATTATTCTTAGATACCTAAAAATTGTTTGACTCTTTTCCACAAGATCCTGACAGATTCTGTTTGTTTAGGCTTTTCCCTTCTTGGCTTAAAAAAATACTCTCTCTTAATGCTATTTGGGAATATATTCCTGGGAGCTAAATCTAATAGTCATATTATTCAAAGACACACATGTCAAAAGAAAAAGAACAGAAAGGAGATGCATTATGCTCATGCTTTTTTTTTTTTTTTAAGCTTAACTGTAGGGATTTGATTTCATTCCACTTTAGGTTACTATACTACTTTACTATGTAAAGCCATTTACATCAACTTATTTCTCTTTACACTTCTCCGAGAGGCTTGTAAATGAAATTTAAGATGACCTTTGCTTAAATTTTTACTACTTTAATTTTTTATTTGCTGTTGTGACTTGCATAATGCAATCTTAAACCTTTATTGTTACTCTCTTTATGTAGAAAATTTGTGCTAATATCTAATGATAAATATTAGCTCAATGACATTGAGTACTAGAAATAGGACTTTCTAAAGAAATATTTAAAATACAGATACATTTCTTTAGACAACTAAATATTCATCCATATATGCCTGGATATAAAGGAAGATTTTTCCATCTGTGGTTGTTAGTTGGGTACTGTCCAAATAAACTATGCTTCTGGGTAGTCATGCCCTCATATGGTCCCCACTGCTCGCTTCTGGGCTGGCCCTGTAATGTGCTTTAATCAATGTGGCAGAAACAACTACTTGCCAGTTCCATGTCTGAGTCTTAAAAAGACCTGGTAATGTTTATTTTTATGCTTTGAGGGACCTACCTACATTAAGAAGTCTTTAAACTTTTATGATTTGGGGTAATTTGTTATGCAAAAATAGATTATCAAAATACCTCCCTAATATTTTTCACTAGAGAAGTAATTTGTCTTGTATTGGAGTCCCTAAAAGTTATGTTATGGAGAGGATACTTTCTCAATTACCTTATTTTGAACAATACTAGTTGAAGAAGTCACTTTGGCCTAAAATGTTCTCAATTAATGCTGTACCTAGTTTAAAGCTTCTATTGCATACTGTACCTTTGTGTGATTATAAAATTATTACCCTTAGACCTGGATGACTGGAGCCTTGCCTTTATTGCAATGCTTCTTGTTTCTTATTTGTTTGTTTGTTTTGTTTTGTTTTTGTTTTTCCCACAATATTCCTTTTGCCAAATGTAGTTAGTGTTCCTGGAACTTGTCTTGTTTTTGTCTTACTATCTGAACAAATAGGTTTTGAATCTCAGTGTCTCTCCTCCCCACCACCACTGACCAGCTCTTTCCATCCATAATAATATCCACATCATCTATATAGGGTTACTGTCTCTGTGATAACAGGCAGCAGGCTCATTTATTGTACTGACACTGCAGATGAGTTCCAGAAATCCCATTTCTATCATTGCCTGGACAAGACAATCTGGTTATGTCAACACCCAGAATTTGGTATTCTTATCCAGATGTCATTGAGTCCTATCTATGTCTTGAGAATCTTGATAATTTTGAAGAGTTTTTTTTCATGCTTAAATAGAATTGATGTTCAAGGTGTGTAATATGTGACAGATGGTAGTTAGCTAAGGTAAGATGTGGCCTTATTTGGTGTTGCAAGTGAGAGATGGAACAGGAATTACTTTAGATTTTTAGTTGACATAAATATAAGAAGAGATGGCATTTTGACTCATACAGAATGAGCTCTACATTATTATAAACTGCACCTTACACTGAAAGATACACTTTACTCAGGAATCAATTGACATGAACTTTTAAAATTTTCATGTTGCATTAGGAAAGTTTTTAGAATAAGATTTCAATGCATGTTCAGCTTCCTAATGTTCTATTCATGCATACCTTGGCTAATAATGACAAAAGGAATAAGCAAATAGAGAAAAATCTGTTTAGTCACTGGAAATTCTATTGGCAAGGAAGTCTTCCTTCTATCTTTTCTCAGCTTCAGAGTGTGGATAAGGGTGATACCAAGGACCCATGCACAGTTTCTCTTTAATGGGAAAACGGTGCAGTGCAGAGGGTTGTTCTTAATAAGAATTTGGCAAACACTTCTAAGTACTGTGATTCCATGAGACAAAGGAATAGACATAAAGAAATATTCTGGAATAGGGACACCCCAAATAGTTTGTGTTGTGAAGTCCCAGGGCACTAATTTCCATCACTTAGTCCCAGGGTTGCCTATACAAAAACCATCGAAGATCCTCAAGTTCCACCCAGCTATTCTGATTCAGAAGCTCTGGTCTAAGGCTTAAGAACATACATTTTCAGAAAGTCCCCTATGATTTTTACATCTATGCTTGAGAACATTTGTTGAGGGGCAAACATAACTATGCTAAATGGAAACCCAGGGAGAGGTATGGTTTCTCTCTTTCTCCTGGACTCTTATCTGAAGGTGTTTAATTCCGTAGTATCAGAAGAGAAGCTGAAAATTTTAAATCTGGAGTACATCAGACTAAATACCAAATTAGATTTAGGAAGTTTCTGCTTCCTAAAGAAGCAATAGCTTCTACAAACCCAAAGAAGTAACCACAGCATCACCATTTCCTTTCCAGGATTGCATCAGCTTTAGGGACTCTCAGATTTCTGGATCACTGGACTGGTAATCAAAAGTGACCTTATCCAGTTCATTTCAGAGGAAGATTCTAAAATATTTGTCAGGGGAAGGGAAGGTGAAGAAATAACATACCCTGGTAACATTTTGAAATGTTAACATAGAGTTCTATAAGAATTCATGAGGAAAATCAAGTTATCTACAAAAAATAAATATTAGTTAGGGCTCCAAACATTTCTTCAATATTAAATGCAAGAAGAATAGACTAATAATATCTATACATCTTCAAAAGGACAATGAAGAAAGTAAAGATATTCTTTCTCGTTAAGGTTGATATTAAGATGTAAGAAAATTAGGCATACATGCTCTATAAATACAATGCCTGTGTTTCTTTCCAGTAAGAAAATGCACAAGGATTTAATTTAAGCAAATAATTAACAAATCAATATTAAAAACTCCCAAATAAAAAAATCATGACATAGAAGTGACCATAGTAAGAATTGAATTTGTTGAAATATAAAATTACATATCATAAATAGCCCTCTGAATAAAATATTTAAGTAGATTATTAGAAATGATAACTTGGAAAAAATAAACTTACTAAAAATATTATATTATGTCTATAAAAACTAGGTTAGTAAAAGTGTTGGCACCTTAAATAAATCAAGACAGTGGCATAACACTGTAAAATAATCATTGTATTCCTATCATTATGCACTCAAAGTAAAAAGAAAATGCAATTTTATTTCTGAATGTATCTGATGAAGTGGTTAAAATTATTAATTTTATTAACTCTCAACCTTTAATAACATATCTTTATAATGCTCTGTGTGATTAAATTGAAAATATTTATCAGGAACTTCTGCTAAATATAGAAGAAGAATAGTTGTCGCAAGCACATGTGCCGTTGTTTGAATTGCAAACTGAACTAGCCATTTTTTTGTGGAACAAAATTCATGCTTGAAAGAAGGACTGACAGTAAACAATGAATTTTCAGACTTGACTATTCACTAGACATTTCCTTGAAAATAAACAAACTGAACCTGTTTAGAAAACAACTGATGGTAATTTTGCCAAAGTAAATTTTAAGGCTGTAAGTAAAAATTAGAATTTCAGAAAACATGTACTCCCTACTGGCGCTTGACAGGTTCCCAGATTTTTCTGATGAGATTAGTGATGGTATTAATAAATATTATTTTTTGGTATTTTTATAACCAAAAAATGCATAACTCAGTGAGTTGTTTATTTTCTAAGTGACCAATATATGATGTTACAAAATGTCAATCTGCAAGATAGATCCATGGATTTCAATACAACAGAGTGTGAAAAATTCCTTGATATATTTTTAAATTCCATATTACACACATTGTAACTAAACTTTAAGAAATTTGTCTTTAAAACCACCTGTTAAGTTTCAGTGTATTAGCAGATAAAAATATATACAGTCATCTGAAAAGTCTGTTAAAATACTTCTTTCTTTTTTAACAAAGTAGCTGAATGAGACCAGATTTTCTTCATATACTTCAACCAAAGCAACCTCTCACTATAGATTGAGAGCAGAAGCAGATATGAGAATTCAGTTGTCCTCTATTACATTTGACATTATAGAGATTTGAAAAAATGTAAAATAATTCCACTCCTATTTTTTAATCTTGAAAAATATAGTAATTTTTTCCAAAAATATGTTATTGATGCTAACATGCAATATATTGATTCTTATTTTTCTGTTTTAACTCTTAATCCAGTAAGTATTGCTAGATAATAACCCACATGAATAAAAGCTTTATCTAATTCTCAGTAATTAAGAGTGTAAAGAAGTCCTGAGACCAGATATATGTAAACTGGAAAGCAAAAATTGTATGGACCTCATTTTATTACTACTGTGTAATAAAACTACCAACTAGTTAAAAAATACATTTAGAAAAGAAGAAGAAATCCCACTACTTTGAAGTTAAAAATGTAACCCAATATTGAGTAAAATTGTAAATAAAAATTTAAAGCTCAACAAACTTTAGAAATAGCAATAATGAATGCCCTGCATGTGGGCATGTATATGCCCAATGAGGGGACTCAAAGCATTAAGTGTCATTATTATTAATGAAGTAATGCATGTAATGATGTAAAGAGTAAATTCAAAAGTTAGGGTATTAAGAAAAAACAAGATCAAGAAAAATAAGAGAGTATTAATAAAAATGAAAGTATATACAAGTTATACATCAGAAAAGTTACAGATATTTAGAAACATGTTTGTCTTAGACAAATTCCAGTGAATGTATTCAAGAACTGAGAAGGAAGGCATCGATACAATCAAATTAAAGGCTGCTCTCTTTAGAACTCTTGCTTAGGTTTCATTCTAGCTTTGGATGTATCTACCTAGCAGGACTGTGAGCAGCTCAGTGGTATAGCTGTTGTCTATTTCATCTCATATATTGCATAACTTATAGTGAATGTAAAGAGTTTCTGTTTGTTGGTTTTATTAGTATAGAAATCAACTGACCCTATGGAAGCTGTGAAGTAGGTATAGTGACTTTCTGTACTTACCTTTTTATGCCCCTTCCTGGGGAAGATATCTCTTTCCTTTCTTCTCTTAGTCCTCATCATCACTTCAGACTTTTCTCTCATGTGGGGATTTAAAATATTTAAACCATGTTAAGTAGGTTGTCCAACCAGAGCTATTAAAATTTTAACAGAAATAAACCACTATGCTGGAAAGATGAATCTTGGAGTGTAAATACAAAGTCTTGCCCAAAATATGTACTCTAAAATTGGATTGATTAAGTTTTTGAATTAACACTATTAGAAGAGATTTTCTGTTTTACTTTTTGGGGAGGAGAGAACTCAGGATCTGTTTGTCCCGAGTAGTCATATATGTCAGTCCTAGTTCCTACCCAGACTTAATTCACATTCTGAGGTGGAATAAGTGCTTCAAAATGACCCTGATATTCATTAATTTCCTTTTACAGGGTCAGGTATGCTGGAGAGTTCGCCTTTGTCCTTATAATTCTTCTTTCCCTTTCCTATGCTCAGGAGGATGATCTTTATGGACAGGATTACAGGGCTCATTTGCCCTGTAACATCCAGTTGGATATGGCCAATGAGAAGCACCTACATGTATTTGGAAGATGAGAAAATGCAGGATCATAGTTTTCTTCCTCTTATCTTCCTCTTTCTCCTTGTCAGGTGGTGGCTTAGATCTATTGCTCTGCTAAAGGTCACAGATCCTGTCAAGCAATTGCTGCCTCCTTTCTTACAGATAAGCATCCTGGGTCCAGTAACTACTCTCTCCTCTTGCCCCTTTTTGGCAAGTAAGTGGCAAAGTCTTCCTAATGTTACTAGCCGTGGGCTACTGCACTATTCTTATTGATTTTTTTTAATGCTTTACCTAACTTTGTAAAAAGTCCCTTTATTAAACTCTTCACCACAAACCTATTTGAGTGTGTGTGTCATCTCTTTTATTCCAAGACTAAAATATCAAACACTAAATTTCTCAAGTAGAATGTTCTTCAGTTCTTTACTGAGATAAGAATGATAATGTACATAACAACAACTATATTAAGTGACTATATTAGCTAACATTTATTGAATCAACATGCTAAGCACTGCTTTAAGAACTTTACATGAGTTAATTAATTAATGCCCAATTTCCTTATACTTTATTATTAACCCTATTTTATAAAAGTACAAACTGAGGCACAGAGAGTAAGCCACAGATTGTCAGTGTGACCTCCTCACACTTTGAACATCCTGTCCCACACTTTGACATCTCTCTAGCAATCTTATACTTGTTACCTCTTAGCAATGGGAATCATGCACTCTAGATTTTCTAGATTCATTTTTCCATTGTCTTTTTAAACAATTTTGCCTGATTGATTAACTGTGAAGTAAATTTTATACCTTTGTAGAACTTTACAAAAATACATCTATAAATTATTAAAATTATGCACTATTTGGTCTGACTCCTTATCCTGTTATCTGTTGCTTTAGAAAATAATGGCCAAAAAGACCGTTGTCTTGGGATTTGCAGTTCTTGCCTCACAGCTTCTTCCTGCAATGACACTGGCTCCTTAGCTCATCAATGAATGCTCCAGTGTCCTGCTTTGTCTCCCTTGTCTGCATAAATCTGTACTAATCCAGAAGGGGAGGCTTGACAAGGATCAAACAAGCAAGATTATCTATGAAGGTCATATACGTGAATATATATATATATATATATTTTAACCACAGATATTACTCTACTATTTGAAATGGGAATTTTTTAAATAAGATAAAATCAATTTCAGATGATTATTTGTAAAAAAAAAAAAAAGGTCTATTTTTTAATCAACTTATCATGTTCACATCCCATTGATTTTATGAATGTATTATATAGACAAGTGGCTTATGGTAAGGACTTAAGTCCCGCCTGTCATATACTAGATAAGAGTCGAAAACAATTCACTATGAGCTCACAAACTACCCAGATGTCCCTTCAAAAGGAAAATCGTGAATGAAAGTTAAACACAAATAACCCATAGAAAGTCCCATAGGAACACATATATAATAATTAAAAAGAATAGTCAAAGAGTTCCAAAAAATAAAAGTTGGTGCCATATAAACATCAATGATCAAAAGGGAGAAAATATATCTGCTATAAGTAGGCTTTATAACCAAAGTGGTCTTTTAGGAATGCTGCTTTCACTATCATGTCAACGCCAAGAGAAGGGCTGCGGTGCTGCAGGATTTTTTGTGGGTAGGAAGGAGGCAAAACACAATAGCAGGTCCAAAAGTGTAGGTGGAGCCTTGTGCTCTTCTCAAATCCCATCACATAGATTGCAGCCTTTTTGCTTAGGGTACTGCTGCTTTCAGCCTCTTCTTGGAGTCAGAAGATTTTTACCTTGAGTGCTCTTTCTCATCAGAGAAGGACTCAAGAGAATGACATCATAAAATATTTGTTAGGAAGTATCTTGGCGCTCCTTTAAATCCTTAATATACAGCTGAGGAAGTTAAAACTCGGAGAGACTGTGTATCCTTCCAAGGTCATACTAATCCTTGGTGGCAGAACTGAATCATTTGATTTGAAATTTAGCCTCCCCCCACCCCCACTACACTTCTACTTAAAAGCAATAGGTTCACTCTGAGAATTTCTGTGATCACACATTATTTATAGTCTACTCAGACTACAAAATTTGCTGGAAAATGTGTCTTATTAGTAATATATTCTCCAGCCTTGCCAATTTCATACTTTTACTTTCTCTGCCGTATCCACTCTCCCTCCCCACATTTCTGCTCACTAGGCCCTATTCCATATGGGATACTTGGCTTTTTAGCCCCAGACTCATCAACCTTAACTCTTCTCTTATAGATCTCATATTAGGGTTTTGACAATATCATTCTTAGGTTCTCAGTAGACATTTTCAGAACAGAGTAAAGATGGACATTATCCAAGAATTCAATGCGAATAGAACTGGTGTACTGTCTCTCTGGATAGTGGTAGAGTGCTTTACTGAAATAGTCACTGGTAGTAAATAAATCTTGGAAGATTTCCAGTGAAGTTTTTAGTTAGAAAAAGGCTTACATTGGATAACTAACTCTGCTATTTTGCAATGTTAAATTTCTAGAGTGTATAAGTGTAGTTTGAGATTTTCTATAAAATATTAAAATCTGATCATTATTCAAAATGCATTCAAGTCATAACTGCATAACTGGATAAAGGCATATGTAAGTGAAGAAGTAATAAGATCTTATAAATCAGTTAATGGTTATCAACTGTTTTTTGTGTGTCCAGTTAGGGATGTCCAGCTAGTGTGAGGACAGCTGGGATCTGAGAAGCCGGTGCACAGTGGGCTAACCAATCAGGAGAATTTGTACACTTGCAAAGGACAGTGGGTTTCTGATGCCCAGCTGAGATCATCTGCTACAAACATTCCTCCAGCTGTGGGTCCTTCCATAAGGTGATGTGTTCTAAAAGCAAAATCTCTGCTTTTGGTATTTGGATCAATTTCAGAAAAATCTGAAAAAATACATATTTTAAAAAGCTGGTTGGAAGACATTTGAAAGCGATATGAGAGTGAAGAAATGCATAGAAGACAAAAATGAGAGAGAGGTAAGTCTGTCTTATGGGATCACTTTTCCCTTGAGGGAGTTTGCTGATACTGAGCAGATCCCAGGCTGAGAGTCTGAGAATAAGAGCAATTTGTTTGATAGCCTTAGAGGTTAAGAGGACAAAAACTGGAAAGAATTGTTATTTTCTTAAAAAGAAGTTAAATTATTTAGCATTTATTATGTGTCAGTTGCCATGTAAAGCATGTGTACACAAAGCCCCCCAGAAAAACAAAAGATGAAATTTCTTCAAAATGCCTCCAAATGGCTGATTTCAAAGTCCTATAGCTGTTTTCCAAACAGTTGGCACTAATTCCTGAAATATCTCTTAGTTCTCATGATTGAAGACTGAACTGTTCTTTAGTAAAACTAGAAAACTGGGACCTGGGACACAGAATAATAATTGCTACAATTATTTTCTTTCCAAATAGTTCATTTAAAAATGTGGGTAATGTTCTACTTCATTTTTAAGTAATGGAAAATGAGATATTGCCCTTGACCTCAGAAGAAAAACCAACTAGAATAATTTCAAATTTTCTTAAAAACACCAGTAGTATTTTACAGCTCACAGATCATTGGTGTTAAACATATGCACACTTTATATTTAGAATAACAACTTTTTTTCATATATTTTTACATAAAATACAGACTATCTGCATTTAAGGGTAAGCAAAGTATAAATATTTGAGATATGGTATAAAACAACATTGTAGCCATATTATTAAAACTTTAGTTTACAAATTAAGCCTATTTTTGTCAATTATTATTCTTTTTTTATTATTTATTTTTTTTTATTTCAGCTTATTATTGGGGTACAAATATTACGGTTATGTATATTGCCCATGCCCCCCTCCCC
>VBSM01003204.1:60905034-60951354 GCA_008086735.1 Cheirogaleus medius | reverse complement strand
TGATCAAATTAAAAAGCTTCTGCACAGCCAAAGAAACTGTCAAGAGAGCAATCAATTATTATTCTTAACTTATTTTTCTCCTTCAATGGTTAATTTTTTACTAGTGAATTTGTTTTTATTTTCTTAGACAAGGTTTTTTTTGTTAATTGGGAGTGCTACTCTTTTTTTTCCTTCTGGTTGAAACCAAAGTTTGATTTTAAAAACTGGATAATTTAAAGATAAATTTTTCTTGAAACTTTTAAGAGGAGAGCATTTATATTAAAACTGCATCAGAAGCAGTGTGAGTAGACTGCAATTTTTTATGGGAACCTTTTCTCTTCATCCACTATATACAAACTCTTTCAGTACTGACGTCTCTGCCTGCTCTGTAACTCAAGCTAGAAAGCTCAAGCCATTCTCTGAAATTTCTCTCTCAACCTCTATATCCAATCATTCAAAAATTATTGACAATGCTTCATCTTCAGAATCTCCTGTTTCCTATTCTAGCAGCTCCTGTTCTACTACAGACCGTCTGGACTATATCACAAGCTTCAGTATGAGGTCTCTGTCTCTGAGTGCATCCTCTTTCAACCATCTTTTGCCAATAAGCTTTTATTAAACAAATCTCATCATGTTGAGTCCCTGTTTAAAGACTTTCATTGGCTTCTTCTAGTCCACAAGATAATCTTTTTTAGTTTGCCATTCAAGGTCATTAGCATCTACTACAATCTATAGTTTTCGTCTCATCTCCTGATACTTTTAGCAGACTTTAGCCACATTCTCAAACAGTCTGTGTTTTGTCAGGACTTAGAATCTCTTACCTGATGTTCCCTCTGGCATTAACATCCCTCTGCTTGGTAATTTTTACTTAGCATGCATTGTCCCTGTCAAATAACAGGACCCCTTGAAAGCTTCCCTTTGCCCTCAGCAAATAAGTATTTTACAATGATAGGACTAGGGAAGGAGAGATAAAGGCCCGTGTACTTGATGTTGCGGAAGAATTTTGAAGACTTGAAAATTGTTTGTGGGGGAGGAAAAAAGTTTTGGTGATTTCTATTGGAAAGCATTGAGCCTATCTGTAATAGGGAGATTGATTTTGAAAGATATTTTAATAAATTCTATGTACCTCTCAAGAGATTGTGACTTCAGATTCAAAACCAATCTCTATTTCAACTATTTACCCTTACAACACTCCCAGCACATAGCAGATGCTTAATATATATGAATTAAATATATATAAATGTTTATAGCAGCACAATTCACAATTGCAAAGATGTGGAAACAACCCAAGTGCCCATCAATGTATGAATGGATTAATAAAATGTGGTATATGTACACCACGAAATACTACCCAGCCACAAAAATAATGGTGATCTAGCACCTTTTGTACTATCCTGGATAGAGCTGGAGACCATTCTACTAAGTGAAGTATCACAAAAATGGAAAAACAAGCATCGCATGTACTCACCATCAAATTGGTATTAATTGGTCAACACTTATGTGCACATATAGTAGTAAATTCATCAGGTGTTGGGCAGGTGGGGGGGAGGAAGGGACAGGTATATACACACCTAATGGGTGAAGTGCGCACCGTCTGGGGGATGGACACACTTGAAGCTCTGACTCGAGCGGGGCAAAGGCAATGTATGTAACCCAACACTTGTACTCACGTAATATGCTGAAATAAAAAAATATATATATATATAAAATAATTGAATACCCATAGTAAGTATCCAATATTTTATTGGAATTACAACTGAAATCACTGAAATTCTTATTGACTTTCTTTCCCTCCTTTCTTCCCTCCTGAGCATGTTCTTGATATGAGTCAGAATCAAGTATTCTTTTCAGATGATTATCCATATACTATTTGAATAAATGTGGCCCAGTTATAAGCGTTCTGTCCAAATGTTAAAGTAGGGCTCAGCACTTCTATTCCAAGAAAATATATTCTATTAGGCTCTAGAGAAAAATAAATACTTTACTAAAGATTTCTTAGGGGAGAAGGAGAATGGGAGTTATATTATTCAATTCATAGTATTTTACCTTCTCAATACTGGAAAATTCCCATCCAACATCATTTTAATGACCACTCCTCTTACTCAAACATGACCAAACATCTGTTGGTCTTCAGTCCCCCCTTTTCCAGCCTCACTAATGTCAAATACCCCATACTGAGTCCTTTTAGGTTTCACCATTGCTTATTTAGTACAATTTAATTACCTGGACTTCTCTGATTTTATATTCACATATAAATTAATATTATCTTCACAATGTAGCAATATATTGAAATTGTTCTTAGCCAAAAATTCTGCTCTAAATATCAGGATGTACTTGTAATAGATTAAAAAAACATATATATATGCATAATTTATATATATAAAATTGTAAATTTTATATATATAAATTATACACTATATATAATTACATATGTATAATTTTCCTAACAAATTTTTTCTTGTCAAATACTATAAAAACTTAAAGAATTTAAAATATGCTAGTTTAAATGTGAATAATCAAATCAAATATTTAATTTTTCCTATTCCAAATTCTATAGCTGCTAAAGTCTGAAAAAATATATATGCCATAAATATTAGGAAGTTCATACTTTTCAATCTATTCTAGGAAGGTCATGTGTAAGTTAATTGGATGAAAAATAGGGAAGAGAGGTTAACCATAGCTTTTGCATATTTTCAACATTTTTTTCTTTTATAAAAAGAGATGTTTCAATTAGAGAATAGTCATGAAAAACAAACAAACAAAAAGTCAGGTTTGAACACATATCATTGAGAAATAACTCTAAGAACTTTCCTTAGTAGAAGTGGATTCATATATTACATACAGTCATAAAGATTTCCTTCCAGATGTCTTGTGAAAGCCTTTTGCTACTTTACTAAGGAAGAATATTTTATAAGTGCCCATTAGATTTAGCCAAATTGGACTGAAGTGCAGTTGGCTGAGAAGAAATCACAAAGAATCTAATCCAGTTCTAAAGCACATTTGAAGCAGATCTATGGGTTTTCTGTTTGAATTTAGCCTCCTCATTGACCAATTCCAGCCAAATATAACATCTTTTTCCTCCTTCATCTCTATAGGGTGAATTTCCATGATGATAACAATTATTCATTCTTGAAAAGTGTGGAATGGACCAGCTTGCATGCCACCTTGGAAATGCCCAAATGTGAGACTATCTACAACCATTGTCCTCCTCCATTCCTAACCCTGTGTAGTTTGACAATGACCCAGCATTACAGAGGAGTGCCGTTTTAATTCAGTATTAGCATATATATTTAGGAATGATTTTACTACAGCAGCAATTTACAATTCTGATGTAGTCACTGTATTGTCTTTTATTTTTATGGAGAACCATTTAAAAATAGTCAGCTTTGAATATCGTGTGGCTCAACACAAGACTTTATCTCTCTAGAATATCATTTTCTCTATAGATATATCTCCTTTTGATCTTTTTTCTACCCTCTCTAGGTTTTAGTTTTTGATTAATGGTAAACCAAGAAGAAGTAAGGTGGATACACATCCAACTGATGATCTTATTACCACAAGAATTTTTAAATAGTATTGTACTTCAATATCATCTGTTTCCACCCCACCCTCATCCAGCATAAGTACTTCAACAAGGAAAAGAAAGCTTGTATGGAGAACTTTCTGCCTGTCAAGCACTGTGTTAGAAGCTTTATATAGATCATTCAATTTTGTGAAAAAATGTATTCTTATCCCTTGTTTTGCAGATGATGAAAAAAAAGACCAAGATAGATTAATTTACTCAAGGTGATAGAAATACCAAATGATGATTTGTATGAATTTTTCACTTGGCCATAAAAAAAAACAAACTGTTGACACATAGAAGGCTTTTTCTTCATAAAGCATTGCCTGAAGATGTTATATTTTTATATTCTGTCCAATATACCATACACTGTCCAATAAAAGGGAGAGAGAAAGCATTTCTGAATGCCTCCTCTGTGCCAGGAATAATCCTGAGTATAATATAATTAATTAGTCAGATGCGCTTTTGTCACCTGTCTTGGTGCCAGGCACTGAATTAGTCATTTTGGTATCTATCCTATGCTGTATCATTGAGTCTCCAGGCAGCTCCCAGGCAGGATTGCTCTCACCATTATGTAGGCAAGGAAACTGATCAGAGAAGTGAAATAACAGACATGATTTTCTTGTGCTAGCGAGTGGCAATGTCTCAGTTCACACTTAGGTATTAGTGATCTCTACAGTCCATGTGCTTTCTGCCACCCAGACTCCCACTTCTCAGAACAATTGAAGTCTACGACCTCTCCTGGACATGAATGAATATGATCCTCTTATGTGCTCTTAGACAGTACAGCAATATTGCATCTCGATGTGAAAAATGTATAAAACAGGGGTCTTTCTACTCTCTGGACTCTTTTCTTTACCACCGGCCCCATGTTTGCAATGCCATTGAGCTTGAATGTTTCTAGGGAAGGTTTCAGATTATCACAAAGGCAACCTGAGCCCTTGTTTGGAGCTACCTGTATGCTTTGGCTGAGGACAGCTCTTCTCTGTCTGGAAAGACCATTCTCACCAATGCAGATTATGCTGGCCTTGTGGAATATGCATGCAGCAGTGGAGCACGGGGAGATTTGCCAAGCTAGCATAGGTGCTAGACACTCTTAGCAAATGGTAGATTAGCAAAGATTTAACACATGTTGTTTCCACACCCAAGTTGATGTCTCTAGAAATATTTCATCTCTTCGACTGGAATAGTAGAGGAGGTCATTGGTCTGAGGCAGAGGCATACTAAGACAGAGAAGGGAGAGGAAATGGGAGCAGTCCATCCCAAGTGCAGGCAATAAGATAGTGCATTGTCTGTTGAAAATTCTAAAACAGCAAAACACCTGCCTTAAAAAGCCAGTCTGCTTTTTATTCACTCTGCACCAACAATTCTGCGCAACAGGAGTGATAGAATGACTCCCCACCAGAGCAGACCACTCCACCCTTCACTTGTTAAACCACTGGAGATGCAGGCCTTCCTTTTCCCAACACAGTTGCAAACACTATTCAAATCAAAGGCCTTCCACAGACCTGGGGTGAAAAAGCCCGGTTGAGAATTTAGGTGGTATGCATTGTGTATGTTTGCTATTGTCTCCTTTGGGCTCTGTATATCAAAGACTTCCCACAAAGTATCTCTTACCCAAACAGCCCATGATAAATGAGATCTTAACTGTAATAAGCAGCCCTCATTCCTCAACTGCATTGTCCCTTGCAGGCACCCAGCACTTTATAGTGAACCTGAGCTTTCACATTCATTATCGCATTTTGTCCTCATAACAACCCTGGCGACTCAGAAAGGAAATGCTGTGAAGCTGGTTCACTGACCAAGTAGGACATAAGCAGGATGATCAGACAAGTTTATTCTTTTCTCACACTGATCATCTGAATGTGCACTTGAGGGGCTGGTTCTTTTTCAGCCTCTGAATGAAACCTAGAGCAGGCCCTGCAGACTTCCTTGTCACTCATAGATTTTTTTTAAAAGTTCAATTACTTTCAGTCATAACATGGTCTCACTTATGTCAAGTTCGATGTCATAACCAAAAACTTCAAACTTCTCAAGCTAAAGCAGGAAATAGGTACTGGAAGAGGTGAAAATGATTCATGTCTTCTCTAATTGCCACTCTAGAGTTTGCTCAATTTGTTGACTCATGCCATCTGCATTGTTGAAGAAGGAAGAGGGTTGAGGAAACGGGAGATACTTACATGCCTGCCCAGGTTTCCAGCTGGTGTTGGGTTCTTTTGGCCATAGCAGAAAATTAAAGCTTGTGCTTTCTTTCATAGGGCACATTCATGGGTGCTTCAGATTTCTCTGTATTAATCAGGGTTCTCCAGAAAAACAGAACGAAAAGAACATATAGAGATATATAACAGAAAAATTTTAAATATGATTTAAAAATGATGTAATTATGGAGGCTGAGAAGTCTCATGATCTATTGTCTGCAAGCTGGAGAACCAGAAAAGCTGGTGGTATGATTTAGCATGAAACTGAAGGCCTGAGAATTGGGAAAGGGGATGGTGGAGGTGTTGGTATAAGTCTCAAAGTCCAAAGGCCCAAGAACTGAAAGCTCTGATGTCTGAGAGCAGGAGAAGAAGCACGTAACAACTCATATAGAGAGAGAATGTGCCCTTTCTCTGCCTTTTGTTCCATTAAATTGGATGATGCCTGCCCACATTGGTGAGGGCAGATCTTCTTTACTCAGTCTACTTACTCAAATGCTAATCTTTTCCAGAAATGCCTTCACAGACAGATTTAAAAAACAGTGTTTTATCAGTGATGTGGGCATTCCTTAGCACAGTCAAGTTGACCCCCCAAATTAATGATTATACCCTTTAAATCAGGAAATTAATACCTGCAATTCATTTGATATGAACACTTCTACTCCAGTTGGTTCCTTATTATTCTTTCCTTATATCTAGGTATTCAGTATATATCTTCAGATATATTTTTGCTGAAGTCTTCTCACCCCTGTAGGTGACCTCCTTGGTTGAGTTCTACAGAGGCTAATAACCAGGTATCTTTGACCCACCATCAGCCATATTTTCATTTAGCTGCATGAACAACTCTAGTTGTAGCCCTTTTGATTTATTAGGCAAGAGTTAGATACAAGTCCACAGCATACTTCAAACTATAAGGCACACATATCACAGCCACAATGTAGTCTCCTTGAAACCAATCTCACTAACCTTGAGGTGAAACTTAAATATCCCATCCTACTCTCCATGACAGTGGAGAAAATCCTCTCATATTAACAATTTCCCTTAAGGAAATCCTCTCTCTAATCTCCAACACCCCTGTAGTGGCCAACTTTAATCCCTTTATACCCTCAAGTCAGTGGCAAAGATTGCACAAGGGCAGAAATGTTACAAAACTGGGCTGTCCCTACTACTTTACAAGTTTCATCTGATGTTTTAGCATCTCATTTTGAAAGGTAGGAGTGGTTGACCCTTATGGTCTTATAGCCTCACTGTTAACCAAGCCTGGAGGGGGGTGGAAATCCATTTTAACATGTGGTGACAATTATTATCCACACTTATCCATCATGCTCCTACTTCCCAAGGCCACTGAAGATTCTTACTTTAAAGTTTCTGAGTGGCTGGATTCCTTGGAAATCAAAATAACAGGATTTCAAGATTAGTCTACAGATTGTTTTAGAGGAATATTTTAAATCTCACACTACATTCTGATTGGAACTATAAAAATGTGAACCAGAAGTGTGTGATTGCATAGCACTTGAGGAAGGAGAGAGCTATGGTCCCTGTGTCGTAGTGCATATTTCCTCACTTAATAAAGTAGGCTATTATTTCCCAGCTGATGGGACCTATTATGTTTGTATACTTGCCTGCTTTTGAGAGTACCATGCATGAGTCATTTTAGATACGGATTCTGAAGAAAGATGGATAGGTGGTAGATGGATGGGTCACAGGTCCATTTGATTAGAGTCATTGCATTATGGATATTTAATTCATTACTTCATAAAGCTCTCTGAGATGATTGAATTGTGGCATACAGCATGCACTAAAAACAATCTCTCCCAGTTTGGTGTTCAGCCTCCTCTTTTCAAAGTTGCCACCAGAGATTAGCAATGCACAGGGAAACGTGATTGTTTGTTTCTAATGCTTATATTCTGAAAAACAAATGACCCATTAGGCAAAGCCTGGAGTTGAAAGAATACCAGCCAATATAATGCAGAACATACTGGAAAGCTAAGATGAGATCTTCTCCTGACTTCCTTAACAGAATGTGATAAATATCTTCCAACAAGCTCATGTATTTTTAACTTACAAAAGAAAAAAAAGAAAATGAAAAAAAAAAAAAAGGAAAAAACAACTTTCTGCTAAAAAGCAGTTTAATTAAAAGAAAGTGTAATAAAAAAGAAATAAGCACAAAAACTAGAAAATATAAAAATGCAAATGCATTTTCTTGTGCACATAGCTTTCTACTACAGGAGCAGATTAAAATTAGTATTCAGATCTATGGAATAGAGATTCCATTATTAAAGCAACTGAAGAGTTTTAATATTATAAATATGTATGACTTTGTGAAACTGTAAGAAATATATTCTGCTCAAAGTTCTACTAATGCTGAATATTTTAATGAAACTTAATGCATTTCTATACAAGTGGTATAAATTATCCACTTTAAAATTAGATAAAAACTATTTGAGAAATAATTATGAGTATGTGTTCATTAGATTGGAGTTGGAGGACTGCTGGATAAGGGCATGGGGTCAAATCCTTCATCTGCCTCCAGGCACTCAAATTCCACAATAATGCCCCTAAGCATATTATGGCAATTGAATCTCAATATTTAGAGGATTCTAATTTATTTCCACTCCTCCTTCACAAAACCAAGTCATTCATGGAAAGTACTTATTAAAAAAAAAAAAAAGGTGTAAACTTTTTTTTTCCTCCTTGGCCAGTGATCAGATCTAGCCTACAACCAGTCTCTACTACACAGACAAGGCTAATCAGTACCTGGCCCTTTCTAGATGGTAGCAAATGTTCCGATTGCACTATGCACTTAATAGCAGCACAGTTTTATCCTTGCTTTTAGGTTAATCACAAACCTACCTCTGTTTTTTTATTGAACTTAAATATATTTAGTTTTAAGATGCTATTTCTTTTCTGAATGTCTCTTTTTCTTTCTCTCTTACTGTCTTCATTTTTGTAAACTTACCCTGACTTCCCTCTGTCAAATCCTGATGCCAATGCTAGTGAAGGATGGCCCATACATACTGGAGACTGTATATATTCAGGACATGCACAACTGCACAGTTGTAATATATTTGCCACTTCAGTAAATACAGTCCTGTGCTGCATAATGACCTTTCAGTTAGTGATAGACCACATACACAATGGTGGTTCCGTAGGATTATAATGAAGCTGCCCTATACAGGTGCACCATTTTTTATCTTTTACGCTATATCTTTACTATACCTTTTCTGTGTTTAGATATGTTTAGATACACAAATACTTACCATTGTGTTACAGTCGCCTGAAGTATTCAATACAATAACATGCTGCATGGGTAGTAGCCTAGGAGGAATAGGCTATATCATAGAGCCTAGGTGTGTAGTGGGCTATACCATCTAAGTTTGTGTAAGTACAATCTATGATATTAACACAAAGACAGAATTGCCTAACCACACATTTCTCAGAATGTATGCTATTGTTAAGTGATGCATGACTTAACTTTAATATACTATAAATTATATAAACTATAATCTATAAATTAGATTCTCCCCCTGGAAAAGATTTGTTATGTTTAAACTTGTTTCAGTTTTGAAAGACTCCTAGTGTGGACTCAGCATCTGATCTCCACTGTTTTTGAATTGAATAAAAAAAAATTGCGCTTTAGACCATAGAAATTATTCTTAGTATCATTATCTTGGCTTTAAAGATCTAGAATGGAAAAATAAGGGTTGATTAAATTAAAAATGTATGTCTTTTGCAGGCATTTTCTTAGCTTTTGCCAACATTCAAAAAATGTTTGTCTTTTTATTCATATCACCCAAAGAACAAATGTAATGATGGCAATAGAGATAATATTGTGTTTATATAGTGGCTGATCATTAGCAATGTGCATTCACTTACATTATCTCTTTAATTCTCATAATAGCCTTGCACAGAATGCTTCATTAATCCCATTTTTTAGCTGAAAAAACTAAGGTTCAGAGGGTTAAGAGACTTTCCTAAGGCTATTCCTCTAGTAAGCGGCAGAAACTAAAGCTCAGATCTCTTGATGGAAAACTAAAGTTTTAGTCACAATCGGACTTTATGAAAGTATAATAAAACTGTCTTTGCATTATCAAATCTTAGTAAATGTCAATGTCTTGTCTTTTTCTGATCATCATTTGGGAGCTTTAGGCTCTCGCTTTTTCTCTCTCTCTCAATCTCTCATTTTGAGTCACTTTGGTCTGGGAAGTTGCATATGTTTTATCTGTATTTAACATCTCTATAATATTGTTGCAAATACAACATCTGATAAGAGTTTCCAAAGAGCATGTTTAGATATGCATTTGATAGCCATTTAAACAGAAAAAAATGATGGGATGACCTCATGAAGACATACACAAAACTGCTGTCAAAAAACCTTATTGACAGCTACAATGATTCGACTAACTTTTATTTCTTCCTCTATTACTTCTCATAAAAGATCCCAAGACCTTTCATATTCCAAGTCTTTAACTCACTAAAGCTAAACATCACCTTGCCCATGAAGCATAAAGATTTGAAAGAAAATCCATACTCCAAAGAAGCAATGGTAATACATACTTCCTTTATTTCAACCATTCAAAAATAATTAAGTTCACACCTGAGCAATGACCTGTCCAAGAGAAAAGAGATGTGATGAAAGATCAGGTGATTTGACAATGAGGTGCTAATAGCTTAGAGTTATTTTCATTGTGTGTTCTCTGTTGCTAGAAAGATCCTGTTCAGAACTCAAAATCAGCTATATGTTCAAACCACAGCCTGTGGCAAGGAAACACTACATCTGGCCTAAGATAGTGTGGTGGTTCAAAGTAGAACTGAGAGCTGTTTCTGAAATCTGCAGCTTTACTACTTAAAGAAAAGTTGTTCATCTTGAAAGGAACCTCAAAGAAGGTAGAGCCCAGCATTGATCAAAGTGTAGTCCCTACTCCTAGGAATTTGCAAAAATCAAGATTCTTATGCTCTGCTCCAGACTCATTTAATTTGAACTTCTGTGATTTGGCCCTGCAAGTGTCTGAATTTTTAACAAACTCTACAGTTGATTCTGCTGATGCACACGAAAGTTTGACAACTAATAATCAAAATCAGCCTTCACTTTAGATATGGAGGAATGAGGGAATTGTGATCCTGAAAAACATATCTTACCCAAGGAAAAATACATAGAATCTGAAGTGGTTCTAAATCCCAGATAGACAGATGCCCAGTTCAGTCAGTTTTACCCAAATCAATAAATGTTTGTTTCTCTTCTTTGATTCTTTCCAGACTGAGTAGGAAAAATTAATCAAAAATTAAATGCCACGTTTAGAAGGAGTTAGGTTTCACATTTTATAATTCTGAGATAATTATTCATGTTTTCATAGACTTCTGAAATTCCGCAGAACACTGAATTCATAAATATCTTCAGCAAAATCTTTTAAAGTTTTGAGTATCATTATAAAAATTAGAATTCCACAATTCCTTGATAGTTATTGCATGTAAGCAATTTGTGTGTGCAAATTGCAAAAGGCAATTCAATGTGAGGCCAAATACAATTTGCCCCCATTTCTCATTCCCAGTAATTGTGACCAGTCCTTGCCTTGTAGAGGAAACTCTGAAAGAAGGAGTAAAAACTGAAAAATAATGGTTTCTAATATAATAACTGGGTATGGTCATTCCATAGAGTTGATATTTGCGGTGAGATCAGGTGCATTGAGACTACCTTTGGAAGTAAATATAGCATTGGGATTAGAGTGATGCCATACAAGTAAAGGAGAATGAAATGTGAAGACCATTTCAAAATTTCTGATTGGTTGCATGAAATTAACCTTTTTATTACCAAAACTATCTACATACTTATTTCTATTAATATAATCTATCATAAATATTAGGTCCCCAAAAACTCAGATCCATATGCAAACAACACTTAATGAATCATATACATATTCTACTGTCTTGAAAGAATAGCACACCTGAAAGTAGAAAGACTGTCAAGATGAGTTTTGTGCGGACTAGGGATTTATTGTTGCCACAACCAACCATGCTAGTTACCTGAGTGACCATTCAAGTTTGCCTATAATCTTTAATTATAGCAGGATGACTTTCTTCCATTTGGCTTTATGGTACAATCTCTGCATTGACTTAATGAATACATGTGTGCTAGGTTTGCTACAACTAAAAAAAAATATTTTGCAAGGAAAATCCTTATTGATGACCAAAACTTCTGTGAAAATCTGTGGTTTGTTTGATGTTATAAAATGCAAGCACCTGTCTTCCTTTAAGAGCTTTACTGAAACCACTCTAGGTTGTAACAGCAAAGAAACAAACGCACGTGGTAGAAAAATTACTTTCAAAAAGTTTTTCTTTAGACACAAGTTGGTATTGATAATATATTAATGGGTATCAAAGACTAAAAAAAAAATACAGTCACTGAGAAACTGTGGTTGCATGGCCTTACTTAATGAATATACACATGAAGAACAGATTATTTAAAAATTACCCGAGTAAGGAAAACCCGGTGTTAAGAGTTATGTTCAACTTTCCCTTGCCGTTTTCAATCTCCTTCTTAAACTTTGCTAAAACTTCTATTGAATTTTACACAATAATAATAAACAATTTTTTTTTCTGAATTTATCTTTATAATTGCCTTGGCTGTTAGGAATCTTTAAACCTGTTGCTCACTTTCAGGACACATTTAAGAGTAGTAAGAAACATGATGCCAGTATAAAATTCTTCTGATTCCCTCTTAAGAACAGGGACAAAACTTCAGGTGCTAAGGTTCAAAACCGTGGTAAATCTTTTTTTGTTTCATCTTTCCATTCTTGGAATATGAGCAGGACCAGAAGCAGCAATGTTGAAATGGCACGGAAAAACACATTTCTTCCCTATTGCAGGCCTGATGAAAGCAGAAAGTACATGGACTTTTATGAGATTCTGTCCAAATGAGACTCTGGCACAAATTTACAGACCCCAGAAATTGAACTAAACTGGGTATCAGAGCTTGAGTTTCTACACCTGGAGCTATTGTATAATAAGTCATTTACATGGTGTGATTTCTTCGGAACTAGGATATGCCCTTTAACTGTGCTGGCTGTTCCTCTGGGCTGCAGAACTATTATACTGTCAAAATATCCCCATTCTTTTTAATTTCTGCTGATATTTATCATGTTTCTTTGAACATTTTATAGAAGATAGCTCCAAAATAATCCCTTGTACATCTTTTTCCAGCTATTATGTTTAAAATATGCTTGTGGAATACACACTTACAGGCAAAAACCTGGGCCAAGAAGGAATGGACAACTCACTTAACTCAGTATAGTGTTTAGAACATTCATTGGCTAAAAATATTTGCTATATTGTAAGCTAACGCCCATTGGCTGAGAAAGTTCAGCACTGTCTGCAAGCACTAGCTCTCATTGGCTGACTACATGCCATCATTCTCACCTTTTAAGGAAAGTAAGACTTTTTGCTGAACCCGAAATTTAATATACTAAATCTCTCATATTTGCTCTATTTGATTTTATATTGTTGTATTAGTTATATATTATTGCATAAAAACTTCCCTCAAAATTCCACACCTTAAAGCAATTGTTTATTATCTCAAAGAGTTTTTCCCCAGGTTCAGAATTCAGGAATAGCTAAGATAGATGGTTTTGTCGGAGTTTCTTGCGCGAGGTTCCAGCGAAGCTATGGTTTGGACTGCAGTCATCTGAAACTTTGTCCGAGGCTGAGCGTTCTGATTCTAAGCTCACTCGCTTGTGGCTGTTGGCAAGTGGCCTCAGTTCCTTGCCGAGTGGGCCTCCCCACAGGACTGATCCCAACATGACATATGGATTGGCTTTCTGGAGTGAATGATTTGAGAGATAGAGAAAGAGAGAGATAGAGAGAGAGAGAGAGAGAGAGAGAGAGAGAAAGAAAGAAAGAAAGAAAGAAAGAAAGAAAGAAAGAAAGAAAGAAAGAAAGAAAGAAAGAAGAGGAGGGGAGGGGAGGGGAGGGGAGGGGAGGGCACACTGGCTGTCATGACCTAGTCATTGACTGAATCACACACTGCTACCTTCACATTGTATTCACTACAAGCAAGTCATTAAGTCCAATCTATGCTCAGCCGGAGGAGGCAGTGGTCTTTGGGGCCATCTTAGAGGCTGAATACCATAGTCTTCATCCTGGACCCAATGACTCGCATTCCTTACATAGGCAAAATATAATCATACACCCCCAAATGGTTCTGAAGTCATCCCACTGCAGCACTAGCTCAAACTCCAGGATCTTGTTATTTAAATCAGGTCTAGGTATGGATAAGGCTCCTTTTGTGAACTAAAAGAAGCAAGTTATCTGTCCTATATGTACCCAGCATAGTGAGGCATCCAGAGAACTGTTAAAGGCACCCCTATTCACAAAGGAGGGAAAAAGGAAAAGGTGACACACAAGTCTTTGGACAGTATTAGTCTTATCCTACTCAGTCCTGCTCCTTTTCTGGAGTTTTTCTCCACTGTTCTTAATTCTTGGCTATTGGTTCATCTCCCACTCATCTTAGTCATCCTTCTTTTTCCAAGAAATGTAGCATGTGTCTGCAACTGAACGGTTTCTCAGCCAGCTTTCTGCCAGTAGAATTTTGGAAGTCCAGTGATCTCTTTTTATTTCATACTGTCTCTTTCAGTCTACTCTAGAAGTATTTCTGTTGATAAAATTCTTTTTAAAAGTTTCTGAGTCTTCTGTAAATCTTATTTGGGTCCCATACAGTAGATTGAAACAATATCTATAAATCTCTTAGAGATAAGCCCTTTGGGGCTTCTGCTAAGGGTAATCCCTTTAAATTTTTTAGAAATGTGAATAATTGAGAAGGTCTGTCAGTTACACTCTTAAAATCTTTAGAGGGCCTTTTGTCTAACTGAGTGGAGATTGACACCACCTTTGATCTTTCTGAGCTTTTAATAAAGGATTTTATAGTCATAACCTCAGTCTCATCTTTAGACCATGATGACTTCCTGAGATTTCTCTGGGTTTGAACTTTACTCAGAAGCCATTTCTTAATTTTGGCATTGTTTGTCACGTGGAGACACTGAGAATCTTCAAAACCAGCCAGTGGTGGCTTCTTTTTGTTTCATACTCCTTTCTTTAGTTTATGTCTTGCCTCTTTTATTTTACTCTTAGCAGTAAGAAGAAACCAGATAGCATCTTCAGCACCATCTGGTTGAAAGTGTCTTTGGCTAAATCACCTGTCCTCAGTTCAGTGTTCAAAATTCGATGAACAGTTGTATTCAAGGCATTTTAAGCTTTTACTAATATTCTCTTCTCAATCTTTCCAGCTTTCTAACCATTGCTTGGTTCCAAAGACCCTCTCACAGATTTCTTTTTTTTCTAGCAGCATTGGGTACCAAAATTTGCATTAAGTATCTATTTCTGTGTAACAAATTGTCTTAACATTTAGCAGTTTAAAACCCCATGAATGTACTATTTAATGCTGTTTTTGAGGATTGGGAATCTAGGAATGGCTTAGCTGAATGGTTCTGCTTCAGGATATCCCATGAAGTTGAACTCAATGTGTCGGCTGGGACTGTGGTCATTCGAACCTTTTCCTAGGGCTGGGGAATAAAATTCCAAGCTCATTCTAATAGTTTCTGGAAAAGATCTCAGCTCCTTGCCACATGGATCTCTTCATGGGACTGTACATGAAGTGACAGCTGGCGTCCCTCAGAACACATGATCGAAGAGCAAAGACAGTTACACCGTGCTGCCTTTATGACCTAGTTTCTGGGTCACTTCTGCTTTATTGCAGTTGTTGTAAGTGAATTAATAAGTCCATCCCACACTCAACAGGAGGAAATTACACAAGAATATCAATACCTACCATGAAACAAAGATCATGGGGGTCCATTTTGGAGGCTGGCTTCCTTAATTGCAATTAAAAATCAATTTACTTGAGGAAACTGTTTTATTCTTTTTTTAAAAAAATATTTCTTATTTCGAAATATTAAGGAGGTTCAAATGTTTTTGTTACATGGATAGCTTTATAATGCTTTAGTCAGGGCTGTAAGTGTGCCCATCACCTGAATATTGTTCATTGTACTTGTTAGGTAGGTTTTTGCCTCTCTCCTCCTTCCTCCACCCCCCTTCTTGCTTTCCAAAGATTTTTACTTCTTTCTGTGTCCATGTGTGCCCATCAATTAGTTCCATATTATTAGGGAGTACATGTGGTGTTGGTTTCTCCATCCTTGAGATACTTCACTTAGGATTCTTACATTGATTTGTTAACATAATTTATACTTAAGACTTTCATAGAATAATAATACCTTAGCAAGAAAATATAATTAATGGTAGCTGAAATTGCATAACACCACTTTTAGACCTATTTTTGATATCGGATCACTGCAATATCTCATATTTGATAGTGTTACACAATTTTCAAAGTCTTTATATCCAATATCTTATTTGATCCTTACATAAAGACTATGAGGTGGAGGGAATGAGTATAAACTCTTATTTCCAGATGAGAAAAACTCCCAGAAGCTTAAATATTTTGTCCAGCCATGTGGAAAGAACCCAGATCTTAGAGATGCATTTTCCAATGATGTTCTACATTATTACAAGTCTATATGCATTTCTACTGTTACAACATCACTCTCTATCCAAATTGGAGTGAGTAATCTAAGAATTAAAGGAAAGTAATGAGCTTTTAATAAGACTGCCTCATCTGTATTCTGAAATTATGATAAATGATTTTGGAAGCAGCATATAATGTAATATCCGTAACTCCTACTGAAATATAAAAACATATTTAATCATTAATGCTACTTTATAAACTTAAAACATTGAATTGAAACATCTTTATATATTTAGAGACATACATTCTCTCTTTTTATCTTTAATATTTTATCCCCCACCCACTCATTTTCAATTTCATTCACTAATCTTTAAAAATTTTCTCTAGATCAGTGATTCTCAACCATGGAATGTCTTAGTCAATATACCAAAGAAAATTTACTACTAATAATGTAATTATTATAAGACTTTCTAGATATAAATTTAAAATAAATTATGGAAATTCAAGATTATTTCTATAATAAAACCACTTTCATTTACTGACATTCTGATATAGACAGATTATAAAGATAGACAGATGGTTTAAAGCATAATTAGAGTAGTACATATTAATACAATGAAAATCAAATATAACTGGTAGATTATATTATTTATACTATAGTTTGTAATAAAGAGTCATTACTAATATATGGTCGGAGTCAGATTTCACATATGGGATGGATTCAAAATCAGTTCAGTGCATAAAGCTAATTTTAATAATAATCAAAACATATCCTGGAAAATTTAAGTAGCCAATGAAGTGGATTAAGTACTTCATACACGATTCTTTATTAAGCCCAAAAAGTTTTTCTTCAGGGTAAGAAATAGATTTCTGGTTCTAGCTTATGTACATGTGTGTGTCTGTGTGTATGTGTTTGTTGGAGGTGACAGAGTGGTGGGAGGGTATCAGCAGTACCATTGATAAATAGGTGAATAGGCATAGCAAACTCACCTGTGTTTACTCTGAGCCCCCACACAGGCCAAATGGCAAGTAGAAATGTATAGCACTATTTATGTTTTTTGTTTTGCTTTATTTTTTTTCTCTTTTTTGGTTTTGCTGAGTAGATAGCTGTCTCAGCATAAGTTCATAAAATACATGATGTAAATACTTTGTGTCATTAGCTGTGGTGTTGCTTGCAAATAATTACAGTTTTTAAATTCAGTGCAAAAATGTTTTCAGGTTTTCTTAATATATGACTATGTTATGGAAACACAGCAAGCCTGTGAACATTACCTGTCACATGTGTGGCTGCAGTAGAAAGCTTTAGGACTACTGAAGTTACTCCCAACTTTGGCATTGTGGTCCTTGGGAAATGACAATTTCCTCATGTGGCATATATTTTAGACAGAAAAAAAAGTGGTTGTAGGCTGGGTGCAGTGGCTCACACCTGTAATAGTAGCACTTTGGGAGGCCAAGGAGGATGATTGCTTGAGGTCAGGAGATCGAGACCAGTCTGAGCAAGAGTGAGACCCCATTTCTATAAAAAATAGAAAAATTAGCTGGGCATGGTGGTGCATGCCTATAGCCCCAGCTACTTGGGAAGCTGAGGCAGGAAGATGGCTTGAGCCCAGGAGTACAAGGTTGCAGTGAGCTATGATGAGGCCACTACACTCCACCCTGGATGACAGAGTGAGACCCTGTCTCAGAAAAAACAAAAATAAAAACAAAAACAAAAAAACCCCAAAGTGGTTATGGAGGGATACAGAGAGTCTCTAAATGTGGCCAGTGTCCTACTGCTGGGTTTTTATGAAGCCATTGTGTCATATATCATATATTGTCATATGATATATATATATATATGAAAGTGTTAAAGTAAATTAAAGTGTTTCACAAATTATATATGATTTAAATAATACCACGTCTTTTCTATCTTTCCTACAAATCTTAAAATTTTTGTACTTCAGTTTCTAATCTGGTTTTCTTTTTAAATTTTAGCAAGGAAATAGTATGTTTTTTTCAAAAGTACCATTTCCTTGCATTGGTTTCTTTGCTTTGCTTTCCTCTAAGTAAAAGACTATCTTACTGGATGTCCCAAAGAGTTTTATGGAAAATACAAATTGTCTGTGGTTTTGATGTATTTTTTTAAAGGGAAGTTTCATCTTTAACTAAGTGTTAAAATTCTTGGTTAAATTAAGGTATCTTAGCTTCTCTATTTCAGGATTTCCTTGGAATTTTGGTGACTAGTATACATTATGAATTATAAAATAAATAGCATTTTGAAATGCATAAACATTTTTGGAATACAGAACATTCTCCCATTCTCCCTATTTATTCCAGAAATATTTATTATTTTTCTTTTATGGAAAACATTGTTCTTCTTTCAACATTTGTTTATTCATGGCATTCTGAGCTTTCTGACTTGAAAGTGGAATTTGAAGATCCCACTGTGAATTAAGCATATTTCAGAATCATTTTGTGTATGTCAATATCAATGTTAGGTATCTCTGCACCAAAGCTCATACTCAAAGCCATATAAAGGCACAGTGAAATACAGGCAGTCATAGTAATAGATTAACATTATATTTATTCTCAAATGACCTTGTTTAAGTTTTTTTATGTAATATTAACGTTATTATCTTTACTATATCCATGTGAGGAGATGGGTGATTTGTCCCAAGTCACAGCTAGTAAGTGACAGAGCTGGGACATGAACTCATATGCTCTGTTTTCATGTTCAATACTCTATCCACAGTGTCAAATATATTTAAATGTGTTATATAAAACATACATTCCCATATCCACTTTGCCTATTTCCCCACTGTCCTGATTGCTTTTGAGAAGTAAGAAGTCTAAAATATTTTAATAAAAATGATATCATGGAAAAATGGTGCTTCCAGATGTGCTGAAGAAAAACACAACAGTTGTTTAGGAATTTATCTTGCTTTCATGTATCACATTTCTAGAATAGCACTTCATTCATTACTGAAATATAACTCTCTGGTGTTAAATAAAACAACAGGTGAACAATATGTACAATATCATGACACGATTGTTGACAAGGTGTGAGAAAAATAAACTTGCTGAAAGAAACTAAAAAAACTCTACAAATGCCAGTTAGAATTAAAACAGCACGGATAAGACAAAATGTTACATGTCTTGGGGCACAGCCAAACTATACATTTTTCATGTAACAAAATTGACATAGCCTTCTCAAAGTCAGCAAAATTTCATAATTGGATAGCTTTAAAATTGTGAGGCAGACTCATTGTATGAGGCCAGTATTTTTCTGATACCAAAAACCAGAAAAAGAAACTTAGAGACAAATGTCTCTCATGAGCGTAAATTCAAAAATCTTAACAAGATATTAGAAAATCAAATCTAGCAAGTATGAAAAGACTGTCACGTGAAGATCGAGAGATTTAGTCCAAGTATGTAAGGAAGGGATAATGCTTAACAATTAAAATTAATCAATATTATCCACCATTTCAATAGGCTAAAGAAAAAAAATCATGTGAGCATAGCAATTGATGCAAAAAAAGAATTTGACAAAATTCATATCCACTCAAAATAAAAACTTTCAGTAAAGTAGAAGTAAAGAGCATCCTCAAAATGATAAAGAAAAACACTTCCACAAAAAAGATTAAAGTTGATATCACATTAATGTTGGAAAACTGAGTACCTTCCCCTTAATTTGGGGAAAAAGACATTGCACTTGCCACATTTATTTGACATTGTACTGGAAATTCTAGCCAGCATACTAAGGCAAAAAAATAAAAAATAAAAAAAGGAAGATTAGAAAAGAAGAAATAAAATTGTACCTATTTGCAAATGCCTTTATTGTCTATAAAAAAATTCAAAGAATCTACAAAAGAATTCTTAGAATTAATGTATGAGTCCAGCAAGGTTGCAGAATAAAAGATCAACAAATAAAAATAAACTGCATTTTTACACACTAACAGTGAACTTATAGAAGTTGAAGCAAAAAATACTGTAACATTTACATTGCTTCAAAGAAAGTGAAATACTTCTAACTAAATCTAACAAAACATGTGCAGAATTTCTATGCTGAAAATTACAAAATGCCGCTGAACAAAATCAAAGAAGATCCAAAACAGAGGCATAATGTGTTCACCGATTGGAAAGCTCAACATTAGGGAAGATGTTGATATTCCTCCAGATTAGTTTACAGATTTAATACAATTTCTATCAAAATCCCAGCAAAAATGTTTATACAAATAGAAAAGCTTATTCTAAAAATTATATGGAAAATCAAAAATCCTGTAAAACTTACCTAATTTTTAAAATTAAAGAATAAAGTGGAAAGAAATTGGGATGTTAAAGTTTACTATATAGATACACTGTCAAGACAGTGTGATATTAACAAAGGGATACAGACATTGATCAATGGAACAGAATAGAGTATCCATAAATATACCCACACAAATATGCTCAACTTATTTTCAATTAAAGTGCAAAAGAAATTCAGTGGAGAATACTAACCTTTTAACAAATAGTATTAGAGCAAAAAAAAAAAAAAAGAAAGAAAAAAGAAAATGGGATAAATGAATAATAATAATTAAAAAATCCCAAGAACATTGATTTAAACCTCTTGCCTTACACAGAAATTAACTCAAAATGGATTCCAAATTTAAATCTAAAATATAAAAGTCTAAAAATTTTAGACAGAAATATAGGAGAAAATCTTTGGGACCTAACAGTAGGTGACTAGTTCTTACATTGACACCAATAGCATGATACATAAAAGGAAATTTTAATAAATTAGACCTCATAATAATTAAAAACTTTTGCTTTATTAAGAGGATAAAAAGACCAGTTACACACTTAGGTACCTATCTTGGGTGAAAATGTTTGCAAATCACATATCTGACAAAAGACATGCATTAGGAATATAACAAACTCTTAAAACTCAACAATTAAAAAATAGGCAAGAGACTTGAACAGACATTTCACTGAAGAGGATATACTGATGGCTAATAAACACCTAAAAAGATGTTCAACATAGTTAGTTATTGAGGAAATTCAATTTAAAATCAAAATGGAAGTTTATGTGTAGGAATAACCACACCTAGTGATAGTGATATCAGATTGGCTAAAAAAAAAAAAAAAAAAAAAAAAAAGTAACAGCATCAAATGCTGGAGAAGATGCAAAAAACAGGATCATTCATACATTGATGGTAGGAATGTAAAATGGTACGGCCAAGCTGGAAAATAGTTTGGCAGTTTCCCATAAAACTTAACATGCAACTACAAACAACCTATCATATTCCTAGGTATTTATCCCAGCTGCTTCAAAGATGAAAAGCAATGGATAAACAGGAAGAGGTTGTGAACAGGTAACTCAGAGAAAAACATAATATATATGACTGACACACATAGGAGCCAAGCCAACCTCAATGTCTGGTTCAATCCTGAAGAGTACAGAAGATGACTCCATGCTTAAGTTACTTTTATTTCTGTCTTTACTGGTCCAGCAAACAAGAAATTAAACAGGATAAGCATGAAATGAGAATACAGTTGAGTAGACAAGTCCCCAGGCCCTCCCTTCCTCAGGGAGATTGGCTTATGGTTCTTTGGTCAAGACAGCCTTGGTAGAAGAAGAAATCCACAAGATCAGAGGAACTCAGAGCCTCAGATTCGTAGTTTTTGCACCATCTGGTTGGGAGAAAGCTTCTCAAACCTCAGGGGTTCATCTAGTCTCACATAAGATTGCCTACTTTATGGTTCTTATTTCTGAGGCACAGGACTTACTGCAGAACTATCTGTGCCATGCCACATACACATAAAAGAAGCTCCATCCAATTTAAGAATGAAGGATCCATCTATCATCTGTCTACCTATCTCTATACACACACACACACACAGAGAGAGAGAGAGAGAGAATGAATCTATTTAATCTTGATAATTGGCAAGAGTATATTGAATAGACCCAATTATTGAGGAGAGAAAAATCAATACAATCATTTTCAGAGTGGGCAATGTTCACCTTTACTTAAGCCCTGTGATCCTGGAAAGTGGCAATGGTAAAGAAATCCCTTATATCCCCTCTCAGAAATGGCTGATTGAGAAGGACCATCCTACCCTATGTGACTTAGATAAGATTCATGGATGACCACCATATTTACCCATAACAAGATGAGACACAACCCTTCAAATTCCTGGATTTTATTTCACAAATGATTATCTCAACTATTTGTCCCCACTTACCAATCTGGACAAAATGCTCCCTAACTTAACTTAACCAAACTTTGATTAGACTATCTCCCTCCACAGCCCCCTGAACTTTGACCCACCTGTGAACATTGGTCCACACAGAACAGCCTTTCCTGAACATCCTCTCCCAAAGATCAGCTGACTTCAGGTAAAAAATATTCTTGATCAACTGTCACATTATGCCACCTGCTCAGCCCACTCCCAAACCTGGTTCTTAATCACCTAGTTTTCTCCTTCCTGGGAGAGAAAAGCCTTTTTCTGCCAGACCTTTGAGATGCCTACAGATGATACAATTCTTGAATTCTCATTCTGTAGCAATAGCTCCACCCTCTCTATTGCAGTAGTCCTCCTCCCTCTCTTTCAATAATTCTCCTCCCTCTATTGCAATAGTCCTTTCGAATAAAGCTTCTTGTCTACATCTGGATTTGCTTTTATTCAACAGAAGGAAATTTAGCAATGTCTATAAAAACTCAAAATGAATATATTATTTTACTCTTAACTCCTCTCTTCAATTGTTTTTACAAAAATATTCACCCAAGTATGACAAAAATGTATCAAAAATGTTCACTCCATTTTTTAGATACTTCACTTAGAATCATGGTCTCCAGTTCCATCCATATTGTCGCAAAAGGCATTAAGTTATCCTTATTCATGGCTGAGTAGTGTTCCATTGCATACATATACTACACTTTGTTAATTTACTCATGAATTAATGGGAATTTTGGTTGATTTCCCATCTTTGAAATTGTGAATCGACAGAGCGTTCTGTCATGTTTTTATATGTTTGTTGAATAAGTTGCCTTTTAAAAATGTTTTAAAAAAGAATATTCACTCCAGCCTTACTTAAAATAATAAAAACAAACACAAAAGAAAACATTTTAAACCTAGAAACAATCTACATACTTATCAATAGGCACTCCTAAATAAATCGTTATCCATGCATTAGAACATAATAGTTGTAATAATAAAAAAAAATTACTTCTGATTATGTTGATATAGGAAGAGGACCATGAGGTTAAAAGAAAAAAGCAGCATATATAAAAATATAGTGTGATTCCATTTGTCCAAATTTGTGTGCCCATACATACACACACACAAACACACACATGCACAAAGATCTATAGATACACCTATATGGATCTATATCTATAGATCTTTTTGTGTATTATATTTGTAAATATATAGAGATCTATAGATATACATATCTCTATGCAGATATGCATATACATACATACCCAAACATATAGGTATACACACATATACACACACAGAGAGAAAGAGAGACACAAAGAGAGAGAGAGAGGAAAAAAGAAAAAATGTATATACTTACTAATTTTTTCTGGAACTATATAATCTGATAGCAGTCACCAATTCAAAGTAGGATTTGGATTTAGAGAAAAGGAGGAAGGGACTTAGTAGTTTTCTTTATACACTTCTCTTTCTCCTGTTTGGATGTTTTACAATGTACAAACACATGTGTATGTGTATGTATGTATATGTAACATTTGTCTCTAAAAATTCATTTTTAAAATAATCATATAGTAAACTACATTTTTGTGTGTACAGTTTAATAAATTCTGACATGCCTAGATTTATGCAACCACCACAAGAATTAGGGTACAGAACAGTTTCATTACCCTAAATTCTCCTCATGTGATCCCTTTACAGTCACAATCTTTCCCTATTCTTAACCCTCAAAACCACTGGTCTGTTCTCTGTTACTGTTGTTTTCATACAAAATTTCAAGATTGGCTTTTTTTCTCTCAGCATAATACCCTTGAGATCCAACCAAGATGTTGCCTGTATCAATAGTTTGTTCCTTTTTATTGCTAAGTTATTTTCCATTGTTTCGACCTACCATCGTTATCTATTAATTATTGGAGGACCTTTGGATTATTTCTAGTTTTTTGAAAATTATAGAGCTTTGACAAATATTTGCATACTTTTTGTGTGTGTGTTCATAAGGTTTCATTTTTCTAGGGCACATGCCCAGGAGTGGAATTACTGGGTCACATATAAAGAGGATGTTGAAGCTGATAAAAAGTTGGTCAGAGCCACAGAGTGGCTGTACATCACATATTTTTTTACAAAAAAATATCCAATTAAAATTATACGGGATATGTGGCCATAAATGTTTTCATGAGGCATTTGATTCTCAAGGATATTTATGTTGTAGGGAGCCCTGAATTCTTCAGGACATTTGAAATACTTCTTTCTAGATACAGAAGGGTTGCCAGATAGGCAGGAAGATAAATTAAAATATTTACATGATATTACTTGAGCTGTTGACATTCTGTGGGTCCTAAAACATTGTATTGAAAAACATTCAATACAACTTTATGTATATGAGATTTAGCAATTTGGGACTGATGAGGACTGATTCAGAACTCTCCTTTCTAAAGTTAAGTCACAATAACAAGAATGGTAACTTAGAAGCACAAACCGAGCTTGGTCAAGGTCACTAGGTCATCTAATACTCAAATTTATTGCAAACTCAGGTACGATTATAGCCATATCTAGGGTGGATAAGAGAGAGACTTCCAATCCAATATTTGAAAGTTTTCCAGCATCTCTCTTACTTGGAAGTCAGGCAGGGCATTAGAAAGCAATCTTTAAATCGTATTTCCTTATCCTTAAACTAGAGGCTTTTGTGTGTTTGTATTTGTTGTTAGTTTCCACTCCTAATCCCTGCCCAAATAGCTTTTCTCTGTTCTACTTCATTTACTTATTCAAGGTCTGATGATCTTTTTTTTTTTTTTTAGCAGCCCAGCATATTTTTAGACTCTTTGACTAGTCATTCATTCATTCATCCATTCATTCCAACTTATTTTCTAAGTGCTTACTATATTTTAGACATGCAACAGGAAACACAACAGACAAAACAGCCACTCACAAGGAGTTTAAATCCAATAAGTAAAGAGAGACAAAAGACATTTTATACAGTGATAGACACTAGCAAAGAATTAAAATAATGAGACACGATAGAGAGTGGCCAGGTGTCTCTTGTCACCTGGGTGAGTGGTCAGGGAATATGTTCTGAACAGGATTGAGGGAGTTGAGATCTAAATGACTAGAAGAAGCAGTTCTAGGAGGGCTGAGATTAAAAACATCCAAGGCAGGGAGAGCAGGTGGTGTTGAGGCCCTAACAGAGGTGTGCTTGCCAGAAGAAGAAAGACCAGTGTAGGTAGCAAAGAATGGACAAGCGGGTAAGAGGATGTGAGAGTTGTATCCAATAACACTTTGCAAACCAGAGTAGAAGTCTCTGTTGGCCTCATAGTGTGATGGGAATTTTATAGAAGATTTTAAGTAGAAGAATGACATGACTGGGTTTATGTCTGTGAAGTCACTCTGGATGCTGTGTGGGGAAAGGAAAGAAAGCAAGGGCACCAGAATGGAAGATATATCAGTGGTCTTGGGAGACTTGACAGTGACTTGAACTAGGCTGTAGTAGTATAGAAAGAAAGATAGGGACAAAATTGAGATATAACAAAGGAGTTAAAGAGTGGAAGGCTATTTTTCCTATTATTTCAATTTAGGAATTCTATAGCTTAGATGCTCATTCTCTGTGTGGCTGCTGAAACTATAGAGAACAGAGGTTTAAAGCAACTGTTGTGCTTGGTGTCAGATGATGGAAAAAATGAAGTGTCTCTGGAAATCTTTCACTACTAATTGAATTATAAAATGTCAGGGCCTCACAGTAAGTGTATAAAAGTACCAGAAAGTTCCTCCACTCCAGGGATAAGCATCAACAGTTCCACTCTTCTATATCTTCTCTTAAATACAAATCCTGCTTAGTAAAGGACGAGGGTCATTATGGTAATGAGCAGAGGAGCTAAAAGAAGATATGAAATCAATAGATATATCAAGAAAAACATTTGTAAGAAGCTTTCTTCTCTGACCTGGGTGTTGAATGCCATATTGCTTGCCCTCATATGGCAGGTTATCATCACTCAAACACTATAATTCCCAATGATCCTATGAACTATTTTGGTCATTGTCTCACATTCAATGTTCTGTGACTTTAGGAAGAATGTATCTATTAAAGATGGGTATAGAGGGTTTATAATAGCAATGACATACTTAACGTTTCTGAGCTCTAATTTGTTCATCTGTAAAGTGGGAAGAATAATACTTATCCATATCAATTATTCTAATTACACTTATTTTAAGGAGAAAATCTAATATATAAAACATGCTATGTATATGGTGTGTAGCATATGCTCAATGAATGCTGGCTATTGTTATTTACTGTTAGAATTTGGAACACCTCTTCATATATGGGGCCCCCAACCAATAAGTAAAAGAGAGAAGAATCCAACGTAAGAATGGAGAGTTGACAAGAGCTTTGGAGAGTACTCAGAGTTTAGTTGGGTAGAATAGGCATGGAGGGCTAAACAATATAATTGACATGCACAAGAAGAAGTGAATGAGGATTATATAGAAGGTATTATATAAAGAATTTTCAATCAGAGGCCTTTTCCAGACAATGAGCTATACCTGGCACACAGGATCTGAGTGTGGTTAGCACAGAGACTGTCTGTGAAGCATGGCTGTCATTCTCCATGAAAATTTTTTTGTTGAGACACTAGATCCTGCATCTGGAAAGTGTGATTTGGTTTTTTAAGAAAAATTCCCATTCTTCCTTATTGGCAAATAATGAAGCTTGGAGATGCTGGCCATTAAGGTTGCTTAAGAACTGGGCAGGATTATAGCTGTATGTGGTGATACCTCACATCTGAGTCTCCACTCGGGGGGAAGATGGAGACAACAAAAACTGTTGGGCAGTAGATGCTAACTCTGAGTCATGACCAAGTCCTCTGTCTTGAACCTTTCAATTTCAGAGTCTACGAAGTCTCCCTGGAGTGAAAGTAGTAGAAAACAAATTCCCACTAGGGTCTCCTTTTTCCACTTTTTCCTCAAGTCCCTCAAAAAGGAGGGTTGTGGTTTGTTAAGGTTTTGGGGAATCTCTCCAGCGTCTCTATTATGAGCCAGGGTTTACTATCTTTCCTCAGAGCTTTGGAAGAAGAACTAGAGATTCTCATAGCAGCTTGTTTTTATCCCTTTCCATTCCTGCATAGATCTTACAGGAAAAAGTCATATAGCTTCATTTACAACCTAAGTATAGGAGCATAAGTTGGTTTATTCTTCCCTTAGCTACTGGAAGCCTAGTAGGGATAGAATTCTTCAAGGAAACATCGCAAATGCTGTGTCATCTTTCTCAAATTAATTTTAGCACGTCTAAAATAATTGCATTTCCCTTCATCTTCACTACCTTTTTCAGCTTAACAAACAGACCAGATGTTACTAAATTGTGATCTTCTTTATAGTACAAGTCTGTGGTCTCCAGGGTTTTAGGCTCATATGCACAGCCTCTCTATTGTCACATGCCCAGGGAATGCGGCTGTGTTTGGGGTTAGTAAATTTGAAGACATTAATTTTATTTAGCATTTCCTCAGCAATAGCTCTGCATTCACTAATGGCACCTTAAGTCCCTTGGGAGAGTCACACATTAATGCAGAAATACACAAATTGTCACGACTGCAAAAGTGAGAGAAGATTTTTTAACTCCCAAGTAGCCAGCACATTTTTATGGGAGAAAATAATCAGATATACAGTTCAAAATTTTAGTTCATGCCATTTGGAATGAAAGATAATTTTATTTTTTTCAGAAACACACCAGGACTCTCAAACTTAAAAAAAAACAAAACCACAAGTATTTAAATGTATCCTTTTTTGTTAGAAAGTATTAGGTCAAAATAATTAGATACATGTGAAATCACTTGACAGTTTGCTTATAATATAAATGGGCCCTAAATAGATGCTGGTGGCTAGCATCTGTGGCAATCTCAGTATTGCCTTAGAGTATGTTGGAATTGTATCAGGTAGAGAAAATGGAAAGATTCTTTACAGTTGGAAAATACATATAATGACATCTACTTTTTATATTCTCATATAGAAAAAATTGAGTTTTAGAGAAGGCAAGCTATTAGGGAGGCCCTAGGATTAGGAAGGAAGCAGGAGGAATTAATGGATATTGGATCCAGAAATCAGTTTGAATTTTTTGCCTGATTTATATGATCTCTGTGACTTTGGGCAAATTAGTGAGCTTCTTCTATCTTTGGTGTCCTCACTTGTATAATGGAAATAATAATATATAGCTCACTGAATTATTATCTAGGGGTGAAATGAGATACATTTTGTAAAATTATTTTATAAACTACAGAAAACTATCAGGTATGCTTATTGTTATTTGAAAAGGCAAAAGTAACATTTATTGTGTTTATGTAACATTCCAGACACGTTTCCTAAGAGCTTTGCATATCCATATCCATGCCATATTTTGCGAAGATTGTATTATATTTTTAATCCTTACAATTGAGAAAACTAAATTGAGGCTTAGGATGGCAAGTGTCTAGCTCAAGGTCACAGTCAGTGAATGGTAGAACATAATTTTAAACTTGGCCTCAGCTCTTGCCGCCACCTTTTATATTAACCTTACCCAGATAGTTCTAATGTAAAGGTTCCATTGGTGTTTTGACTCAATTCACAGGAATATCCATTTTAAAGACATTTCAATAAAGCTGATAAAAATGAGGAATTTAGTGTTTAACTTGTTTTATCACTTAGAAAGTAAATATTCCCTTTCTCTAGTGAGATCACTGTGGTAGGTAAAAGTACCAGAGAAGATAGGACCAGTTTTCTCCCACATCAGGCAGAGGTAGTATTGGTTGTTCAGGAAATTAAATGGTCCTGTTTATACCATTGTGCCAAAAATGCCTGAAAGGGCCCTTTTAAACATTGTTAATTCCAAAGAAATGGATGTTCTTCTTCAGTGAATTTTTTTTATGCTGATTGTTTACATGATATCTGTACACATTAGATGTTTTATGGCCTTAGTTCTACAATTCTTGCTCTGTGTGTGTATTTACATTTATATATATCAATATTCTCAAACAGGGACATAGTACTACCCCCCAAGCTCCCCATACCTCCTCCCCCCACTGGGGATATTTGGCAATTTGAACATTTTTGTTTTCACAACCTAGGGGATAGGGCTACTACTGGTATCTAGTGGGTAGAACCAGTGATGCTGCTAAATATCTAATAATGTACAGGACTGCCCCTATAATGAAGAGGTATCTGGCTCAAAATGTCAATAAAAATAATCCTTTTCATCAAAATAAAGTTGCATTATTTTTGAAACAGTTGAATTACCTTATGGATACTCGCAAAAATCATTGCAAGGTAGAAAGGTTTCTCTTTAATTTGTAGATGAGGAAATTGAGGTTTGAAAGGGAAAATTGACTGTACCAAGTCATATGATTAGGAAAGTGAAAGTGTCAGGGCATGAAAATTAACCTCCAGCCCCTTCACATCCTACTTTCCATATTTTCCTTGTAATCTCCTTGTAGAAAAAGACCCATGCTCCAGTCTTCTTCTCTTCAAGTGCAGCACAGTACCTTCCACTTGCAAGAGCTTCAAAATATGTGTTCGTTGATTGACTAATTGTAAAGAACATAGAGGACAATCACCCATGTTGTTCTCTCCAAATTTTTTTTAAAGAAATGTCAACTCAGACCGTTAGGCAAATTTCTGTGTAAATTCCACATGCATTTTCTGTTTCTTACAAATAAAAATGCTATAGTATTTCTGTTTTTATAATTTTGCTCTGGTATAAATCTTAGAGCACATCAAAAATGTAAGAACCTAAAGCTTTCAGGTAGCAGATGTAGTCATTCGTGGCTTCCTCTTAGCTTTAAATATGCACAGGCAGAAGAGCCAGGAGGAAGAACCAGCTTTTTGAGTGACAGCACATTTCAAAGGCAGGTAAAGGACAAACTAGAACAGAACTGGGGGTAATGCATTTAAAACAAAAATCACAAACAAAACCAAAACAAAACAAAAAACAGAACATGTATGGCTCTCTTCCCAGATTCCCACCCCAAAACTAATTTATTAAGGTGGTATAATACTGTGCAACAATAGCAAGGCTGGTTTGGCTTTATATTTAGCTCAAGAAGTAATTAAAGACAGAAAGAAAAGAACACTCATACTTTACATGATGAACAAATCACAAGATGTTCAACACATTTGTTTAGCAGACAGTAGAAACAATCCACCTGCAAGTTTTGAAATGTTCTCCAAACTTGGGGTGAACTATTCTAAAGCAAAGCAATCAGTTAATTTGGTCACTTCAGTAGGGATAAAAACAAACTCATAGTTATTTGGCAATATGTCAAGATATGTTCTGAAAGAGAAAAAAAACGCACATATTCTAAAACTGATGATTTGGCTGAAATTTTCACTTTTTAATTGGTGGCTTCTGTTCTGAGGAAGGCTATTTTTTTATTTTTAGCATTCTTTACCTTCTTCAATGTTTACAGCCCCATTTTTCTCTCATCTTCTGTCTTTCAGAGACTCTAGCTATGGAAGCTAATCTTATGTTTTTACTAGGAACTAATCTTAAATTTTACATTTACTCATTTTTCTACCTTATGTATAAGTGTATATTGAATTTCTTTTTAAAAATGAGAACAAAATTAACTATAAATGTTTGCTATGAGTGCTTACTATTTAACACTGAAATGTTGAATGGAAGATAAGAACAGACTTGTGGTCAACATAGGAGATCATGACTTCAGTTTTTGTTTAATTTCAACTTTAGTTTTATACTTTCTCAATATTTGCAAAGACTGTATAGGAGAGAATAATATTTTTTGAAAACTTTCTTCATAAAAAACTTTTTATTATATAAATATATAAACATAAATGCATATAATAAATTTTAGTGCTTCCCTGACCTAAGATGAATGAAAATCTTCCCCTCCCCTTTAGTCTTTCCTTATATGATCTGATGATTTAAAACATTTCTGAATAGCTTGGATTTAAATATAAATCCATGGCATTTGATGAAAAATACTTGATACAGTAAAGTAATGTTATCAGAAAGTAAATAAGTCAAATGGTCTTCATTGTTATTTTAGAGCTGGTGATGTGCGTGCTCACACGGAGCATCTTAAATCAACTCCAGTGTTTCTCTGAACAATATTTTTTCTTTCTTCCTCTCACCTCCTCCCACATACTCCAAATCAAATTCCTAGAAAACAAGAAGCTTAATTGTCTTCAAGGACAGATCCCTGTCTGTGAACTCACATGGGGATTCATACAACTTGATTTCTTAAGGGATCCCTTTGCATTGAAATTATTTTATAAGGCTAAGAAAAACCTGAGATCATACTTTAGTCTAAGTTTACATATTCTATTACATTTTAAACTGCATTAAATAAAAAGGCATGAGAGTATTTTTCAGAGAACAGGAGTGAGTGAATTTTTCCCAATCACTTGACTTCAAAGGATTGGACTGATTACTCTTATCCGACCATGTTGAAAGTATTGGCAGTGTTGACATGATGCTGTCTTAATATCCAGCATGAGAAAAAAAAACATTTGATTGTGTCTTGTAGCATTTCTTTTTCACACCCCATTCTACTCCTGCCTGCCTTACAGCAGTTGACTGCGACATTCTCCCTTTTCTACACAGTTACAGCAGATGTATGCTGCTTCAGTGCTGATGTGCAGGGTAGCAACACCTCCTGGGCAATGACCTTGTCATGTGACATGCGATATGGCTCTATGATGCTAGGAAACAGCAGCAGCAGGCCAACCAAGCTTGCAGCCATCCAAAATGGCATGATTCGTTTTGATCAAAGAATCAAGATGACTTGCAGACTAAGAGAAATAGCTCTAACCCAAAGGACAGTCCTTCTATAAACATCCTATTAGGTGACACATTCTACCCTTGTTTATTCACTTACATGTGAAAAAAAAAATAGCTGTCTTCTCACTGCTATATTTAAATACAAAAAAAAAGACTATATACATAAATATTTGTATTTATTAATGCTTTTTATTATCTTTGAGATAATTAAAGGATTTTGTAACTTATGAACTATGAATTCTTCCTAATCTTATGCATGTTTAGGGTGAGAGATAAAGCTATTGGCTTCTTTAGAGATCTAGGAAAAATTAGGACATTTTTCTGGATTAAAAAATAGGTACATCTCATATTTGAAATTTACAACTTGCTATATAGCCTGAATGTTTGTGCCCTTCCATCTCCAAATTCATGTGTTGACACCTAACCAACAAGGTGACGGTACTAGGGGGTGAGGTCTTTTGAGAGATAATTAGGTCATGGAGTCTCCCTGTCATGAGTGGATTAGTTCCCCTATAAAAGGCTTCAGAGAGCTGCCTTGACCCTTTCACCATGTGAGGACACAGAAGGAGCCATCTAAGAACCAGGAAGTAGACCCTCACCAGATGCTGAATCTGTCAGACACCTTGATCTTGGAAATTTCTCTACCTCCAGAATTGTGAGAAATAAATGTCTGGTGTTTCTAAGCCACCCAGTTTACAGTATTTTGTTAAAGCAGCCTGACTTGTACAGACTAAAACATAGCTATACTTTGTCAAGAGCTTCTAAGAAATAAAGATTTAGGAGAAAAAAAAAAACTGAAAGGAAAATAATTATTTCTTATTAATAAAAGACTAGATATAAGCTTAAGAAAGCAAAAATCATATAGAAGACACTATACATCCACTTTTGGCTTTACTTTTCAGCATTTGTTTGCAATGTTATACACTTTTCCTTAGTTTTGTAGGATTTAACTATTTTTCTTTTTTAAGATATTTGTGTAAAGATCTCCTTTCCTCTCTCCCTCCCTTCCTTCCTTCTGTCCTATGCTTTTTTTCTGATGACTTTCTAAATTTATCTTAGATTGGAAATTAAGGCAAATTAATTTTGTATTGTCTTTGAGATATGAACAGAAAACAAAGGAAAATACTATTTTGTAGGTCTTGAGTTTAAAAACTTAAGTTGAAAGTCTTTACCTTCAAAGATATTATAATAGCTACAAAATCAAAATATATGAATCATATTTTTTTCAGTTTAAAAAAAGTCTTTGTCCAGTTAAATAGTGAATTAATGTCCTCATCTGAATTCTACTCCAACAGGTTATTTGCTCCATTTTCTAACCATTTTACCAACTAATCATTGTTACCTGCCTCATTTGCATTATCTTTGGTATGCAGAACACATTCTCTTAAAACAACTAGAACTATCTTCCTGTCTTCTGAGCACTATCATTTAGAAAAAACGGATTATCAAAGTTAGCAATATCTGTATCAATTTAAGATTCTCCCAAGTTTTACTTCAAGTGCTTATCTTTAGGTGCTTTGATATTTAATGTTTCTAGGATCTACAGAAGTTAACTGAAAAACCAAATGGTGGTAGAGTGTATAAGGCTGCGGGTAAAAGGCTATGCCTTAATTTGGCAAAGTGACTTTAAATTAGGCTCCAGTCTCAGCTGGTTCCCCATTGTTTTGTTCCATTAATGTAATTTTAGAGAAAACTTTCAAATACTGACCTTTGTAAAATCTTCTACAGCCATTGGATTGTCTCCTTAACAGAAAATGAGAGAAGAAAAATATCAGGAAAAGCAAGGATTAACTCAACCTTGTATTACAGTGATTGCAACCCTGCTCTAAATCAATGATTGTACAATTTACGAGAATAACCAGAGTAACCCAGTGACTCAATGTTGCAGAATGCTAATCTTCAGACTCAGGGTCAGCAACAGCAAGAGGATTAAAGACATAGCCACTCACAACCAGCGCCAGCATGAAGGCTGACCACATTTCACTGATACAAGCCACAGAAAACATGAAACTACTTTAGAAGTTACTTTAGTATCAGAAATTATGAAGCATGCAATTGTGACTCTTTTCTTGATTACTTCAGCTGCCTTTAATTTTTTTAACTCTATCCACCTAATAAAGAGCTTTGTTCACTAAAGATACTTTGACCACTGTGTTTTTCTTTACTGCGAATAGGTATTTTAACAGTATGAACAATCAGTTTGCATGGATTTGGATTATCCAACACGCTTTTTCTTTTTGCCATATTCATCAAACAGACATTATGTTGAGAAGAGGGAGGTCATTCCAGAAAAGCATCAACTATCAATAAATATGTGCTTACCTAAGATAGAAATAGAATCAAACAAATTCCTAGTGTGGACATTACTTAAAGAATTGGCTATTTTGTAATTAGTTAACTGAATAGTTAATTTATTTGTTGGGGGGAGTTAGGACACAATATGATTAATTAGCTTAATGTATGTGTGCTAAATGCAAATACAGAGACAGCAGTGCCAAATTATGCATGCTTCATGTTCATTGGGGTTGAGCAGGAAAATACAGTCTGGAAGCACACACATTTCTACTGAGTCCTTCCTTTATTCTCTAAGGACTAATTCTCATATCAACCACACAGCATTTTATTTTTATCATTGAAACTGGGAAAGAAGCTGGCAAAATTTTCTGAATTTTAATTAAGCTGTCTAAAGTCATTTCCTCACAGCCCACATTAAATGTATTAATATTAGAGCAATATTTACCTAAAATGTATAGTATACTTAAACGGTACTAGTTTGGTGGTACTCTAATGACCATTCAACCCTTACATTAAAACATTAAAAAAATGAAAAACAGCAACAACAGTACAATATGTACTTAGGGAAAAATCCACTTCTTGTAACTGAGGTGAATCAAAAGGAAAACATTGATGACATTTAAAAAATAGGGTTTCACATATTCTACATTTCAAATAACATAATTAAAGTAATTGGGAAGAAGTGGCCAAGTTGGGAGCATAGCAGGAACACAACACAGTGTTTTTCAGGAACTAAGGTGCATTTGGGTTGAGGGTTGATATATTAACAAAAGTATAGCTTATTAATTCTAATTCTAATGTGTTTTAAGGTCTGACTCTACTCTGGTGTGTTACACCGCAATTCTGGATTTATTACTACGACATAATTGTAATTATAGTCATTTTGCACTATTACCTTTGCTTTCAGTCTGTCCTTTTCTCTCTTCCTCTCTCTTAAAACCTCCCTCAGAGGCATTAAAGCCAGAGAGCTAATAAAAAAAAATGACTGGATGCTGTAACACAGATGCCACCTGACAGGTCTGAAAGCTTCGGTCACACATAGACCACTAGACTGTGTGCCTTTGCTGATATGCAATGGCTGTGACAATTTGTCCTGAGTTACCTTGAACTAGAAAATTTCAAATACATATTCCTTTACTAATAGATTGAAAGAATGGAAAACACAGTTCATTGTTTCATGAACACTATGTTTGTGGAACCCCATTTATAATAAAGGAAATTCTTCTCTAATATCTATGAGAGTTATCCACAAATAATTTATAAATATATATCAGTCAAGAGGTGTAGAGTCAAATGCAAAAGCTTATCACGGCCTCTGCCAAAGATTCTTAATGCAAAGCATAGGAGTCTTCCTGTAATGTCATAATTATCAGCTGGAAGCCCTCCATACAAAATGTAAAAATAACCATGTGCCATCTGGTAATTGGTTTTCCCAGCAAATACATATGCAAAAGGGAATCAAGAGCGACAACAAAATTGAAAATCCAGTGCACAGGAATGCTATGTGACGGCCGGAGTTTTAATAAGCCACTTGCTGTGAAATCAGTTTTACAATCCCATAGCATGATAATATAAAGTATCATAAGGTATATACATAAGCATGAAAGTGCCATTATATTTACGGATATGGGTAAAGTGATTGCATTTAACATTTGGGCTTCTCATATTGAGAGACATCATTCTTAGGAGATTTTACCTGTAGTTAAATAGCAGCTAATGAAAGTGAGCTAAAATCACCATGACATTTAGCCACAGCTGAGGTTTATTTCCCCAGGTTTATTTCTCATGACTGAGTTTATGGCTACATGGTTTTCTCTCATCAAGAAGTGGAAGTCTCTTTTCAATATAGCACAGATTTTCATTATGCTATTAATGGTAAAAAAAAAAAAAAAGTACGTCTACCAGTGTAATACTGTTCAATTCTATATTGAAATCATTGGGTCAATTCAGAAACATGTTATGTAATTACTTTGACATAAAGGGTTGGCTCAGTCTTTTTGTAACCTTGCGTTTGGCTGCTTTTGCCCTTCAATTCAGCCTCCATGAAACATTTCACCTCCTGCCATCGCAAGACAGAGGAAGCCCTAGCAAAAGAAAACATATGGGTAGTTCCAAATACACCACTGGCATCATTCTGCATAAAGCCTTCTAAGTTAGTATTCTGAGCAATGGCAGAGCTGCACTGTGGCTTAAAGTATCTTCTTTGCAATATCTCTAAAAATTTTTAATTGTTGTTTAATTAAATTCCATTCAAATCCTTCTGGGAAACTAAAGAGGGACTAAAGATGGCTTTCTAGCTGATGCCTCATACAATGCAAAGTTTGTCTTCTCCTTCTCTGCTCCATCACCCTGAGAGAGTGAATCACTGATATTTGTCCTCACTGTAGGAGCCAAGGCCGTTTATCCCAATTTCACATGTCCAGAGTTTTATACTAAAAGAATCAAAGGGAGCTAGGCTGTTAGGGCACACAGACAACTGCAAAAGAATTCTGGGGTGCTGAATGATCTCTAGCAGTGCTACTAGATTTAAATTCTGCTCTGAAATAGTTAAGTGGAAAATATTCAAAACTAAAACAAACTCTTGCGTTCACCTTGCCATAATTTAAATTATTTGGTGTATAATTAAAACCAATCCATTTTACTGACCTAATGTATCCAGGACATGATCAGGAATGGGCATATTCTCAGCCTGGTTTGTGTGAGGCCAGACTCATAGCTCTGATGGCAATGCCACACTTCAATTTAGTGTCAGTTTGATTGCTTGGGCAGAGGACAGGACCCCTAAATTTACTTTTGGAGAAACTCAGAGAATAAGAGGCAAAATAACTTTCCATTGCCATAAAGGTAATGCATTATACAACTCAATAGCTATGGATGAAATTCTAGCTCTCTAGTGAGGAAACGGGCATGGGAATTTATATTATGGCACATCATTTAAGAGCGTGTCCTCTGGGTTCAATCTCAGCTCCACTACTATTAACTCTATGATTTTAGTCAATACCCTTAATTTCTCTTAGCCTAGTTGTCTTCATCTGTAAACTGTTGATAATAATAGTGCAACACAACTGGAAATGGTCAGGGTAAAATAATGGGCAAGAGCGCCATGTCAGGAGTAATACTGCCTAAGTCTGTATCCCAGCTTAAAAGTTTACTGCTGTATCATCTTGCAAGAATTATTCAACTACCTTCTGCTTCAGTTTTTCATCTGTAAATTGTGCCTACCAGAAAGGAAACCTTTGAGTTGCTGGGAGTTGTGTGCAGACTGCTTCTTACAGTGTCTAACACTTCAGTTGAACCCAGGACAAACTATTGCTGTCATTATCATGATCTTGCAAGAATGTGCTAAAGTACTAAGATGAGTAAATAAAGTGAAAATTGAGTAGAGTAAAAATTAGTTTTCAAAATGCTTTAAAGTGTCAAAAGTAAAGGAGTGTACATGTGCTTCTATGTACAATTCTGCATAGGAGTAGGTATGTTTCAATGTATAGAGAAAGTTTGGTATATGAGAGGGCATATATGTGAAATATGTATTTTAAATTCTGTAAAAGAGAGAAAAAAATTAAAGACCATCTCTCTCTTTCTTTCTTCCTTGCTTCCTACCTACCTTTCTTTCTCTCTCTCTCTCTCTTTCTCTCTCTCTCTCTCTCTCTCTCTTTCTTTTTTTCTCTTTTTCTTTCTTTTTTTCTTCTTTTCTTTTCTTTCTTTTGACAGAGCTTAGTCTGTCATCCAGGCTGGAGTACAGTGCCCTCATCATAGCTCACTGCAACATCTAACTCCTGGGCTCAAGCGATCCTCCAGCCTCAACCTGCTGAGTAGCTGGGACTCTAGGTTCACAACTCTGCACCTAGCTAATTTATTTTTTAATATCTTGTAGAGATGGGGTCTCCCTCTTGCTCAGGCTGGTCTCAAACTCCTGACCTCAGGCAATCCTCCCATCTCAGCCTCCACAAGTGCTAGGATTACAAGCGTGAGCCCTTGCACTTGGCTGACCATATATCTTCCACAGAGTAGTGTCAATTAAATGCATGAGTTGTGCTAATGCACTATTCTTACCACATAGAGTTAATTTAAGAATTAAACGAAATAATGTATACAGTGCCTTTCGCCTAGTGGATGGCCACATTGGAAGGGTTAATGAATAGCTGATCATTATTCATAGCATCCTCATTATTGCTTTTATTTAATTACAATGTAGATAACTTTTCATAGGTGAATTATCAAAAAAGAGTCAGATCCCACCACTAAAGACGTCTGTAGGGCAGCACTCCGTTTTGTCTTCATTTGTCTTCTGCAGGCACCAATTACCCTCTGCATTCCTAAACAAACCGTCAGTAGACATAGGAAAGGACGTGAAGTCAGGCTTAAGAGAAACTTCTTTCTTGATTTAATGCAAATAAGAAAATGTTGATGGTCCACTGTGGGACAAGAGGAGACTTTTCCTACTATTTCAGTGTTTTGAGACAGTGCCATATTTCAGTGCTAATGGCAAAAGTCCCCAAAGTCATACTTTTGTCATGAATCTAAAGCAGGAACTGACAACTTCTATTTGCTTGTTGAAGCCAGTTCTACTGAATCAGTGGAAGGGCAGTTGCACATTTTGATATAGACAAGGAAAATAACCCGCCTAATGTGGCTGGCTTAAATTCTCACCAATGGGTACAATCTCTACATTCTTGTGATTGCTTATTTTTTTCAAATGCACCAGAAATTCCACTGTGACTGAATTTTTACTAAACTAGATGTACATCCCCAAGTTTTATTACGCTTTTCTACTTTCTCAGTGCTTTATTCAATACAAATTTTTTTCTTTTCAAATGCAGCAGATAGTATTCCAAATTCAATAATTGTTTCTTGAGAAGAGCACAGTAAGGGGTAATACATAGAGGATGATTATCTCCCAGCCAGTTCTATGTATTTCTTCCAAGTCCCTCAGAGGCAAACACATTCCTTGATAGTATTGCAGGCAGTGCAGGCACAGGTACATGAACATGGGCAAGAGCTTGATTTGTAGGTAAAATGAAGGGATTTTGTCATTATAAAGTGAGGATACACCTCACACTGTTAGCTTGTTTGATTACTCTGCTTAGCAATGTTAAAAAGCCAACCACTGCAAGGAAAAAGGTAAAATCTGGAGTTTTCCAGCTTTATAATTCCATATGAAGCTCTGTCAATACATAGGCGTTAACTTATTCATGACTCTATCCTTAGAATAAGATCATTTAATTAAGATCTGTGAATAATAAAACAGATGTATAAAATTTTTAATTTTATTCTAAACACTCTAAAAATTTTTTTCAGAAGTAGAGATAGCAAAATATAGTTTTCAGAGTTCAACTATTCACTCTCTTTTATTGTTTATATTTATTTCAGAATGTTATAGAGGTACAGATGTTTTGGTTCCATGGATTGCTTTTGTACTGCTTAAGTCAAAGTTATAAGTGTGCCCATCACCCAGACAGCGTACATTGTACTGGTTTGGTATGATTTCATCCATCCCTTCTTCCCCCCTCCCAACTGCATGATTTCCATTGAATTTTACTTCCATCTGTGCACATTAGTACTGATTAGTTAGTTACAATTTAATAGTGAGTACATGTGATGTTTGTTTATCCGTTCTTGCAATACTTCACTTAGGAGAATGGTTTCCAGTTCCATCCAGATTGTTGCAAAAGGCACTGATTTATTTTTTTATGGCTGAGTAGTACTCCATGGCATATATATACTATATTTTATTAATCCACTCATGAATTGATGGGCACTTGGGTTGATTCCACATCTTTGCAATTGTGAATTGTGCTGCAATAAACATTCTAGTGCAAATGTCTTTTTGATAAAATGACATTTTTTCCTTTGGGTAAATACCCAGTAGTGGAATTGCTGGATCAAATGGTAGGTCTATGTTTAGTTCTTTGAGGACTCTCCATACTATATTCCATATAGGATGCACTAGTTTGCAATTCTACCACAAGTGTTTAAGTATTCCTTTCTCTTTGCATCCACACCAGCATCTATTATTTTGGGATGTTTTGATAAAAGCCCTTCTCAATGGGGTTAGGCAATATCTCACTGTGGTTTCGATTTGCATTTCTCTGGTGATTAGTTACATTGAGCATTTTTTCATATGTTTATGGTCCATTCGCCTGTCTTCTTTTGAAAAACTTCTGTTCATGTCTTTTGCCCACTTTTTAATGGGGTTGTCTAATTTTTTTCTTGCTGTTTTGCTTGAGTTCTTTTTAGACTCTGGCTTTTAGCCCTTTATCAGATGTAAAGCATGAAAATATTTTCTCCCATTCTGTAGGTTGTTTATTCACTCTGTTGATTGTTTCCTTGCCTGTGCAGAAGCTATTTCATTTAATAAAGTCCATTTATTTATTTTTGTTGTTACTGTGATTGCCGTTGGGGTCTTCATAAATTCTTTGTTTAGGTAAATATCTAGAAGAGTTTTTACAACATTTTCTTTTAGAATTCTTATGGTCTCATGTCTTAGATCTAAGTCTGTTATCCATCTTGAATTAATTTTTGTGAGTGGTAAGAGAAAGGGATCCTGTTTTAATCTTCTACATGCGTCAATCCAATTTTCTCAGCACCATTTATTGAATAGGGATTCTTTTCCTCAGCGTATGTTTTTGTCTGCCTTGTCAAAGATCAGATGGCAATATGTAGATGGTTTTATATCAGGGTTCTTTGTTCTGTTCCATTGGTCTATATCTTTGTTTTTGTGCCAGTATGATACTGTTTTGTTTACTAAGGCTATAGCCTTATAGTATAGCTTAAATTCTGGTAAAGTGATGCCTCCAGATGTGTTCCTTTTGCTTGAGGTGGCTTTGGATATTCAGGCTCTTTTCTCCCAAACAAAGTGTAAAATTATTTTTTCTAGATCTGTGAAAAATGACATTGGTATTTTGATAGGGATTACATTGAATATGTAAATGGATTTGGTTAGTATGGACATTTTAACAATGTTGATTCTGCTGATCGATGGGCAGGATATATTTTTATTTTTTCATTTGTTTATATCATCTGCAATTTCCTTCCTCAGTAATTTGTAGTGATCTTTTTAGAGATCTTTCATCTCCTTGGTTAAATATATTACTGGTTATTTTATTTTCTCTGTAGGTAACATGAAAGATATTGAGTCTTTGATTTGATTCTGAGCTTGACTGTTGTTAGCATATAAGAATGGTACTGTTTTGTGTACATTGTTTTTGTAATCTAAGACTTTGCTGAATTTATCAGTTCCAGTAGTCTCTCAGCAAAGTCTTTGGGGTTTTCTAGGTATAAGATCTTATCATCAGCAAATAAAGACAGTTTGACCTCCTTTTTCCTCAATTGGATACCCTTTATTTCTTTCTCTTGCATGATTGTTCTGACTAGGACTTTCAGCACTATGTTGAATAGAAGTGGTGACAGTAGGCATCCTTGTCTTATTCCAGTTCTGTATGGGAATGCTTTCAACTTTTCCCCATTCAGTATGATGTTGACTGTGGGTATGTCATATGTGGCTTTTATAATTTTGAGATATATTCCATCTATGCCTATTTTGTTAAGAGTTTTTATCATAAAGTTTGCTGAATTTAGTCAAATGCCTTTTTTGCATCTATTGAGATGATCATATGATCTTTGCTTTTGCTTCTGTTTATGTGATAAATCACATTTATGGATTTAAGTATGTTGAACCATACTTGCATCCCAGAGATAAAGCCCACTTGGTCCTAGTGGCTTATTTATTTATTTCTGTGCTGCTGAATTCATTTTGCTAGAAATTTATTGAGGATTTTTGCATCTGTATTTATAAGGAATATTGGTCTATAGTTTTCTTTTTTTGTTGTGTCCTTTCCTGGTTTTGATATCAAGGTGATACTAGCTTCATAGAATGAGTTGGGAGGAATTCCTTCCTTTTCGATGTTATGTAATAATTTCTGCAGTACTGTTACCAGCTTTTCTTTGTTGTTCTGATAAAATTTCAGCTTTGAAACCCTTTGGTTCAGGACTTTTTATTTTTCTGGAAGAATTTTTATTGCTGCTTCAATTTTGTTGCTCATTATTGGTCGGCTCAGGAGTTATATTTCTTCCTGATTGAGCCTTGGGAGGTTGTTGAGTGTTTCCAAGAATTTTTCCATTTTCTCAATCTTTTTGAGTTTATGAAAATAGAGATTTTTATAGTATTTACAGATGATATTTTGCATTTCTGTGATATCACTTGTGCTATCTCCTGTTTAATTTCTGATTGATCTTATTTGGATCATTTCTTTACTACTTCTGATTAACTTAGTGAGAGGTCTATTAAATTTTATCTTTTTAAAGAGCCAACATTTTGCTTCATTAATCTTTTGTGTTATTTTGTTTGTTTGTTTTCCATTTCATTTAGTTCTGTTCTGACTTAGTTATTTCTTTTCTTCTGCTGGATTTGATTTTGGTTTGCTCTTTCTTTTCTAGTTCCTTGAGATGATTCTTTAGATTGTTGATTTGTGATCTTTCTCTCTTTTTGATGTATGAATTTAAGGCTATGAATTTTCCCCTTAAGACTACTTTTGCTAAATCTCACAGATTTTGATAATTTGTGTCTCCTTTGTCATTTAATTTGAGGAATCTTTTGATTTTCTCTTTAATTTCCTCCTTGACCCAATAAGTGTTCAGTAGTATGTTGTTTAATTTCATGACTTTGTGTAGAATTGAGTATTTCTGTTGGAGTTGATTTCTAATTTTATTCCTATGTGGTCTGAGAGGATAAATGGTAACATTTCTAATTTTTTGAATTTGTTGAGTTATGTTTTGTGGCTTAATATGTGATCAATCTTAGAGAATGTTCCATGTGTTGATGAGAAGAAGATAGTTTTTGGGTAGAATGTTCTATAAATGTCTGTTAGGCCTATTTGCTCTAAAGTTCCATTTAAATCCAATGTTTATTTATTTTATGCTTACAGGATCTGTCCTGTTCTGTCAGTGGGGTGGTGAAGCCCCCAGCAATTACAATATTTCTGTTTATCATTTTTTTTAGATCTAGTAGGGTTTGCTTTTGAATCTGGGCATGCCTATGTCAGGTGCTTAAATATTTAGTCCTGTTATGTCTTTTCAATGAATTGTTCCCTTTACCATTATATAATGACCATCTTTGTCTTTCTTTATTATTGTTGATTTAAAGTCTATATTTATTTGAGAATGGCTATACCTACTTTCCTTTGATTTCCATTTTCATGGACTACTTTTTCCCATCTTTTAACTTTGAGTCTGAATGTATCCTTGTGGGTTAGATGTGTTTCCTGGATACAGCAGATACTTGGCTTGTATTTTTTTTTTATCCATTCAGCTAGGCTATGTCTCCTAAGTGTGGAATTCAAGCCATTCACATTTATTGAAAGAGTTGATAAGAGGATGCATTCCTGTTCATTCTGTTGGTAAAACCTTATTGCTTTGTTTTACCTCTTGAGCCATTATTTTATATGGGCTCTGAACTTTAGCTTTTGGCTGATTTTACACTGGTGTGTTTCTATTGTGGTGATTGATGTATAATGCAGAGTACTTCCTGCAGGGAAGGTCTGGTCTTGGCAAATTTCCTCACTGTTTGCTTGTCTGAAAAGGCATATAAGAAACTTAGTTTTGCAGAATACAAAATTCTAGGCTGGCCATTATTCTGCTTAAGAAGACTGAAGATGGGGCCTCATCCCTTGTGGTTTGTAAGATCTCAGTTGAGAAGTTTGCAGTTTGCCTGATGGGTTTTCCTTTATAAATTAGCTGATGTTTTCACCGTATGACTTATAGGAGTTCCTCCTTCATGTTAACTTTGGCTAGTCTGATGACTATGTGTCATGGTGATTTCCTCTTTGCAATGAAACTCCCAGGTGTTTGTTGAGCTTCTTGTACTTGGATATCTAAATTTCTAGCAATCCTCCAGGGGAGTTTTCTTCAATTATTCCCTCAAATAGATTTTTCAACACTTGTATGTTTCCTTCTTTACCCTCAGGAATGCCTATAATTATTCTATTTGGCTTCTTTACATAATCCCATATTTCTTGTAGGGTTTGTTTCTTCCTCTTAATTCTCTGTTCTTTATCTTTGACTGACTTGTCTAATTTGAATATGTTGTCTTCAAGCTCTGAGATTCTTTCTCCTCCCTGGTCTAGTCTATTCTTAAGGCTTGCCATTGTTTTTTGCATTTCCTTGAATGAATTCTTCATTTTCAGAAGTTTTATTTAATATTTTCTTTAATAGTTTGATTTCTTTAGTGAATTTTTTCATTCGTTTTCTGAATTTTTTGTGCTTTCTTTATGTTAGTTTTCTACTTTCTCTTGTGTTTCATTGAGCTTACTTCTAATCCATATTTTGAATTCTTTATCTGTTATTTCAATATTCTGATTTTGGTTGGTATCCATTGCTAGAAAGTTTGTGTTCCCTTATGGGAGTGATCTTTCACTCTGATTCTTCATACTTCTGGAGTTTTTTCACTGATTCCTTCTCATCTGAAGCAGCTTTTACTTCTTACTTTTTGATTTTATTTTCTTTAGTTAGGTCTTTTTCCCCTCACCTCACTCATATGGGTGTGTCTGTAGCATATGTTGCATAAGAACCTTTGGCTTTGCTTGTGGGTGCTTTGATGTCAATCTAGGTTCTGGATGATTTCCTGAGTTATAGATATCCTTAGTATGGTGGTTTCTCAGTTGCTAAGTGTTTGTAGGCTATAGGAGTGGTAAGCTATATGAGTGGACAGATTCTCTATCTCTCTTTGATAAGAAAGAATGGAGGTCTTTGAAATTCTTTCTCTTTCCCCAGCCCTATGGTCTTCTTTAAAAAATTTTTTTCTTTATTTCAGAAAATTATATGGTCTTCTTAACAGTGTGAATTGTAATGACATGCCCAGTTTAATCTCTGAGACAGTAGGTGGTGTTTGTGGATCAGAATCAACCACACACTGTATGATTACATCAATAAATTCTGTATAAGGTGTGCAAATTGGCCTCCTCCCTCATTATTATTATTTATTAAAGGCAAGAAGTGTTAACCATTTTAAGTTGCCGTAGTACAATGATTCAAATACTGTTCACCAAACTCACTTATGTTATAAAATGAATGAGCCAGAATAAATAGTCACTGAGAATTATAATAGTCACATTAAAAAAACCTATTTTATATGATAAGAAATTTGAGGAAAAAGCAAGGGATTTTGGTTAAGAGTCACTTTATTGAGGAAGAACTTCACTTGAGGCCTTTCGACTCTACTCACTTGAACACTGAAAGACTTGTGCAGACTGATGACAGTACTTTGTATTTAGTGTATTTATTTACCAAGAAGAAGTGACCTTCACACCAAAACATAAGAATTTTTCTTCTTAATATTATTAATAATTAATTTTGTTTTTCATACAATATATTTAAACTCTAACCTGCCATTTTAAGTATAAGAACAACACTCAGGTTATAATTATTTGCAATAGGAAAGTTATACTTCCAACTATCAATATTTTTTTGATATTCTCACTCTTGACACAGAAGTTATTATATGAACTATAATAATAAAAATAAAAGAATCGTGTTCTTCATTGAATGATTGAAATATGCTTAGCACTATCGCTAGCTTATTATAATTCTTTATTCTTGAGCTCAAAATGAAAAAAGTACAGTGTTTTCTTTAACTTCTTTGTAAACTGTCTTTCAGCTAAGATATTATACATGTTCCATGTATTCCTTTGTGGAAATAATTCAATTAAGTGAATATCCTATTCTAAAGTAAAACAAGCACACAAAAACTCCATGACCCTTCACTCTATTTATCATTTATTATGTACTGGTAAATAAGTCAGAATATTGTGTGGGGCGCGGTGTTCCGCCATTACAAGATGGCGCCTAGTTCCGGGTG
>VBSM01003204.1:60873595-60904934 GCA_008086735.1 Cheirogaleus medius | reverse complement strand
CAGAAGAACTCCAAGTGTTGCGTGGTCCTTGCTGGCGAGGGGCGCGTGACAATATTGAGCTGAGAAAATTGACTATAAGGGCAAAATAGAATGTTCAAGAAAATAATATGATTTTAAAAAATTAATTGTAAGCAAGATACCTGAGGAAGGTGGTTTGTTGGTTTGCTTAAGAACTAAATGCATTTCCATTTAACCAACCTAAATGAAGCTATAGATTGGAGTATCATATAAAATAGTAAGTACTAGGGTTGATGCTTTAAATTTCTTAAAGCATAAAAAGCATATAAATAGTAGAAACTGTCATATACAAACAAAAGAATTTTGGAATCCTTTTAAATACTATAAATAATACTCCATATAAATACCAACTTTTTTTTAAAAGGCAACTTGGATAGTTTGGTATATGTTATCAAGTGAATTATGCTATTTTTAATTATGGTATGGAAAAGAACATCACTTCTTAATATTGCTCTTTATTTGTAATCCATGTAACCATCTGAAGATGTTGCCTTTACATTTATTGAAATATGCCACAGATTGATGTACCAATGACCACTTCTTTCTATTTAAACAACAGATGGAATGCTGGGATTGAAACCGGACTTGGGCATTCTGTTTTCATATGACAGTGCCTAGTATTTATTTATAAAATATGAAAACAAACCATTCTGGTAAGCTACTTGCAGGCACCATAGTATTCAATTAAATTGCCATGAGAGATTTTTGGGTCAGAGAGAGCAGAGCAAGGTGTGATGTATAATATTTAAATAATCAAAAACAAGACAAAAATATGATGTTGCTCAGTGTACCACTCTAGACAAATAAACATGTATATATTTGACTAAATACTATTATTTTTCTAGTTGTGGTACCACATAGCTAGAAAGTAATCTCCTTTAAAAGAAATAGCAAATAAAACTGCATTCCTGTTGAGATCTAATACAGAATTTCAACTTGATTTGATTTTTCATTAAAAAGTAATCATAGTGTCTGTGTTATAACATTTTTTATAATATTCTTTGATGTATCTTTGAAGAGATAGTAATAGAAGCCTGCATTTCATCATTTACCAGATTCAGGAATTTAGAATTGCTCTAAATATAACCTTGACTTCCCACTTTGTTACAAGGTTCCCAGTATTCATACTAAAATGACAATATGTTTTAACAGATTGTGACATAACCTTAGGTAGTTTATTTAAATAAGGGTTAGAAAATGAGAAAGAGTATGCTAATGTAATGTTGGTCTTCAATCTCTTAGAAGATGTGAGTAGAAAAGAATAAAGCTAAATCAAGTTGTGTCTTCAGGATATTGGAGTGATGATCTCCATTTTCTCAGTTTATTTTCAAGTTATTTTTGAGGACCTAAGTCTATTTTTAGGCATTTTAATCCTAGTCTGTTAGTTTACTTGTCTCTCTGCATATGCAATAAGTAACATATGAATTTTCCTGGTTTTATAACACAACACTTTTCAAAAACCAGACAGCATTACAGGGAGTAGGTACAAATACTTGGGGCCTCTCTCCTTGTTTCCTTAAATCTCTCAGAAAGTCAGGTCACACAGCAACAACAACAACAACAACAGCTATACCAATAATGTTAACTAACATTTATTGAGCATTTACTAGACATTAGGCACTATTAAACCTATTCTCTATGCCTCATTGTATTTATCCTGCACAGCAACCTTATAAGGAGGAACTGTTAGCTAAATCAGAAAGGGTTACTCAAGAACTTGTCTGAAGTCAGAGAGTTTACAAGTGGTTGAGCCAATAGCTTGATTTTAGTCTGACTCCAAAATATATGCTCTTAATCTTAACTACAAATTATTTACTATCTCTCTTCTTCCCTTATACATAAGAACACTCATGTGCATACACATAAACCTTGAGTAATTTACATAAATGAACAGGGGCAAGCAAGAGATAGACTACAACTTATGAATGGATTGTATTCCAAGAGCTCATGGATGGGTGCAGTGGCACATCTGTAGTCCCAGCTACTTGGGAAGCAGAAGCAGGAGGATCACTTGAAGCTAGGAGTTCAAGGCCAGCCTGGGCAACAGAGTGAGACCCTGTCTCTAAAATGAATAAATAAATAAATAAATTTAAAAAGCTCATGCACAAGTCAGTAATTTGGACCTGATCTTTTTGTTTTAGCAATTGAGATGGATTCCTACCTATCAATTCCTCACCTCCACCTGATAAAAAATGGGAGTGGAGACTGCCCAAACTATGAACCATTGGTTATGGTTGAGGTAGAGGCTCCAGCAGGGTCTGGGTTCCACCACAGGACAAAAGTAGGGTTAGGAAGTATTTAAAAGTCCAAGCAGACAAACATGGTCTTTCTGACAAACGTGCTTTCAAGTACTGGTTCCTTTACTTTCTAGCCTCCTTATCCTCTCTTGGTTGCATTTCATTTTATTTAAAGTAACAAATAATAATATTTACCTCATAGACCTGTTGCAAATATTGAATTAGAGTTGCATATGCAAATAGCCTAACATAGTGTTCAATAGAACATGTAGCCATTACTCTTACTGTGGAACAGAGTTGGGAGACAGAGATCCTTTCTGGAATACTTTTCTGAGAATACTTCACATTTCAGAATGGCCTACAACCTTTCAACCCTTGATTTTTTTTCAAGTCATGGGGGTGAGCTTATAAATCAGAATGTTTAACTTTAAAATCTGAAAATTTGTATAAGATGGTAAGTTTCCTCTAGTTAGGGAGGAAGGAAGGTAGAGTATGAATGTGCCTTGGGAACTCCATAAGTTAACCTATGATTAGGCAAATAACTGGCCAGTCATGGAACGTGCCCTGAAAATAATATAATGAACTCTCTTACCATTATAACATATGGGAAAATTATTTTTGACATACATACCCATTCAAGAACCCATTCTAATGTATTTAAAGTACTGCTTGAATTAAATAATACTTTATTGAGAGGTTTTTTTTCCTATAATCCTAGAATCATTAGTAGGTGCAAAGTTGAAGACAGGAGAGCCCAAGGTTTCCATCAATGAATCATCAACAAATTAGGTTAGCCAAGGCCCACTAAGAGGCAAGAGGGTAGCCCAGTATTTACCCCATCCTTGCTCAGTCAACAAAAGAGTGTGATTAGGGGATTACTGCCCATCAAAAATGTACAGGGTTTCCCACCCTGAACCACCTTCGGTTAATAACAAGCATCTCATTGGTTGTCATGTGACACACTACTTAATATTTTGGTGATGTGAAACAATATCTTTGAATTCAAGTGTTTCCTGGGAGTTTTTAAAAAGTTTTAAATATAATGCAAAAATATATTCAGTTAACATAAAAGAGAGGCACCCTGATGAGAAAAGATTAAAAGGCTAGTCCCATTTCTGTCAAAATGGAGGTTGTACATAGGGGTTGATGGATAAAGCATAGTGTCCAGATAAATTTGAAACATACAAAAAGGGATACTGTTTATAAGTATGTCTCAAATAGTACATGGGACATACTTATGCAAAAGAAAATTCATTTAGGTTTACTTTTTTTTTGGCATTACTACCCATTTTCCAAGATATAATTTTCATTTAAACTGAGAATATGTACATTTTGATATCAGTCAATCATGGGAACAAGCGGAAGCTCCTTTCACTGTTGCTCCTTTTGGGTCTCCCAGAAGACACTTTTCGTTGACCTGTTACAGAAACATATGGTGAACCTTCTGGTTTATTTTTGTTATCCCCTAGACAGCTTTCCACTCTCATGTTCACATAGCAGATGACATGTAGAATTTGTCCATCTTGGGGCAGAATCCTGCCTTCTGCCCCGAACCACCCATTGCATCCAGACTCCCAACTTAACCCCAACACTTCCAGAAATCAAGGCCGATTCTGACAACAAGATCCTCTTAGGCATGAAAATTTCAATTAATTCGAAAAACTTAATATATTAGTTTGCTAGGTTACTGTAACAAAGTACCACAGACCGCATGGCTTAAACAACAAAAATTTATTTTTTATAGCTCTAGAGGCTGGAAATCTGAGATCAAGATGTCAGGCTCTGGCGAAAGGATCTGTTCCAGGCATCTCTGCTTGACTTGTAGATGGACGTGATTGTGTCCAAATTTCCTTTCTTATGAGGACACTGGTCATAGTGGATTAAGGCCGACACCAATGGCCTCATTTAACCATGATCACCTCCTTAAAGACTCTATCTCCAAATCTGGTCACATTCTGCAGTTCTGGACTTCAATGTATGATTTTTTGTGGGGACATGATTCAGCCCACACACCTGATAACATCAAGGCATTTATAAAATTACTTTAGGGTAATGGAGCAAGGGAAAGAGGAAGTCTAAAGGTTAAAGCATAAAAAGTGAAGACAAAGAAATGGGAAGAATGACTCAGATAAACAAAGTCATGGAGAGAACCACAATATTTGGCTGGTGGCAAAGAATGGCAAAAGCATTATTGCTTGTTCACATCTCCTTCTTTTCCCCTGGAGATTATTCCCCACATTAAAATCTAACCTTGCAGGACATCTTTCCCTGGAGCTATACATCCTCTTCTCTCCTGCTCATACCATAGGCCTGCTTCTATTTCCTCCTAAATTTTGGGAAACATATATTTATCAGGGAACTGAAAACATTTCAGACTTTTCTGAGACAGTTCTAGGTCTCGTCTAAGAATGTATAGGCACTCAGTATTCATCCCCATATTGATGATGGTGCTGTGGATTCATTATTGTCATTTTTGAGCCACTAAAAATGAAACTCAGTTTTGCTATTGAAGAATCCACAGTACGTAGTATCACATTTAAAGATGTATGCAACCTAAGTCTTCCTCCTACATTAATTAGTATATCTACCTTTATGTGAGTAATTTTCTTCAGGCTTTATTTTACATAATTTTCTCCATTAGAAAATTCATAACAGTTGCCTTTATTAACTCTGAATAATATATATTTTGCTTTGGGAAAAATTGTCTGTGATTTATTCAAAGTAAAACAGTATGAGCCATACAGTTAACAACCAGTGAATATCCCCTGTTGTTTTTGTATCGGTATCATTCTAAGGGGAAGCTGAAACTTTGGATTAGCTGCTGATAAGCATAAGATATCACTCTGTGAGGGAGAAGTTCTCTGCTTTTTGCAATTATTTTTTCCTGGTATACCACATATAGGTACACTTAAGTGAGCACATAGAAGTTTAGAAAACCACTTCTGCTGAAAGGGCTTCTGATAAGATGGAAATATTTTCAAAGTAACATATTGTGGGCTACTAAGTACTGGATTAAGAAATGCCATTTAAAAGCAACCTGCTATAAAAACAAGGCAAGACAAAAAATATTCTGGCAAATTTCGGCTTTCCCAAACAAAATGTAGGAAATTTATTATTTTCTCTCTAGAAGTATATATGTATGTAATATATATTCCTAAAGAGAATCAGTTCATTTTTTCCTATTATTATATCTATGGTTAAAATAACTGAAAACAAAGTCAGAATTTATAGGCTTTGACTTGGTTTCATCATCCTTATAGAAGAAAAATAGGTCCTTTTTCTTCTGGTGGTATACAAACTTTTGAAAGGTAGCATTAAAACAACTAGCTATATTAAGATATAACTATTGAACACAAAATATTAATCTTTTTTTAAATATGATTATTTTACTTTTTTTCCCCATGATAAATGTAGCGCTTACTCTATATAGAGAAATGTAGAAAGTACATGAAAAAGAACAAAATAAATCTATCAATTTCATTATTCAAAGATAACAGCTGCAGCATATTTTTCACTAGTTAAAATTATATTTTTAGTGATAATATTGCCAAAATATTTTGTGCATTTGTTGCTGTTTGTAGTAAAATAAAAAATAAAAAGGAGCCAGTCTATAAATAGAAAATAGCTATTAGCAAATTAATTAATGTCTAGTGTCCTATTTGTTTGTTTCACCATGAAGAATAATTATTGGCTTAACTAAGAATCTGGGCTTTGATAAAAAACACATTAAATGAAATATTGGGAGTGTTGCTATGTTTGCTTGCAAAATTACACTGGTCCATGGAATTCAAGTAGAGAATCATTGCCAGTAGGTAGAAGTAATTAGACAGGTCCAGAGAAAAGTGCATTTTAAATAAATAACAATAATAAATACAGAGGTAATCACTGCACTATTAATTTCCAGAGAAAGTGAGACCAGTTCTTCTTGGTAAACTAACACAAGGGTGATGGGAATCAGAATATTGGTTAATGAAAATAAAACAGAACTCTAAAAAGAAGGAACATGTGATAACTGGAGTCAGATTATCAGGTGTTTAGAGAAGGGGCAGATTCAACAACTGGGGAAGGTCAAGAGAGTAGAAGGTCAGAAATAGCTTCCTTATCTATGTCTGAAACCAAAACAGACATTCAGGCCACCATGGGAAAAGGCTGGAAAGCCTTAAAGACAAAGCTGCTCTTGCATTGTCTTCTACTCACAAAACTCTCACTCACCAGAGGTTTCTTCCACCTACGCCTTTCAAGGTTGTCTTACTTTCTAACAGCTTCATACTACTCAGGAGTAACACTTAACACAGTTCAGTGACCTACCTCAACCTAATCTCTACACAGTGAATAGACCCGTCCCCAGAGGATACCATTCTTGTTTATGTTTGTCTTGTCTTTTCCACCTTTCTTCTTTCATCACTGTATAGCAAATGTAAATCTAAACATGTTCAGGGTGACATCAGCCAAATACATGACCATATTATCATTAAATACAGAAGACACAGGTTCGTTTTAAAAGCACGTGAAATACGAGAAGCTGATAGAGGGTTATAATTAAGATTCTAGTGATGACACCATGGAGCTTGTTTTGAATTTGGAGAAAAGAGAATATGCAAACATTAGGAAAGTTATGAGCTAGTTTGTACAATTTGGAGTCCTTTTCCTTGGGATTCTATTCCTTCTTAAAAAAGATCTATGTCTAAGAGTCATTTTTTGGTAGGGGAGAACAGTTTATAGTGCTGTTTTTCAATAACTAGTGGTGTATGTAATCTGAGTAACAAAAACTGGGGACTCACATTTTTGTCACCGCATTACATAAGCAATATTAGATCCTGACCTGCATTACTGAGAACTGAGGAAGATATCTTTTCTCTGTGACATTCTTCTAAAATCAGGGGTTGGTGGGCTGGCTGCCTATTTTGGAAATAAATTGTGATTTTAGTACAGCCACTATCATTTATTTTTGTATTGTCCGTGGCTGCTCTTGTATTACAGGAGCAGAATGCTATGGAAACCAAAATCCCAACAAGCATTTACTCTGGTTCTTAACAGAAAAAGTTTCAGAATCTCTATTCTTGACCAGCATCGTCCAGTAGATCTTTCACGATGGTGGGAATGTTCTGTCTGTGCAGTACAATACAGTAGCCACCAGCCATATGTGGCTATTTACATTTAATTTTAAGTTAATTAAAATTAAATTAAATTAAATTATACATTTATTTTCTCAGTCATTTGTGGCAAGTGATTAAGAAACTGTATTCAAAATTGAACTTATTTTAATTAATTTAAATTAAATCTAAACAGCTGCATGTGGCTAGTGGCTACCTGATCACACAGCACAGTCCTAGGCTTAAGTATATTGTTTACCAAAATTATTTAACAGACTTTGGTGTTGTTTTAAAGCTGAATGGATCCTTTGTATATTTATATGCTCAGATCAGCATAATAGATTCTATGACACTTTGCTCCTTTCTGCTTACTATCATCCTGGTAAAAATGATTTTTTTCCCCACCTTTTTATCCTTCGGCTTAGCTGACCCAGAATTCTATGTACAATACTTATCTGTGAGAAAGCTAAAGGTAAAGCTTTCCTGAGCTTACCCTTACATTAACTTCGAGTTGGCCTTCTTTTCTACTGTAAGCTTTTGATCATATATGAGAAAGCATAAAATTCCCTATAACACATCCCATAAACTTCATCACGTAAGTATTGATATAGAGTATTATACTCTTGTTCAGTTTTAAATATCTTCAATATTTCATTATTCTCCTTTAACCTTTTATTTGTTTGGAAGCACCTTTTGTAAATTTCCAAATAGACTGTGTTTCCCAGGCTATCTGTTTGTTTTGGATTAAATGTACTTAATTATGCTCTGGTCAGAGCTGGTTTGACTAATAATTAATTTTCTGAAATTTGTTGTGGATGGCTTTAAGTCCTAACACATGGTCAATTTTTGCAAATGTCTTCTTATATGTACTTGAAGATAATATTTTTTGATAAGTTCAATGCCCGTTATCCATATATGACATCAGGATTTATAATTTGGCCCTCACATCATATCATTAGGGATTTTTCGTTTGCTTAATCTGTGGTTTACTTCAAGGTATATGCTTAAAATTTTCACAAGGACCATAGCTTTATCCATTTATTTTTGTAGGTATGTTAAATTTCATTATATATTTTGAAGCTATGTTATTAGATAATTGCAAGTTTATAATTGCCAAATCATCCAGTTGAATTTCAACTTTTTTCAGTCCTTTAAATTTTAAAATTCCTTCTTATATTTTACATATCAATAGCATAAACAGCAGCATGTGACAGGATTTTTTTCTCAAATTCCAGCATGAAAATCTGTTTTTTAACTAGAGAATTTAGGTTACTTATATTTATCATGATTGATAATTGGATTCATTGCTCATCTTATCACATACTCTTAACTAATCAAGTTTTTTTTCCTATTTTTTTTCCTATTTCTTCCTTCCCCAAGTTTCTTGACTTATTTTTTACCTTTTTCCCATTTTATTTTTCCCTACATGTTTGACATTAGTAGTTATATGTCATTAATTTATGGTTTCTAGCTATTTTTTATATTAATACTCAAATTAATAAAATCTAAAATTAAAAAAGTCTTTACCTTCTTCTTGAAACTCCTTGATCTTAGACTACTTTAATACCCATCAACCCCTCTCATATTAATGCTATTATATACTATATTAAGTGTTATATACTATAAGTATTATATACTATATTAAGTATATATATACTTCCAAGTATATTTCATCATTTAAACTCCTAATGTATATTTAACATAATTATCATTTTTATTATATTCAATGTTTGTTTAGATTTATCCTATATTATTGAAAGTCTTTGCTCAATATTCTTTTTTTTTTTAATCAGGCATCATATTCCTGGCCTGAGCTATAATTCTCTAGTCTTTTTTGTCCCTATTACCAAAAGATTATGTATAGAATTGTATGTTTTGTATAGAATTTTATATTCACAGTTATTTTCTCCCAGCATATAGAAGCCATTATTCCATTATCTTGTGGTTTTAATTATTAAGAAGTTACTAAGAAGTCTCTCACCTGTTAGACTGCCATTCCTTTATAGTTGATCTCTCATGTCTCTGGATGGCTAAAAGAAATGTTTTCTGCAGTTATCTCTAATGTGCGTTATTGTGATTTCTTGGAAATCTTAGATCTAAAGATTATTTTCTTTGAATAATTATGAAAAAATTCTTAGCCACTTTTTCTTAAAATAGAGCTTCTTGTCAATTCTTTGTCCTTTTTTCTCTCTGTAAAGATATTTAGGTATATGATATTTCTTTTTCTTTTCATCATCTCTCTCTCTCAACCTCCCTTTAATATATATTTTATCTTTTGTGTGAAGTGCAGAGCAATTTCTTTGATCCTTTCTTTCAATTAATTAATTCTTTCTTCAGCTGAGTCACTTTATTGTTATTGTTTGTCTGTTTAACTCAGGAGTTAGTAAACTATTTCTTAAAAGAACCAGAGTTAATTTTTCAGGCCTCTGGCCCCCATGGTCTCTGATGTAAACACTCTATTTTGCTATTGTAGCATGAAAGCATCCATAGATGGTACATAAGCACGTGGGCATGGCTATGTTTAATAAAATTGATTTATAAAATTAGGTAGCTGCCTATGGGCCATAGTTTACTGACAATTATTAAATACTTTAATGTATCAAGTTTTTAAAATTATTTTCTGTTTTTAGAAGAAACTCTTTGCTTTTTTTAAAACTACTTTTATATTTGTAATAGCATTTTGTATCTTTTATGTATTTTTGACTATCTATTTTATATTTTAAACATATTAAAAGTAATTATTTCATATCCTTTTGCCTGACAATTCTAGTATCTAAATTTGTTTTCTAATATTATTTCCTACTGCCTGTTATTTCTACTGGCTTACACTATGGTTCCATACTCACTTGTGAACCTAGTGATTTTGATTGTGTTACTAAATTTTTTTTTTTTTTACTGAAATTTAATGAGGCCTAGATTAGAATTATATTATTCCAGAGAAGATTTACATTTTCTCTTCTACTTGCTTGAGAGCCTATCAGCCAATGAAAACTTTAAATTTCTCCTTCAAGAGTGATTTTACTATCTACAGATAGTGTTAATTCAGACTACAAACAGGTATTATTTATGGTTGCCAATCACAAAAAAATATATATTTTTCACACACATAACAAGCCTCTTGGTGGCCATGAAAATGTCCTACTCATGTGTCCTGCTACAGTGAGCATAATTGACTGATGGCCTCCTTTGCCATCCTTTTGAACCCACCACTGCATTTACACTGAGAACACACTTCTCACAAGCTGCTCCCAGGCAGTGTCTGAGCATAGTGAGAATACTAATGAGGGACCATTTATGTAAGATATGGGACCTCTTTAACTGGGAACTTTAGCTCTACAAGTGTTTGCTGGCTTGGACAAAACTTTCTTGAATGTGCTGTCATCTTTCAACTCTTCCTACCTAATCCTCATGCCTTGCTTCTCCTATACCAGTGTTAGACCTGCAGCATTCTGAAGATTCTCCTTACCTTCCTTGGTTTCCACTATTTTATCTTTAAAAGGTGTTTCTTCCATTGAAACCCATGCATTTGAAAAGATAAGACCTCCATTATTTATATTTATATAAATAAATATAAACAAATATATATTTGCACTGCTTGGAGTTATTCACTTGCCTAGGGACAAGACATTGTTAAATCCTAATATTTTCAAATAAAGAATGTTAATCTACCCCAACTCACCCAGTGTATAGAGTTTATGGCTTTGTGTATTCGTGATAATATAGAATATCTGTATCTTAGACACTTGTTAGGAAATAGAACTGATACTTAATACCCATCAAATCCAGTTGTTTGCCCAATGGATATAAAATCTAATTATTCCTCTAAAGATATTATAATGTGAATTATGTTAAATGATGATATTGGCCATCTGCTGCATATGTAGACCTCATTATTGATTTATTTCTCCATGACATCAAATACCACTACACCTCATTCCCCCATTTTTAATTTATTTTTTTCTATATTTGTTTTGGCATATATTGAGAAACCTTTTCAAAAACTTTCATGTAAAATGTGTACTTTTGTATCTAAAGAATGTGTGCTTTTGAGGATATTCTTATAACGATAACATAGTATCAAACGCGATGTGTAAGATAATTTTTTTCTCTTATTTTTAGAATTAGTGTTTCTCTTAAGAAAGCAATTTGTTATATCCAATGATTACATTGAGTTGTGGAACCAGTCTTCTTTCCAGTTTTATGCTGAATGCTGAAAGATTTAGAAATAAATTTGAGGCTTACTTTTAATTTTGTTTACTCATGTCCTTTTGGATTCATTTTATTTTATTATTCTTTTACTTTTCCCATAATTTCTGTATGTATGTATATATATATGTGTATATTTGTGTGTCTTGCTGAGTAGTGTTGCAATATATGAATATAGCATGATTTATCTATGCACCTGTTAATAGCCATTTTTTACTCTAATACTATATATATTTATTTACTTTACAGTCTTTGTTGATAAGTTTTCTGCTCTAACATCTGTCATTTTGATCCATTTGCCTTTATACCATACACCTTTATCTGTATCGTTATAGAATCCTCAGAGTTATTGCCTGTATGATTGAATGATAGCTCTTCAGGTGGGTTCACCATCATTTACTTGACTATACTAATGTGACAGGAATCAAAAATATTAAATGTAAGTATCCAAAAGCTTTCCCTTTTTCTGCCTTCTTCAGGTCATTTCGTTGGATGGTTTCTGAACTCTTTCTATGCTGATCCCAGTACTTGGTGGAAAGGTAACAGGAGGGGTGAGAAGCGAGTTAAAAAAAAAAAAAAGAATGAAAAGTCAAAAAGGAGAATTGGGCAAAAGTAGAATTTTATCAAGGAGAGAGAGACAGAAAATGCTGGGAGGTATCTGCCTATGATACGGGATTTGGGAAGAGAAATAGATAAAATGTTAAAGAAATTTGTTGTTGGTTGTGTGGGATAATTCTTTCTTTGTCCTCCTTAAGGATACATTCAGGAACAATACACAAGATTCAGCAAAGCCTTTGTAATTTAAACCAAGTTTCTTGAGGAAATAAAAAAAAAAATCTCATGGAAGCACAGCTATATTTGGATTACATTTGCATTTACTTTTTCTCTATTATTTCTCTATTTTAAGTAAAGCTTTAACAAAAGTAATGGAAATATTTTTATATTTGTGGGTTAGGTAATAAAGTAGAAAGCCTTATCTTATCTTTATGTTGAATATCAGAAATTTTGACAAAGTGCTATTTTATCTGAAACAGATAAATTAATAATGACCTTTTCAAGAACAGGATAGGGATAAATCCAATTGGGATACATTTAGTATATTCAGAAGTAGAAACAGTCAAAAGAATCACTATGCAATCAGTTGAGGGATACCCTTTAGCCACATGTAGTGTGCAAAATACCTGCCATACTATGAAAAGACAGTATGATTTTCAAGATAATCATAAACATCAGGTTATAGCTAATTTGTACGTAACATTTTTATGGTCTATATGTTTTAAAATCTGCAGTTTAAAGGGAGGAAAGAATGAGGTAAAAGCAAAAAAATAGTGACCATTTGAAATATCTCACTTGTAGACAGCAGAAAAGTTTAAAAATTTTTCAGTAAGTCTTTATAATTGTGCTTCATTTCAACTGGTAAGGAATGTTTTCAGAGGTTATTTATCAATATGAGGGCAGATGTTGACAAAAGATGTTTAAATATTAGTAATAGAAGTTGGGGTTAAGAAGAAGAATATATATTTGGCCACAGATGTGGTCAAGATGAAAATAAGCCTGAAAAAATCATCATGGACTCTGCATGTCTGGGGATTTTTTAAATGTAAGGAGCCATCACTTCCTTGGATGGGTAAAGTGTAGTTTGCCTGCATAGAACGGTCCATGTCAGATGATCTTTGGAGGCCTCTGCTAGCTTTAGAAATGTCAAACTCACTTCAGTGGTTAGGTTAAAAAATAGAATAATATTTACATGCATTTTGATTAAGCAATTAATTAACAAGTTTAGGACAAATATTCTTGTGGTTGGTGGAGATGGAGCCAATCAATAATCTTACAATTCCATTTTTTTCAGCATTCTGAGAAACATGATTGGATGCATATATATCTTGACCTTGCCTTAAATGTTGAATAGAATCACCTAGTATTATAAAATTTTATAGCATCCTCATTCAAATTCCTAGCCACAGTGGTTATAAATTCATCTAGAACCAGCATCTTTCACCAAATCCTGACTACCAGGAAGGGGGTTACTAAACCCATTACAATACAATAGTGACTAACAAATTGTGGAGAGATTGCCAGTGATAAAATTGTACTCTACAGTATTTTATAGTGCTGCAATTGTTTATTTTTATAACAGATAATTTATAATAAAAATTAAATTAAATTGTAAAAATAAAATAAAAACAAAGGCAGACATTTAATAATATTAAATGACAGCATGTTAACGTTTTCTATAAACTACCTTACTAGAAGTGTATAATTCTTCACTAGCATCCAATATGTTACTCTGCAAAAAACAGTGATGTTTCTGCACATCTTTAGTGTAGTTATTTACACAATATAGTTGCTTATTAAATGTTTGAAAATCAAAACAAAATTAGTTCCATTAAACCTGTACTCACCAACTTAGCATAAAATACACCCCAAAAAATATTTGCTCTGGTAATTGATAGCCAGAAATCAATCATATTTATTTCCATTTTTGAGATTCCAGATTATTTTCCTATGTTCCTTTTTTAAATAAAAAAAAAAAATTAAACTTTGATACTAGGTAGATACAGCCTTAAATTATAATTCTTCCATTTAAAGGATTCATGCCTTTCTAACAATTGAGATGTGCCTGGATTAACAGAGTTTAACTATAGATTTTTGGATTAATCCTAGAGTTTAAAAGCTCAACTTAAGCATGGATCAGTGTTTCCCACAAGCTAGTGACACCCTTTTGCGATTCAGTTTTCCAACTGATAGGGAGTGACTATTGCAAATAATGTTTCTGCTTTTAAACCCATAAGAATTATTGTGAAAGCAAGCGGAACTCATGAGAGACCAGGGGGTTGGAGTGAAAGAACCCTTGCAGTGAAAGGAATCAAGGATTGTCTTTAGAACCCATGCTACCTGAGCAACCAGGTCAAAAAAGCTTCCTCTAATGAAGATCCATCCATTACCATGACATGCAAGCTCTAGCTGTAGATCACTTTCATGGTCTCCAAAGAAGCTGAGCAGTTATCAGTAACATTCAAAAATCCACTGGAAAGTCATTCATTTCACTTTATGGTCCTAATTAGCCATTTGTATAGTTCTATAATTAAATATGTTCCTTTCTCATCAAGTTTTTCACTTTAGTAATGATACCACTGTGCCACAAACAGGCCCCATGCTGCTGGGTTTGGGACTTATTCATAGCATTTAATTGGTCACCCAGTGGTTAGCCAATAACCCCTTCTATGGGAAGCAACACTCTGAATGCTGTTAATGGGCTGGAGGCACAGTGATTGCCTCCTGGTACCCAGCAGTACTGGGAATAAAGCAATTTCCTCCACTGTGTTGTGTGCCCAATAGCTAATCCTTTCCACTCCTGAAATGCACACTATTTGGTTATAAGTATTTGTGCTGGCTTACTTACCGCTGGGTTGTTAATAGGCAGTGATTCTTCAATGCTCCTTCAGTGAAGTTACAGTCTGCTTGCTGACTGCTAATTAAAACAAGTTTGCTCTCTAAGACTGCGACTAAAAGGTAGCAAGGTCATCTTATTTAATGCAATAACCTTTTATTTAACAATGTTGATATACTACTCATGTGCACACTTTGTAAACGGGCAAGTCTATTATTGTTTGCTTCAAAAGAACAAAATTGAGTCACTGACTAGTCTGCTTTCCTTTGAAGTGAAATTGTTAAAATCCCCAGTTCAGGCCTCTGTTATGCAGTTGAAACAGAAGGCTTGCTGTGGGATTCTATTTACAATATTAGGGCTTCTGAAAACAAAAAGAAAAAAGTCAACTGTACTAACCATAAATGTTTAAGCCATTAAAGTAATACTTGGGCTCTTTTCCCATGTGTTTTGTTTTAATTGTAGTTTGATGTATTAAAGAGCATTATAGAGGCTACAACTTAGAAAGTAAAACAATCGGTAGATGGCACTTCCTAACCGTCTGCTTGGTATAAATACACATAATGAAGTCTCAGAAATGGGATTCTGGACAATAAACTAAAATAAGAATTGAAATGACCTATAGCAAGGCAGAGACAATCATATTTTTGCTTGTATAGTGCCCAGATATTTTTATGTCACATCTCATAAAGATTTGGGGAAAACAAATCTAATTTGCTAAATTTTTGTTGTGTGCTTCTTTCTTAACATTCCTGGGATTCAACTCCAGTGATGACAAAGAAAACAATGTAATGTACTCTCTAAGACAATATGGAATTTCTTCCTACCTTAGGCACTTTTCAGAGAGCCAGGATTGTCAAAGTGAATTATTCAGTACTCTCAAAGTTTTTCTACCTCAAAATTAAACATTATTACTTTAGAAAATGTAGTTCTATCTCTCAACCATAAAAAATTAGGAACAGTTTTAAAATTCTCCACTCATAACAGAAAAAGAAGAGGAATTTTAAAGATAAAATATTGTAGCTGTGAAATAACAATGTTGTCTCCTAGAGCAAGGTGACATCACAACCAATTTGTCTCTAGTATGTAAAGCAAATATACTTTAGAGTATTTAATATCAAATATTTAGAGGCCATTGGGGAGTTAAAGTGTCCTATATTTTATACACTATAAAATGTGTCCATATGTAGCTGTAATTATGCAGATACAAGTGCATGCAGTAAACAATTTTTGTACTGGTAAATCAATACTATTTCTCTATTGCTTCTGCAATTATAGAAAAATGATTTGGATTAGGTCATTAAATATGAAATATTCTATTTTGAATCAAAACTTTAGTTGATTATATCCTAAACAGGAAGCGGTACAATTAAACAAAGTATATGCCTAAACTATAGATACATTTTTGCCATCCTAACAGTAGCTAGCTTATGCCAGCAGCAAAGAAGCCTGGAGAGCAAGTGGTGATGAAATTGCGAAAGGCATTTTCCACAGCTTGTTGAGAACTGAATATTTTTCCTTGCAAGAAGTGGTCCAAAGCCTGGAAGAAGTGGCACTCAGTTGGTGCAAGGACTAGTGAATACAGAGGATGACAGAGAGTCCAAGTCTAACCTCTGCAGTTTGAGCAGCATTGTTTTTTGCAACATGTGGTCTTGAAAGAGGATTGGATTCTCTCTATTGACCAATCTTGGCTGCTTAATTGCAAGCTGTAATCAATTGACCGGGTTTCATGAAGCTGTAGTGGATAATACCAGTGCTGGATCACCTGACACCGTTAGCTTTTTTTGATGAATATTCAGTTTTGTACTGTGTTTCAGCACTTCATCTTTATCAAACCATTGTGCCAAATGCTTGCACTTGTCAAAAAGAATTTTTTATCATGTGTAACAATACAGTATAGAAATGGCTCCCGTTTATGTCATGACAGCAAAGAAAGGCAAGCTACAAGACGATTTCTCTTCTAACACTCATTTAATTCATGAGGTACCCATCTATCCAGTTTCTTCACCTTGCAGATTTGTTCCAAATGGTCCAATAGTCTTGGACATCAAACTTTGCTGCTAATGCACAGATAGGTTGAGATGGATTCGCTTCCACTACAACTTTCAACTCATCATTTTCCACCTTGGTCTCAGGTTACCCACATGGCTCGATTTCAATATTAAACTCACTGGAATGGAACTTCTCAAACCATCGACATACTGTGCATTCATTAGCCACATACTTCCCATACGCTTCGTTGATATTTTGAGCTGTCGGCACTGCATTGGTTCCATGACAGAACTCATTCGAAAGTAACATGAATTTTTGACTTATCCATGATTTCACAAAAAATTTCTCTAAAAAAATTGAAAGATAATCACCAGTCTAAAAATGGGTTTGAAAGAGTGAGCATGTAGCTTCATAACAAAAATAAAACAAGAAGTGACAAAGTGAAATGGCAGAGATATCAACTGTCAAACTTAGAACTTACAGAAATCAAACATTTCATACTTAATAATCTAAAATTAAAAATAAAATTGCATCCAAAAGAATAAAATACTTAGGTATAAATTTAACTAAGGTGAAACACTTGGTCAGTGAAAACTATAGAACAGTGATGAAAGAAATTTAAAAAAGATAAATAAATAGAATGACATCAATGTTCATTGATTGGAAGACTTAATATTGTTAAAATGTCCATATTACACAAAGCAATCTAAATATTCGAGGCAATCCCTATCAACATTCTAATGAGATTTTTTATAGAAATAGAAATAAAATAATTCTAAACTTTGTATGAAACCACAAAGACCATGGAAAGCCAAAAACGATCTTAAGAAAGAAGAAAAAAGCTGGAGACATCACACTTCTTGATTTCTTGATACAGGGATGCCTAATTTTATTGTGTTTTACTTAATTGTACTTCGCGGACACAAATTGAAGGTTTGTGGCATCACTGTATTGAGCAAGTTTATCCACACCATTTTCCAAAAGCATATACTCACTGTATGTCTCTATGTCACATTTTGGTAGTTCTTGCAATATTTCAAATGTTATTATTATTATATCTGTTATCATGATCTCTGATCATTGATCTTTGATATTACTATTATAATTGTTTTAGGGTGTCATGAGCTATGCCCACAGAATATGTTAAACTTAATGGTTAAATGTCACATGTGTTCTGACTGCTCTACCAATCTGTCATTTCTGCATCTCTCTCCCTTTCTTGGGCCTTCCTATTCTCTCAGACACAACAATATTAAAATTAGGGCAATTAATAACCCTACAATAGCCTCTAAGTGTTCAAGTGAAAGAAGAGTTGCATGTCTCTCACATTAAATCAAAAGCTAGAAATGATTAAGTTTAATGAGGAAAGCATGTTAAAAGATGAAATAGGTTGAAAGCTAGGTCTCTTGTGTTAACCAGTTAACCAAGTTGAGAAAGCAAAGGAAAAATTCTTGAAAGAAATTAAAAGTAGCCTTATTTTGCTGATATGGAGAAAGTTTTAGTGGTCAAGATAGAAGATCAAACCAACCACAATATTTTCATGTATATATCTCTATCTGTCTATATCTATATCATCTATATCTCTATATCTATCTATAAAAGACAGGTTTGAAGTTGATTCATAAGGTTTAAGGAAAGAACCTGTCTCCATCACATAAAAGTGCAAGGTGAAGCAGCCAGTGCTGATGCAGAAGCTAAGCAAGTTATCCAGAAGATATAGCTAAGACAATTGATGAAGGTGGATACACTAAATAATAGATTTTCATTGTAAGTGAAACAGCCTTATATTGGAAGAAGATGCCATCTAGGAATTTCATAGCTAGAGAGAAGTCAATGCTTGGCTTCAAAAATTCAAAGTATAGGCTGATTCTCTTATTAGGGGCTGATGTAGCTAGTGTCTTTAAGTTGAAATCAATACTCATTTGTCATTCCAAAAATCCTAAAGCCTTTAAGAAGTAGGCTAAATTTACTCTGTGTTCTGTAAATGGAACAACAATGCTTGGATGACACCATGTCTGTTTACAACATGGTTTACTAAACATTTTAAGCCTACTGTTGAGACCTACTGCTCACTCAGAAAAAAAATTATTCTTTTCAAAACATTACTGTTCATTGATAATACACCTTGTTGCCAAAGAGCTCTGATGAGGATGTACAAGGAGATTAATGTTGTTTTATGCCTGCTAACACATCAATTCTGTAGCCCATATATCAAGGAGTAACTTTGACTTTCATTTCTTATTATTTAGCAAATACATTTTATAGGACTATAGCTGGTATAGGCAGTGATTCCTCTGTTGGATCTGGGCAAAGTAAATTGAAAACCTTCTGGAAAGAATTCAACATAGTAGATGCTGTTCAGAACTTCATGATTCATAAGAGGAGGTTAAAATATCAACATAAACAGGATTTTGGAAGAAGTTGATTCCAACCCTCACAGACTTTAAGGGGTACAAGACTTCAGTGGAGGAAGTAATGGCAGATGTGGTGGAAACAGCAAGAGAATTAAAATTAGAAGTGGAGCCTGAAGATGTGACTGAATTGCTCCAATTTTGTAATAAAACTTTAACAGATGAGGTGTTGCTTCTTATGGATGAACAAAGAAAGTGATTTCTTGAGGTGGAATCTACTCTTGGTGAAGCTGCTGTGAACATTGTTGACATAACACAAAGTAATTTAGAATATTATATAAACTTAGTAAAGCAATGGTGGGTTTAAAAGGATAGACTCCAATTTTGAAATAAATTCTACTGTGGGCAAAATGCTATCAAATAGTATCATATGCCACAGAAAAATCTTTTGTGAAAGGAAGAGTCAATTGATGCAGGAAAATTTATTGTTGTCTTATTTTAAGAAATGCCCATGGCCAACCTCAACCTTCAAACACCACCACCATGATCAGTCAGCAGCCATCAACATAGAGGCGAGACCCTCCTCCAACAAAAAGATTACAACTTGCTGAAGGCTCAGCTAGCTGGTCATTAGCCTATTTATGCGCTAAGTGTTTTAAGATTAAGGTAGTTCCATTTTTTAGACATAGTGCTATTACACACTTAAGAGACTATAGTATATTGTAAACATAACTTTTATATGTAGTGGGAAACCAAATATTTCATGCAATTTGCTTTATTGCAATATTCACTTTATTGAGGTGGCCTGGAACCGAACCCACAATATCCCCAAGGTGTATTTATAATTAAAATGGTGCAGTATTTGTTATGGACTGAATGCTTTTGTCCTTTCAAAATCTATTCATTGAAATTCTAACTTGACAATGTGACAGTATTAACAAGTGGGGCCTTTGGAAGTAATTACGTCATGAGGGTAGAGCTCTCATGAGCAGGATTAGTAGCCTTATAAAAAAACCGCATAATGCTCTCTATCCCATTTCTGCCACATGAAGGTAAAGTGAGAAGATGATGTCTATGATTCATAAAACAAATCCTTACCAGACACCAAATCTGCCAGTGCCTTGATCTTGGTCTTCCCAGACTCCAGAACTCTGAGAAATAAATATTGATTGTTTAACCATCAAGTCTATGGGACTTTTGTTATAGGAACCTGAATACACTAAGATAGTACTGATATAAAGACAGATATGTAGACTAATGAAACAGAATAGAGAGCCTAGAAATTAATCTGTGTATATATGGTCAATTGATTTTTGATATGGCATCCAAGAATGCATAATGGAGAAAGGGCAGTCTTTTTAAAAATATGGTGTTGAAAAAAATAGATATCCACATGCAAAAGAATAAAATTAGACCCTTATACCACACACAAAAATTAAGTCAAAATGGATTATAGACTTTAATGTGAGACCTTAAACCATAAAACTCCTAGAAGAAAACATAGAGAAAAATTTTATGACATTGATCTTGGCAATAATATCTTGGGTCTGACACCAAAAGCACATGAAATAAAAGCAAAAATATACAAGTGAGACTATATAAAACTAAAAAGTTTCTGTTCTGCAAAGCCAATCAACAGAGTGAAAAGGCAAACTATGAAATGGAAGAAAATAATTACAAACCATATATCTGATAAGGGATTAATATCTAAAATATATGAAGAAATCCTCCAACTCAATAGTAAAAAAGAAAAATCTCGATTAAAAATGGGCAAAAGACTTGCATAGACTTTTCTCCAGAGAAGATACATAAGTGTCCAATAGGTTTATGAAAAGACGTTCAGCATCATCAGGGAAATGCAAATTAAAAGAACAATGAGATACCATCTCAAACCTGTTACGATGGCCACTAACAAAAAAACATAACATAACATGTGTTATAGAAAATGTGGGGAAATTAGTATCCTTGTATAGTGTTGGAAAAATAAAATGGTGTGGCCTCTATAGTAAACAGTATGAAGATGTTCCTCAAAGAATTAAAAATAATATTATCATATAATCCAGCAATCACACTTTGGGGTGTATATCTAAAAGAATTGAAAGCAGGCTCTTGAAAAGATATCTATAGTCCCATGTTTATTGCAATATTATTCACAATAGCTAAGATGTGGAAATAACCTAAATGTCCATTGAAAGATGAATGGATAAAGAAAATGTGGTATATACAAACAGTGGATTATTATTCAGTCACAAAAAGTAGGGAATTTTCCTATATGCAACAACATGGATGAACCTTGAGAACATTACACTAAGTGAAATAAGTCAGTCACAAAAGGAAACACACTGTATGATCCCAGTTATATGAGGTATCTCAAATGGTTGAACTCAGAAGCAGAAATTAGAATGGTAGTTTCCAAGGGCTATGAGGAGAGGGAAATGAGGAGTTGCTGTTTAATGAGTATAACATTTTAATACTGCAAGAAAATAAATAACTTCTAGAGATATTCTGTACAATATCATTTTGCTCATAGTTAATAATACTTCACACTTAAAAATTCATTAAAAATAATCCTTCAGATGGTAAAGATGGATTCTTCTCTCAACTTTATGCTCAAAGGAAAGGACTTGAAACTGTTCACTGGTTGCTTCTTCCTTCTATATAATTTTAGCTTAAAAATAATATTTCCATATGCATTTATAATTCAGACAAATGTGTCGATTCAAGTCTTGGAAAATAAAGCAGAATTTGAATAATGTAGTTTGAAATTCTATTCAACTTTTTTGCAACTCTGAAATGTAAACACTATATATTACAGTACTTAAAAAGTTTACATTGTGTTCTAATATATTAAAATCAATTAAAATATAATATATGTTATTATTAAATCAATGAAAGTCTCAATTTTAAAACTCCAAAATTTTATTTTAATTATGAATTAATTATCTGGTAATGCAATAAACAACTTCAAAACTTTGGGGGAAAGATCGTTGGTGTAAAATAAAAAGTCTTAGACATGGGGTTTCGTTTAGGGGTGGTGAAAATGTTTTGAAATTAGTGATGGTTTTTGGCACACCTATCTGAATAGTTTAGCTATTTAAGTAGTTTTTACACTGTGAGTATACAAAAAGCAACTGTGCTATAAACTTCTAAAAAAATATATCCTGGGATTTTATTTTATTATTTTTTTTATTTAAGAATATTATGGTGGTACACACGTTTTGGTTACATAATTTGCTTTTGAACAGTTTGAGTCAAAGTTATAAGTGTGCCCTTCACCCAGTTAATGTGCATTGTACCCGTTAGGTATGAATTTACCCATCCCCTCTTCCCTCCTTCCATCTACTTGATTTCCCTTGAGTTTTACCTTCATATGTCCACAGTACACTTTGAAAATATGAAGCCTATGGTTTATCAATTATATCTTGATAAAGTTGTTATTTAAAAAAAAGTCATAATAATAAATGGAAGTGTGTTCCTAAAAAGATAAAGAAAACAGTGGCTTAAATCTTTTAAACTAAAGCATAATAAATATGTCCTAAGACCAACAGCTAATAAATTGTCTTTAAATGTCATGTTTGATGATACTTCTTTAGACCATTCATTAAGTTATAATAGGAACAACTTATACTTGGTTCAAATTCAATGAATGTACACACAACACATATGTATACATACCCACAAATCTTCATTGGTAATGAAGACTTACTGATAATGAGAAAATGGCAACAACAAAATACCTCTAAGTTGGAAATCTATTTATGCCACTAACAAGTTACCTAACCATGGGCATGTTGTTTTCTCTCTTTGTTCTTTGTTTACTTATCTGGAAAATATTAGTATGTCTATATTATGAGTAAATAATCAAAAAAATATTATTCATTACTTCCTAAAATATTTTAAAAGATTATTTATTCACATCCATATTTATATCTTTAAATTATATGTGTATACATATATAAGCTTTGACTTATCTAACTTATTTGTGATAAGGATAATTCTAAAAGTAGAATTCATTTAAGATTTAAAACTATTTTAATGTAGACATGAAGAGCAGAAGCTGCACAATCTTCCTGAATCTGTCACCCACTGTCTATGTCACACTGAGTAGTGTACTTCCTTGTACATACTTTAGTTTCCTTATATTTCCAACAGAGGAAACCACAATAGATTTATTCAAAGGATTAAATCAGAGAGTGTACAAAGTGCTTATAATATTGTCAGAGAAATTACTAAGACTCAATAAATATTGACTATTATTATCATTATATGCAAAATCTCATTTGATTATCACTACAATGTTTGATGTATTCATTCATGTATTCAATAATTTTTTTCTTTTAGTATCATATGCATATCTGATACCAAGATGTTTACTGGTATATACTGGCAAAAAGTATAGTAAACATCATTTTTGCCCTTTAAAATCTTTTGAGGTCATTAAATAAGAGTAAATGAACAAGAAAACAAATAAATTGCTACAGATGTAATCAGGGTTATGGGGGAAAGGAATTAGACACTGCAATTAAGAATAAGAGAGGAATCTACTATACATCTGCTATATTCAGAAAAGCCCTCTCTGAGATCTAAATGGTGAGGAGCTAGCTATGGCCAAAGAGCAGAGGGATCATTGGAATAAAAATGTCTTATATTTAAGCAAGTGAGCTAGAAGGCAAGAAAGTGGTTGTCAAAGAATGGGATATATGGAACGAAAATTTTGGAGAGTTTATAGAATTAATATAAATAATAATATAAAATAAATAAATAAATATAAAATAGATAATACAGTGTGAACATGGGTGTATGTGACTGTGGTGGAATGAAGAAAAATATAATTGGAGATAAGGATTATAAGAAACAGAAGGGAAAGACTCAGATCGTTTAGATACATGAAAGGTGAAGTCACTCAGTATGACAGATACAACACATAGAGAAGTAGTTTTTGAGAATGAGAAGGGTTAGATGATTGGGAGGAGGTCAGAATACAATAGTACTAGAAGAGGTATAAGCAGATGCTGCAAGCCTTAGAGAAATGGGGTTTTCAGGAGGAATGGGGAGAAATGGCCACAAATAGAATATGATAGAGGTGATGGTTGTCACTCCCATGACTATGTTACATTATATAAGACTCTATCTTAGCAGATTGGAAGGAGAGATTCCATTGCTGGTCTTGAAGCAGACAGCCATGCTGTGGACTGCCTAGAGAGAGAACCACATGACAGGAAAGTGTGGGACACTTCTAGGACGTAAGGCCAGCCTTAGCAAATAGCCATACATACAGCTGTGAGGAAATTGATTTCATCAATAACCCAAATTAACTTTAATTCTTCCCTAGTTGAGTCTGTAGATTGGAATTCAATCTGGCTAACATCTTGATTGCAGCCTGGTGAGACTCTGAGCAGAGAACCCAAATAAACTGTACTCATTTCCTTGACTCACAGAAAATGTGAGATAATAAATGTCTTATTTTAAGTCACCGTATTTGTAATTTTTTTAATGCAACAACAGAAAACCAATACAGCAAGAGTGGAAAGGGGGATAGAATCAGACTAGAGAAGCTATATACACTATTGGAAGGAAATGGAGGAAGCATGGACTTTTGGCCAAGTCTTAGTTTAGGTGGAATTAATTCTAATAATCTCAGAGGAGAGTAGACACTTGTTTCTAGCATTGTGGCCACGAATATTGAGCTCAAAGACATGGTAGCCTTATGGAAGTTGTTCTCCTTATGTTGAGTTTGCTGTTCCTTCAGGCAAAATGCTACGGTTGCCTTAATTCTTCAAAGGTTGATTTTACCAGAGAGCTCTGAGATGATCTTGTAGGAAAAGGCGAACATACCAAGGACCAGATGCAAGATCTAATAGTACAATTGTTATTCTAGTTTTTAAAATAATACAACAGAAGCTCAGAAAAAAGTTCACACTGCTAATAAAATGCAGAGCTTGGTTTCGTACCTGAGCCCTGTAAAGAGATTTTATGTACTTACCTGCTCTGTGATGAGCATCAATAGTTGACTGCCAGATGCTGGACTGGATCAGCATGGGTGCTAGGTGTAGAGTCTTGCAACGAGTAGAATCAGCTTCATAAGGATATGGGCTTACTTCCAGGACACAGATAAAGAAGAAAGAACAAGAGAGGGAGAGAAGAGCAATGTACAACATGTAAGAAAAACAAAGTTTGTAAGTACAATTGAAGGAAACACATTTCAGATACACTGAACCTGGATTCAACCATGCGAGCCATTTGAAATTTAAAGCATGTTCAGCAAATAGGAACTAAAATAAGCAATGGAGCTAGAAAGAGGAGAAGATAAATGAGAAATAAAAGCAGGAGGCAATGGAGGAGGAAGAGAAGGAGAAGGAGAACATTTACAACTGGGATGGGTTAAAAGAAGGGAGGAGGGAAATAATTCAGGAAAAAATGTTTTAAAAAATGTTTTAATATGACACACAACCATAGGAAGACAAAAGAAGACTAAAAAATTAAGAACAATAGGATCTGTAAGAAGATTCAGATTTTTTTCATGAAGATGAGCAGTTTTTGAACCAGACATTATGTGTAGGCCTCCTGATTCAGGTGGAAAAATAAATCAAAGAATATATTTGAGTTTCTTCAAATATCAGGAGTTAGGAATCTCAAGCTGAGTTTCAGGGCAGCAGAAAGACTGGCTTCATTTGGTGATTGCATAAGAAGACAAAACACCAAGACTGCTTGAAAAACTTGGAAATAATTCCATTTCACAGGCTAAATGGTCTGGAAATTTTATCCAGAAATGACTTGGTTCCTACAGGTGCTGTTGTGAGTTTACAGTACCACAAGCAGACTTACTGGGCTTTAAAGGATAGTAATACATGAGGAGACACCCAAGGCAAGAGAGAATCAGCTAAAACTACTCACAGAATTTTCCCAATTATGGCTAGAGTAGGTTATGATTGGGACGTGGGATATTCAAAAGGATCTGGGATATTTCATTAGAAGATTTAAGAAATAATATGTATATAATGTGTCACTAGGAATAGTGTTCTGAATGTTAAGAAATAAGATTAAAAAATAAATTTTATTGTGATAAGATATCATACTTTAGGAATCTTTTCTACATAAAGAAATAAAATATTTACTGGAATATTTACTTACATACCTATAGACATTCAGCAAATAATTTGTTTAATTTATTTTCATATTTATTCATTTATTCACAATTCAAATTTATTGTTTTTAATGCTTCCTGGTAGATTCATTTGCCCAAGGCATGAATAAATTTAATATTTTGCTGAGGCATTCAATTTAACCATATGCACTGTCAGGCTGTTGTGTGGAGAGTCACTAGGCTAGGGAGTGAATATTCCTATTTGCCCATAAATGTACACCTTAAAATGATTTAACTATTGGTTATTATCTGTGCCACTATATCACTTCAATTTTTGAGACACAATCCTGTTTCCTTGTATATGTTGGCTTCAGAAAGATAGACAGTCAAGTTATGGTGTGATAAGAGTATTCATACACTTGTACAATCTAATTCTTTTTCTGACATAGGTCTTGAGAAAACTGTACATTTTCTGCAAAAAGGAACTGCAGTGTTTCTAAGAGCTAGTAGTTACTCTGAACTATTTCAGAGTGGGCAAATACTCCATCAAACATGTCCAGAGGAGTCATAGAAAGCGGCACTAGGGAGATCACTTTTGGGCTGAGGTGTAAGGTGATATAAGAGGCCTGAATCCTCTGGCTATAGTGCATACCTGCCCTCTCTCTCTGCTCATGTATGGTGGCCTAGACTGGCACAGTCATAGTGGTGAGTGAAAGTTATGGGCAGACACAAGAGATATTCCAGAGGTGGAAATGGCAGTTTTTGTTGATTGGGCAGTGGGAATTGAAGGAGGCCAAGAAGACACCCCAGTTTTAGGGTTGGTCAATTAGTTCAATAGGAATATAGGAAACAAAGGCATAGGGGAAGAAATGGAAAGACAAGTTGGGTGGAAAGTCAATATATTTAAAATGCAGATAATGCTAATACTTACCTTATAGATTTGCTATGAATATTAATTGAGTTAATAAACAAGAAGTATATAGAATAACGCTTATACATCATCATCATTTAATCAATGTTAACAGTCATTAAGAGACATATTAAGCAAACTAATGTATAACAACAAATTGATAGACTATCATGGTAAACAACATTCTGCACACTGAAAAAAATTCCAAAATGATGCAAAGAAATAAAAGCATACTACTCAGTTGAGTGATCATTGTGATTAACATTATATAAAATATTGAGTCAAAGATGGTTAGGCTGGTGAGACTAAGAGAAAATTTGTTTTATATTTAAAATGTTTGTCTAGAAATATTAGAAATTGAATTTTCCTGTAAACTTTGGGGTGAAAATGAGGCACTATATACAAATTGCTCATGAGCTTATTGTAATAAAAAGGAATACTAAATTATAGAAACAAGAAAGGAAACAACTGAGTTTGTAATCTCAGTTCAGTGAAATTTTCTGAGACTGTAAGGGCAGAATACAGTCATCTATGGTTAACAAAGAGATGGTGCTGGGGTGGGAATGAGGAAGAGGAGGAAAGCTAGGAACAGCACAAGGGACAAAGCATGCACCAGCATGGAGAAGCAGACACAGGAGAAGAATATAGGAAAACACATGCAGAAAACAAGGCTTTGTTTGAGAAGATAAGAGACAGGAATCTCTAAAACTTATGGGGAAAATGGGACCAATGTTTCTAAGCAAACACCACAAGAAAGAAAAGGAGAAAGAGGTAGAAAAATGGAATCAACACAACCTGATATGAAAAGAAAAATGGAAGTAGATTATGAAAGTGTCTATGAAGTAATTAAAGTTACACAAATAGCTGGATAACATTTTTTTTTTTTGAGACAGAGTCTTGCTCTGTTGCCTAGGCTAGAGTGCCAGGGCATCAGCCTAGCTCACAGCAACTTGAAACTCCTGGGCTCAAGTGACCCTCCTGCCTCAGCTTCTCAAGTAGCTTGGACTATAGGCATGTGCCACCACACCTACCTAATTTTTTTTCTATTTTTAGTAGAGACATGGTCTCACTCTTGCTCAGGCTTGTCTCGAACTCCTGAGCTCAAGCGATCTTCCCACCTTGGGCTCCCAGAGTGCTAGGATTATAGGCGCGAGACACTGTGCCCAGCCTGGATAACATATTTTGAAATGAAATCTTTTTAAGAATATTTGGGGAAGAAAAGTTTTTTACTTATGATACATTCTGAAAAATGAAATTAGGAATATTTTGTCATAAAAGTTTGGCTGTTTTTGGATATTAGGGAAATATTTATTGCAAGTCATAGGATTGAAACTGGCTTTCACATCAGTTAACAATGGACAAGAGCCATGCAAGGATGATGGTATGTAGGTTAATACATATAAGATGAGTACGTGAAACATTCAGAATATATTGGAATGCATAATTATAGATAAGACTTTGGAAAGAGTAAAGAATGAAATATGTAACAATCTTGAAAAATGCAAAAAAGAAATGTAAAAAATAAAACCATTTAAGTTGATGGTGATGTTTTGCATATAATATGAAGGGTAATATTAGAAATGGATTTCAGCATTTACAGAAAACATGCAAGAAATGAATATTGTAACTAAAACTTATCTCTAAAATGAAATATTTTAATTGGCATATAAAAGTGAGAACACAAAATCAGGACAAATAAGAGTTGAAGTTCAAGGTATCTCTGTGTGTGTGTGTGTGTGTTTGTGTGTGTTGTTGGGAGGGAGAAAGAGAGGGCTAGTTAGATGAAGCACACACAGCGATGCTGATAAAACATTAAAACATCCCAGGATCTGAAAGAAGCTTCATATATTTGAGCACTGAATGTCAAGGAGACCATAACAAAGGGTTAGACTTGAAAGGTAGGAGTTTCTAACATGTTATATGAAGGAGATTGAATTCTATGGTAATAGAAATATAAAGTCATTGAAAATTTTAAGCAGCAGAGGGACACACCCATTTATATTTTAGAAAACACCCTTTTGACTTCTTCTTCTTGCAAGATGGTAGAATAAATATTCTAAAGTGTTTCTCACTACAAATATATAAAAATTCTGGGTAGAAACTAATACAAATTCTTTGTAATGTGTAACAACATTCTTTTTTGCAATAAAGAAAGAAAACAAACACCAGGGGAAATAGGGACTTAACTTTAGAGACATAAATATGTGAACTGTTACCACAGACATCCTGAGAAGAACAGGGAGATATTTTATTTCTCCTGATATCATAAGAACTCTGTTTAATTTTTATGCTTGGGCAGGGAATGAGGCTCTGGACCTATAAGAGGTGGAGACAAAGAAGTGAAAAGTAAGAAAAAAGGCAAGGTCTTTAAAAAGTCATACCCTCAAATAAAGGTTGAAGTTGAAAAATATCCACTTACTGGCACAAGGAGAAAACAAGCTTGTCTCTCTCTATTTAATTTAAGGTGAAAAATAACACCAAAGTCATCCCTAAAACTTCCAATCCCCAATTCTGTTCTTATTTCTGGTGTAAGGTCCAAATTTATGATACTTGTATGGTTCAGGCAATGCCAAAATGAGAAACTAACACAAACTTGAATTCAAGATTGTGATTCACTTAGGTTCTGACAATCAGAGCAAACACAAAGTTCCTCTTAGAAGACACTCCAACAACTCATGGGCCATAGGATACATATGAGCTCATAATACCTACATTGAAAAATACTCAAAATTACAGTTCACTATAAGCAAAATTCATCAGGGAAAAAAGAAGAGATGACAATCTGGAGAACTTACAATAGTAGGACAATGTGGGTAAAAAAGGGCTACAAAACAAATATGTTTAAAGTAATAATTGAAGTAATTGAACTTCAAAGAAAAAATAAAACTCCATTAAAATGAGAATCAGTATGTATAGGTAATTCAAATATAACCTATAGAATTAAAAATATAGTAATTGAAATTAAAAATACAATCACTTTGTCATATGGAAGTTTGGATACAAATAAAGAAAGAATGAATAAATAGAAAGATTGGATGTGAGGAAATTATCAAGACTGAAGCACAGATAAAAAGGTATGAAAATATAAAATAATGGTTATAAAAAAGAATACTAAACTTTGAAGTTACAATGTACATATATTAGGAAGAATAATAAAAATATATGGAAATGGTATGTAGAGATAATGGCTAAAATTTTATTAGAACATATGAAGGGTTCAGAACATTATCTTCAGGAAGTACAACCAGTGGAGATAAAGAAAAGTAAAATGATTTCATAGCTAGACACATAGTAGTAAAATTGCAGACCTCTAAAGACAGAAGCAAATTCTTAAGAGCTGCTAAAAATCAAAGACAGATTCCCCAGAAAGGAAAAACAGCCTGAAAGTAGTAGTCTCAAAAGTAAAAATAGGGATCAGGTGACAATGGACTATCTTCATATTGCTGAGGGAAACACAATCAAACTAAATCTCTGTACCCACCTAAAAGTAATACGCCTCAAGAGAAAACAAAATAAATATATTTCCATACAAGACTGAAAAAAATTTTCACTGAAATATGTTAAGGGAAAAAATTAAAGGTTTGTATTGCACCCAATTACATAAGGCAAACATTATCTAATCTAAATACCATGTTACACAACACTGCCATAATAGCAGGAGACTTCAACACTCCACTGAATGATCTGGATAGATCCTCCAAACAGAAAATAAGTAAAGATATAATGGAACTGAACAGAGTCTTTGATCAAAAAGGTCTGACAGATCTCTATAGAACATTCCATCCAAATAAAGTTGAATTTACATTCTTTTCAGCAGCCCATGGATCCTTCTCCAAAACTGATCACATCCTAGGCTGCAAATCAGATCTCAAAAAATTCAAGAAAATAGAAATTATACCTTGTATCTTTTCCGACCATAGTGGCATAAAATTACAGTTCAATTCCTATAGTAGCACTCAAACCTCAAAAAATCATGGAAACTAAACAATCTATTATTAAAAAATTTTTGGGTCCAGGAAGAAAATCAGAGGGAAATCAAGAGTTTCTTCGAACAAAATGA
>VBSM01003204.1:60856820-60871654 GCA_008086735.1 Cheirogaleus medius | reverse complement strand
TTCCCTGGAGATGCCTCCGGCTAGTGGCTATATTGTCTCTCTCAGCAGCCGCGGCAGCGATGGGGGAGGGGAGAGTGCAGCAATATGGCGCCTGCCGCGCAGTCACGTCTGTGCGCAGGGAGGGGCCCCGAGGGGGTTGGGAGCCTGGTGCCGCGTCCACTACAGGCTCACCGCTCAGTGGTGGCGGCTGTCTCTGGACTGGTGTCCGCAGGTCTCTCCACCCGCTGGGGAGCCCGCCAGCAGTCCGAGATGCAAGGGAGGGGGAAGTTTACCGCTCCACCTACCCTTGCCGCTGATCTCCAGACCGTTCGCTCCGGAGGTTTCTCCTTCCAGTTCTCCTCCGCAACCTCCTCTCGTGGAGTCTCCCATAGTCTCCAGCACTCCTCCTTCTGACCCCCGTCCGATGTATGGTCGTTTACTTGCTTCTTTCTTCTAATATCTTCTAGAAGCTTTCTTTTCTGCAGAGACGCTCTAACTGGCGGTGTTTCTCGTCCGCTATCTTGCTCCGCCCCCCAAAGGAAGTCTTAACAAATCCTGTTTTTGGAGCAGTAAGCTAATAGAATTTTCCTCTTAGATTTTAAAAGACTGATCACAGTGATGTAAACTGCCAGGATAGACTGATTATTTGGGTACTAATGGATGAAACCATGTATTTTATTGAATAAAGGTAGCCCATTTATTTTTCAAATTGTTAGTACATTTCAATATATATGAGTTGAAGCCAACTCTTTCTGTGTTCCTACCAAAAGATGTTTTCATTGGCAACCACAAATAACTTAAATATATATTATATGCATATGTAGTATAGTCACATTTCTTCTAGAATTCAGACATTGTATTAATACCAACTGAAGAAAAATAGCTGCAAAATTGATTCAAAATTGAAGCAAAATTGTGTGGTTAATTTTGTTAATTATGCTTTTTTAATACTAGATCTAAAAATAGTATTAAATGTAAAGATTTACTCTAAGAAAACATTGCTCTGTGTCCTGCCTGGAACATGTGCTTTGAAATTTCTAGTTTCATTTTTTTCTTAACTTTAGTAAATGAAAAAAAACAAATATGTATAAATTGTGCAACATTAAGTCTCAGATTTAGGGCCCAGTGAGTAAGGGTTGATGTGGCTACATTAAATACATGCATGCTAATAATTTCTGTTACTCTTGCTGCTAAATATATTCAGTATCTCAAAATAGCACAATTGGCTTGATACTATGGAATAAAATATATAGCGGTACAATGTGAATGCAATGAGATTAGATCATAGATTTCAACCTTAATATTTTTATATGCATTCTCATTTCATCAGCATATTAATCCACTCAGAATTTCATATGTAAATTTCTAACCAGACACGTGCTTTTCAAATAATGTAGATTTGGACATCAAAAAATATTTATAAGCCAATTAAAGCTGTTACTATATTGTGTGACTAGAAATTATTTTATTATTTTACATCTATTTTATTCCTCAAAATGAATAACAGAACAAAAAGAAAAATCAGTGCTCACTTACTCACTTCCCTACCACTAGTAAAAGGAATCTATCATGATATTCATTTTTACTCAAAATATCTTGATATGCACAACATTTTTATTTTGTTATATTTTTGCTTTCAATTGACATCAAAATTCATATTTCTTAAAATTCTTGAAAATAGTGTGTAGATGTGATAGATTTTACTCTCTGGTACTTTTTGAATGAATGTTTTCCTTTTTTATATTATTTATGAATTATAATGTATTTAGAGTGCTAACAGCATTGAAAGCCCATTTTTCCCCTTAAAATTCATCTTTAATTCTTATAACTATGTAAAATTTTCCCATGATCTGATCAAATTTGAATGCAAAATTATTACTCGGAAATGCATGATTAACTGCATGATACTGAAGCATACTGAAAGCTAGCGAAGAGAGGCGGAAAAACAAAATTGGCAAGAAGTATTATAGGAAGTTGGTGAAATTAGTAAGAGAAATCTTCCTTTTCACTTATGATTTCACATCATATTTTAGCAAAAAATAAAAATAAGTTGGCTGTCAAAATTAAATGTAGGGTTCAAAATAATTTGAATGTTAGGTTCAAATCATTCTGGATTAGGCAGCCAACTTGTTTACTCCCTAATTCCAGATTTTCTGAGACTTTTCACTCATTTCCAAGTTCATAATTGAAATGCAATAAATCATTCAGGCAAAGGCTTGGTTATAGAACAAATATATTCTGCACCACTAGAGACCCCAGGATTACTTAATGAATTTAAACATTCTTTCTCATCTTTTGCCACTTCCCCTTAGCTCTCATGCTCTTACAAAGAGGTGAGTTTGAGGCAAGTTCCAATAAGATATATAGATTACGGTGAAAGAAGTTTAGAGGGAAAATAACAGGAGGATAATGCTTTAGAAAGAAGAACAAAGCTGCAATAGACGGATGCCAAAAATAGGTGGGAACAGAGAGATGCTAACATTAATAGAGAAATAAAGAAAGGAAAAAATGAAAAGTAAAAAAGAAAAATGAAAGGGAATGGCAAAAAGAAATCAAGAATGTAGTGCACAAAGAGGGTTGAGAAAAATATTTTCTCATGTATTTTTCACATCTAAATATCTTACTGAAAATTCTTCTCCTTTTAAACCATGAAATGAAATGTTACCTAGAACTTAAAACATTTCTTTGACTTTTTATCAATAGAAATGTAGATATGTACAAATAAGAAATGGTAAAAAAAAAAATCTTCTATTAAGTTTTGTAGATTTCCTATGTCTGGAAGCTTTATTTTTCTGGAGATGTATGTGAAAGACTAGTGTATTATTCTCATAAATTAAATAATACTACCTTGAAACTGAATGGCAAACAATTAAAAACCTCTTCCCTAAATTATACAGGATCACAATATAGGTTAAAAGTAATGTCTTGTGTTATCAATATTTGACTTTCTGCAAAATCATATCTGTGAATATCTCTCAAATAACATGAAATGCAAACATATTCTTTAATTCAGTCCTTCTTTATATTTCATGCAATTAGCACTTACTCCCCAAAGGGAAACTTTTAAAAGAGCCGACCAGGAATGGTGATGTGTGCCTATAATCCTAGCTACTAGGGAGGCTGAGGTGGGAGGATAGCTTGAGCCCAGGAGTAGGAGGCTGCAGTGAGCTATATGATCAAGCCACTGTATTCTAGGCTGAGTGGTAGAACAAAACCCTTCTTCTAAAAAAATAAACATAAATAAATAAAGCTGTTCTTTGATTTATGTCCCTCCATCAATATGTGCTGGTTTTGTTACCAATGTTTAAAAAGTCTTCAAATTTAAGTACCTCAGGAAAAGTGAAATATACTCTTGATTAATCTGGGTAAAATCTTCTTGAGGTAGATAGAGAAACATAGTAGATATTAAGTTTGATATATAATTTAGAACAAGCCAGGAAATCATGTAAGTTAATTTGTATCACTCATTGAAAAATTGAAGTCCCCAATTGTAAGATAATTTTAATATCATATGATGCTATAATAATACAGTTGTCCCTTGCTATCTGGGGAGATGGTTTCTAGAACCCCCACAGTAATCAAAATCCGGGCATACTCAGTCCTGGGAAACTTGGGATTGGAAAAATTGGCCCTCAGTTTACATGAATTTCTTAACTGACAAATGTTATATTTTTCATCTGGGTTTGGCTGTGAATGCACAATGACTGTATTTATTGAAAAATACCCACTCATAAGTGGACCCTCAGAGTTCAAACCCATACTGCCAATGATCAACTGTACTTACAAGTTCTTGAACCAAGAAAATAATTGTCCCAGAAAGACTATAAGTTAAGCATGCCTGAGCCTTTCTACCTTCCACCTGTAATGGTTATCTGTAGACTCCATCAGCAAATATCACCGCAAAACTCCATCTCAAGTCTAGGGTTTCATTTGCATCTGTTCAGCATACTATCTTCTCCTATATGAAATCACTTCCCTTAAAATCTTGTGTGTTCATTCTGCTTCCTTCACTACTCTATTCCTAGGTATGGTGGATGTATGAGCATGCTCCTCACTGCAAATCCAGACCTGACTTCCTACCATTTCCTGAATGATACACACTTACGGAGCTGGAAAAGCACAGTGAAAGTAGAGCCACTGAGATGGTACCAGGAGAGAGGAGTGATTGAGTCTGTTAAATATTTCATTAGTAGAAGCACATTTCTTCAAAACTTTTTAGTCAAAGTCATGGCCTTCTGTAACAGAAATCTTTACATTTAATTTTGTGTCATATAGACTACTTTTGCAAATAAAATAACCATGATTCTGTTTAGAATGAGAAACCAGAAGAAAATAAACGTGATGGCTCAGAACTATTTTCATTCTTTTCTTTTCTTAGTGACCTCTGGTTCTCCTCTGCCAATATTGTAAATAAAATGATATAACATGCCAAGAAATTAGTTAATGTTATGTTCTTTCAACAAATAGTATCAATTATTCATAATACCCTTGGAAGAGATATACTTCCTTGAGTCAGGCATGGAAACATGGAATGAAATGTAATACCAGTGAGATGAGATGCTATAGAAAAATAAATACAGCTATGACTGGACACTCACTGTTTTGAATATCTCTCTGGAGCATCTGGACCTTAGAATCTTAACTGCTTCAACAGAGAATGGGAAGATAGAGACTCAATTTGATAGGTTTCAAACTAATTTTCTTTGAATTCATTTTTAGTTTCATTGCTTACAAATCTTTCAGATGGACTTGACCTCTTCAAAATACTAATATTAATGAAATATAAATTCCTTGTAAAAATGGACAAATTACTTCATGCACTTTTATTTTTAAGCATCTTGTAAGCACATCCTAGGAAAATGACACCCTCCCCCACAACCCACCCACACAATGACAACAGTAGGTTCACTTGTTCACTTGAGCTATGGTTGATTTACACAAAGTGTATTGTTGCTTAAGGTATTAGAAGTGAGTGTTTTGGTTCTAAGAGCTTTAACTAAACAGTTTCAGAATGAATGATTACAGTGATCAATACAGTCTTCTTTAAGGAATAATCATGATTCAGTCAGGTTGGTACATCCTAAAGGCAGGGCCTGGGCTTTACACTGAAAAACTATTAAGAGTACCTTCTTAATAGGGGGTGGTGGTGACAGTGGTAAAATCAATATTTGATAATGAAAAGTCTTTTATGAATATGAATGAGATGTATACCTTCAAAATACTATAAAAGCATGAGTCCATTCTCTGAAGAAGTTGCAATGTGATTTGGCCAAGAACTAAAACCATAGTTAAAGCCAGAAAAGAGAAGGACCAAAAATTGAATATTTCATTTTTTTTTTCTCAAGGAGAAAATATGGCACACATACATGTATACACATGCATAAAAAAACCACAGATAGATTTGTATCTTTCTACATCTAGTCACACACACATAAAAGGTTGAGTCATTTTGATTGGAGAAGAAAAGTAGTAGTAAACTGAAAAAAAATCATTTAATAATTTTCTTATTGGATTACATGGCTTAGCTGTGGATGTTCTAAATTTTAGCTTTGTTCTTGATATTTGGCTAAAGTCTACCTTTGGCCTTAACTTTTGCCTTAGTCATTTGAATTCTGTATAGCTGAATACCTTTTATCAACATCACTTCTAATATCAGAGACTCATGAGTGATGAATAATCATAAACTCATATAGATAATCATCATACATAATCAGTATAACTGCATCAGCAATAATAAAATGAAGGTCATTAGATTTAATGCTAATAGTGGAAGATTCACTTTCAAATACAAAAAAGCATTATACATGAGACTTGGAGTGAGACTATCTTTATATGATTTATAGTTTGAAAATCTGTCCATAACTGAAATTTTTAAATTATATGTAACATTTCTAGAATAAAATACTTCAATAATTAATGATGATTGGGAAATCTTTTCACATGCAAATTAGTAACTTACAAATACTTCAAGATATAGAAAAAATAGATTGGCACTCATTGTGTGAATAATTTTTATCTTTACCATAGTATTAGATTTTAGAAGTTTCAAGGAAAGATGTGGAATACTAAGAAAGTGTATCACCAGATAGCATATCACTGAGATTATTATGTTTTTTTCCAGCTTTATTGGGGTATTATTGTCAAAAATTATATATATTTAAAATGTAGAATATTGATTACTTGAGATACATATACATTATGAAATGATTATCACAATGAAATTAATTAACACATCCATCACCACACCTAGTTACCTTTTGCGTGTGCATGTGTGTGGGTGGGTGGGTGAGGGCACTCACAATATATTTTCTTAGAAAACTTCAAGTAAGCAATACAGTATTATTAGCTATAGTCACCATGCTGTACATTAGATCTGCAGAGCTTGTCTCATAACTGAAAGCTTGTATCCTTTGACTAATATTTCCATAGCTCCTGACAACCACCATAATACTCTCTGCTTCCATGAGTTCAACATATTTTAGATTCCACATATTTGTCTTTCTATATTTGGCTTATTTCACTTAGCATAATATTCTCCATGTTCAACCATGATGTTGTAAATGGCAGGATTTTCTCCTTCTTTATGGCTGAATAATATTTCACTTTGTGTGTTTGTGTGCATAGAACATTTTCTATATTAATTCATCCATTGATAGACACTTAGGTTATTTTGATATCTTAGCTATTGTGAATAATGCTACAATAAATATAAGGGTGCCCATATCTTTTTGGGATACTGATTTCATTTTCTTTGGATAAATACCCAAAGGTGGGATTGTTGAATCATTTCTCCCAACAATATGCAAGGATTCTCTCTTCACAGTCTCACTAACATGTGTTCTATCTCTTGACATTTTTATAATAACCATCCTATCGGGTTTGAGGGGATAAACATTGTGGCTTGGGGCAGAAATAAATGAAATATAGACTAGAAATAAAACAGAAAAGATCACTGAAAGTAAGAGTTGGATTTTTGAAAAGAAAAAGCAATGACAAACCTTTAATTAGACTAACCAAAGGGAAAAAGAGAGATGAATAAAATAAACAAGAGGAGATGGGTATAAACACAGGTAATGGGTGCAGTGCACACCATCTGGGGGATGGACACACTAGAAGCTCTGACTCGGGTGGGGCATGGGCAATATACATAACCTAAACATTTGTACCCCCATAATATACTGAAATTTAAAAAATAAATAAATAAAATAAGTAAAATTATAAATGAAATAAGAGACATTACAACTGATACCACAGAAATACAAAGGATTATAAAAAACTACTATGAAAAAGTATATGCCAACAAATTGGGTAACCTGGAATAAATGAATAAATTCCTAGACATATAACATATCAAGGATGAATCATGAAGAAACAGTTAATCTGAACAAACTAACAATGAGTAAGGAGATTGAAGAAGTAATTAAAAACCCCCCCAAAAAAGAAAAGCCGAGGGCCAGATTGTTTCACTGGTAAATTTGAAGCCAAGCATTTAAAAAGGAATTAATGTCAGTCCTTCTAAAACTCTTCCAAAAAGTTGAAGAGGAGGGAACACTTTCAAACCATGAGGTCAGCATTTTTCTTATACCAAAGTCAGATAAGGACACTACAATAAAAGAAAATGTTATGCCAATATCCCTGGTGAACATAGATGCAAAAATTATAATAAATAATAAATAAATATGATATAAATAATAAATATGATATACTGCAATAAATATGATATACTGCATTCATTAAGAGAATGAAGAATAAAAACCATATGATTATATAGATAGATACAGAAAAGGCATTTGGCAAAATTCAACATTCTCTCATGATATAAACTCTCAACAAATTACTTACAGAAAGAATGTATGTCAACATAATAAAAGCATATGCAATAAGCCTACAGCTAACACCACACTCAATGGTGAAAAGCTGAAAGCTTTGCTCTAAGATTAGGAACAAGACAAGGGTACCCACTAATGTCAATTCTACTCAACATAGCACTGAGAGTCCTAAACAGAGCAATCAGACAAGGGAAAGAAATAAAAGGCTTCCAAATCAGAAATGAAGAAGTTATTTTATCTCTGTTTACAGATGACATAATCTTATATATATATAAAACCCTAAAGATTTCACCAAAAAACTGTTAGAACTAATAAACAAATTTAGTAAAGTTGCAGGTTACAAAATCAACAAAAAAATCAGCTGGATTTCTACAGACTAAAAAAGAACTGAAAAGAAATTGAGAAAACAATAATATTTAAAATAGTATCAAAAGAATATTTAGGAATGAACTTAATAAAAGAGTTGAAACAACTGTACACTGAAAACTACAAAACACTGATTAAATAAATTAGAGAATATACAAATAAGTGGAAAGATATTTATGTTCATGGATTGGAAGACAATGTTGTTAAAAATGTCCATACTACCCAAAGCGATCTACAGATTCAGTGCAATCACTATCAAAATTCCAATGGTATTTTCCACAGAAATAGAAATAACAATCCTAAAATTTATGTAGAACCAGAGAAGATCCCAAACAGCCAGAGCAATACTGAGAAACGAGAACAAATTTGGGGGCATCGCACTATCTGATTTAAAATTATATATCATAAAGTTGTATCAACCCAAACAGTATAATACTGGCATAAAAACAGACACATAGACCAATGGAACAGAATAGAGAACCAAGAAATAAACCCATGCATTTACAGTCAACTAATCTTTGATAAGGGCACCAAGAACACACAATGGAAACAGGATAATCACTTTAATAAATGATGTTGGGAAAACTGTCTACCCACATGCTAACAAATTTGAGTGGACCCTCATGTTACACCATATGCAAAACTCAGCTCCAAGTGGATCAGAGACCTCAGTGTAAAACCTGAAACTTTAAAGATTATTTCCTAGAAGAAAATATAAGGGAAAAACTTCATGACACTAGTTTGGGCAATGATCTTTTGGCTATGACCCCAAAAGCACAGGCAACAAAAGCAAAAATAGACAAATGAGATTACATCAAACTAAACAGGGTCTGCACAACATAGGTTATAATTGACAGAGTGAAAAGATAACCTAAGAATTGGGAGAATATACCTGCAAGCTATATATAGGATAGGAGTTAACATACAAAATATATAAGGAACTCATACAATGCAATAGCAAAAAAAACAACTCAATTTAAAAATGGACAAAATTCCTGAATGGACATTTTTCCAAAGGAAACATACAAATGACCAGTAGCTTTATGAAAAGTGTTATAATAATAATACTCACTATTATTATATGTTTTTGAGCAAATAATTTTTCAAGTCCATTATGGGAATTCTTCACAGGGATAGTATTTTTCCTGCAGTAATGTATCAACTATTTTAAACATGACTTCTAAGTTATTTTGACAAATGAAGTGACAAAAATAATTACTTTCATTATACTATAGATTTATTCTTTCATTCCAAAATTGCATTCTGTGATGGTATTTGACTTTGGTCTTGGGTTTGGCCAAGTATTTATTTTACTGCATGACTAATCAGCATTTATCCAACTAGCAAAACTTTATACATTCTCACAGATATAATTTTATGTATATGTGGCAAAAATGTATGTAAGGCTAACCTAGACTCTATCAACTCAACAATGGTATCATAAATATTTTTTTACCTATCTTTAGAAATTTTGGAGGTCACTAATCACAGGGCACAAGATATGCACCCTGAGTCCTGACCTCATGGCAGTAATGTCTTGAGAAGGGGCAAAGCTGAAATATTTTAAGAGTCAGAATCCATGTGGGTGCTACCATTCACAGCGTTGAGGCTAGAGGATTAGATTAAGTTTCATTGGCCTGTCAGTTTACAACTAGTGGCAAACAGATAAAACAAAACAAAGTAGACCCATATTTAACATCCTGGATAGGTTCTTGGAAACTATGACTCTAAGAGAAATATTAGTAACAGATAACAAAAGCAATTTTACCAAAGCCTAATTGATATAAATGAGAGGTAAGTTCCTATGGCATATTTCTGATCACAAAACATCTCAAAAGTTCTGAATAAAGACCCAGACACTTTTAATATTAAACATTGACATAAATGTGAGCTATACACATGTTTTAAAAGATTAATAAAAAACAACTAAAGTAATTATTTACCTGATTATTCCAGTTAAGTGTCACAGGTGGCCAGAACCTATCTATTCTAGCAGCTTGGGTACAAGGCAGGAACCAACTCTGGACAGGACACCACCCCATCCCAGGGCACACACATGCTCACTCAGACTGGGACCATTTAGACACAATGATTCACCTAATGGGAGCATGTTTGCAATATGGGAGGAAACCAGAGTACCCGGAGGAAATCCATGCAAACAGGGGGAGAATATGCAAATTCCACACACACAATGTCCCATCAGTTGTTTTTCTTTTTGCTTCATCAATGTTATAATGAAATGACGTTGAAAGAAAGGATGTTATTTGAGGACCTGCTGTACTAAGCTGAGAGAAACTGGGTTATATATGCCAAGATGATTGAAGTATTCAGAACATTGTTTTAAAACACAGTCTGATAGTCTCAGTGTGGAGTGGATTGCAGCCATGGGAGAAGATATTTGTTCCTGATTTATGAAATGGTGGGAACTTTAGGTATCTTAAGTGATCACTTTGGTGTTTTTCACCATGGACCAAACAAACATGTTTGTCAAGGGTAAAATAAAGTATATTTTATTATCAGATCAAAATACTGATGTCAGTAACCAGTGTTCAGACCTGCCCATCTTTATTCTAACATCATCATATGATAGTGTTCTTGACACCCACGGTTAAAGTGTGGTTACTCCAATAGTCTACTAGTCTTCTGTCCATGGAAAAAAGTTGGGTAGGATAAAGTAACAAATTACTGAAATGCTCTCACTTAAGGAACAGATATATAAGGAGCAGTAAGTCAAATGTTCTGTAGAAAGCAATTTCCTTCTTGGTCCCTTATTTCAGAGAAAACCAGTGATAGCATCTCCTGCTCGTGAATGCGGTACATTGGGACACAAGTGGGACATTTAATGACATTATAAAGCACCTTGAAAGAAAATTGTTTTGACTAAAGAAGTTTACAAATAGAGGAAGCAGTCATTAGTAAAAAGGCATGGCGATGTAGCAGACAGCCTCAAGAGAGACCTTCTCACACCATGAGCCAAGGAACTTTTCACCTTGCTGCTTTTATTTCAGGAAAAGATGGCTATATTTCCATTGCTGGAAGGGTAGCTATGCTAAAGGGTTTATGGTTGAATTGCTATGCATAAAATAGTTTTGAATTGAATTCTTAAATTTCAGAAAATGAAGTTGCAGAATACATACACATTAAAATAAGCACTAGATAAATGGATAGATAGATAGATAGATTGAGTCAATCTAAATAACAGAGATTCTATAAAAAAGTTGTTTATTTGGGAACAGAGCATTGCAATGGTAATATACATGTCATCATAAACTATGTGTGTATTCGGGGAGGTAAAGGAAGACTAAGGTTATTAAAGGAAAAAATGATGAGGATCAATAATTATTTTGAAATAATTATTCTTGCCTATAAAGATCAATAACAAGGGTGACATCAGTCTGAGTTTGGACAGGCGGTTGCTGGGCAGACGTCCTTGGAGAAGTATTTTTAAAGTTGAAATGGCCTTTGCACAAGACCGTGATCTTTTCAGTCTTTTGTGATAGTTTTGTTATTGGGCATACAAGCACGTGGACCCTCTCTTCATGTCTTCCCTGGTTATCAAGGTTTTCTTAACACTAGTGACTCCATTTTGATTTGGACGAGTTTCAAAATAGGTAGATAGATAGAAAGAAAGTGTATATACAAAATCAATCTTGTACAGAGCCATCATATTTGAGGATATATTAACAACATATTTAATTTCTATTCTTTTTTATATACTAAATAAAGTGATATGGAGATTTACCTCTTTGATTTTAATCTATCCTTTATACCAGATAGATAGTATACCAATTAGACAGCTATCATTACCTGTAGAATAAAATACAATTTCTTAATGTGATTTTTTATGTTCAAAAATTATGCAAATATCATTTAGACATACCTTGATGCTTTTTTTCTTATCTCTCCCTTAGATTTAGCTACCTCATCCTTTCCACCCATGTATTACCAAGATTCAGGAAAAAGTTCTCTTCCTGTGAAAAACATTACAAAATATCTCCAATCATAAATGAATACTCTTTCTTTCCCCAGATAAACAATGTGTTTATTTTTTTAATGCCTTATAGTTTAGTGGGGGAAGAACACAGCTGTGTTTCAAGGTCAAAGAACATGCTGAAGTTACCCCACTTAAGGCTTCCATCATCTAATCCTGTGATTACTGGACGATCATTCCTAACTGGCTTTCCTGAATGAAATCATGCCCTGTCCAGCAATCCATTTCCTACCCCAGTAGTTCTCAATTGTTATGCTACAGCACAGAGTATAATTCAAACTATCCATAAGCATTTCACCAGATTTCAATAAAGATATAAATTTTATTTTAACTAGAGCTTTATAAACATACTGTTAAAATAGTTTGACAGGATACTGAGTAGGATAGGTCACAAAAAACTGCAGGGTGCAATTTGTTCCATGTCATAATATAATGTAGAATTTATACGAGAGAAAAATCAAGTATGTACTAAAACATGTAAACAATTTGCCTCTGCGGAGTTGGGGGAGAGCAAAGTATATTCAACGGGGACACAGAGAGAAAGTCCAGCCAATGAATCAAATTTACTCTGTGGATGCCTTTCTCAACATCGTAAATCATTGTTACACTACTGCAATGTCAATCTGATAATTGTTACTGAATTGTTTGCTTTCGTTTTCAGACTAATAAATACTGCCTTCATGTGGGCCTCTAACATTTCTCATATACATCCACAATTTCTCATTCACAATTCTGAAATCAAAATGTTCTGACAGCTAAGCATGCCATCTTAATTCATTAAGTGACAAATCTGTTCTGAACTGATTAGTTCCATTTTCATGTATTTGACTGTGGGATGTTGCTACACACCCCTCTGGGGGTATTATGCAATATTTAGTGCAGTTACCTTACTACTTTTCTAGAAGTCCAACATATTCTGAATTCTAACTTATATCTAGTGCTAAGAGTTTTGCATAAGAGATTATGAACATATATTTAAAATATTTCTCTCACAACAAATGTTCAGAGTGGCTGATATTCAGTGAAGTTTTCTGAAAGGCAAATCTGACTTTCTCTGTTCCTTGAAACTCCTAGTACTTCATTGTCCTCACATCCAAGCTCCTCAATCCTGCACACATGGCCTGTCTGGATTTTATCTCTGCTAATATTTTCATCCTCCACTCCGGCCCCAGATATACTGATGTTCTCAGGACTCGCCCATGTTCTTTTGTACCTTACTGGCTTTTCACATGTTTATTTCTTAGCCTGAAATATTTTTCCCTTCTAGAAAATTTGTTAAATTCTGTTAGGTTTTGTGTATCAGCTTATTTTACTTACCTCTTAACACTTGGTTTGTTGTTGCTGTCACGGGATCTCAAGGAAATTTTTCCAAATGTAGCATTTATCCTATGTCGTGTATTCTAATTTCCTATTAACTTTATTCTACTTACATTCACTTAGTTATGTCTCTAAGGACTGAGACAATCTGGTTGGCCTCACTGTATTCTCACTCTTTAGCAGAGTGGATACAGAATAAATACTTTTTAAAGAAATAAATGCAGTAGAGAATAAATAAAATGTAGTATAGTTGACCTATGAACAACACAGGGGTTAGAGAGCCCTCCCTTGTGGAGTTGAAAATCTGTGTATAAATTTTGAGTCCCTCAAATATTAACCACTAATAGCCTACTGTTGACCGGAAGCCTCACTGATAACATAAACAGTTGATTAATATATATTTTGTATGCTGTATGTATAATATACTATATTCTTATGATAAAGTAAGCTAGAGAAAAGAAAATGTTACTAAGAAACTTTATGATGACTATAAAACAGAAAAAATACATTTAAAGTACAATAGAGTACAATGCTGTCCTTAAAAAAAATCAGAAATGTGAAGATGATGTTGACATTTGATTAGAAAAACTAATGTCTGATATAATTTTTTCATAGTCATAGTTTTAATCATTTCATATTTTAATCAAATGGAATTTTAAAAATTTTATTGTTAATGGGTTAGTTTATCTCCAAGATTTAAGGGGAATATGGTGTAAAGAAAGAAAAGGAATGGAAAAATTAGAGAACATTTGGGTAAAGTGGTATGTGAGTATCATTTAGAAGTATTTAAATAGGAAGACAGCATTCATTAGAAGCCTCTAGAAGGGTATAGTGTGAGGAAAGACATATATTTTAGAGAGGCAGATAATTTTTTTGAGTAGTCTCTTATTTGATATAATTTCAAACTTACAATTTTTAAATAGTAAAAGAAATTCCACTATACTTTTTACTCAGACTTACAAGTTGTTATACATACACACATGCACATATATACATATTTTCTTCTGAACTGCTTGAAAGTAACCTAAAAACACCATGCTCCTTTAAATCTAAATAATTCTATGAGAAGTCCCTAAGAACAAAAACATTCTCTTACAAAATCACAGCTCAGTTAACAAAATCAGGAAATTTGGTATTGAGTCAGTGTATTATCTAATCCATAATCTATATTTAAATGTTAAAAATTATCCTAATAATGCATTATAGCTACTTTTTCAGGTCTAGAATCAAGCTGTGGATAATGCACAGTATTTGTTAAAACTATTTTTGTCTCCTTTAATCTGGACCAGTTACTCAGCTTTTCTGTATTTTTGGACCTTGGCATTTTGATACAAAAAGCTATCTTTTTTTTT
>VBSM01003204.1:60817896-60856810 GCA_008086735.1 Cheirogaleus medius | reverse complement strand
TTTTTTTTTTGTAAACTAGCTGTCAATTTGAGTCTGTGTGATGTTTCCTCATGATTGGATTTATGTTATGCAATTTTGATAGGAATATCACAGAAGCAATGTTGTGTCTTTCTCAGTGCACAAAGTCCAGGGATACATGGGTTTGTTCCAATATTGGTAAGTCTTTACCTATTATTTACATATTTACTCAATCCAGTATATATTTTTGTATACTTATCAAATTCCAGAAACTGCCCAAAGTCCTATCCTAAATATATTCATCATTTCATCTAATTAAATTATAGTAGTGATTACAAATAATTGGGGACAAGAGAAGACACAGACACTTCTTTTAAGGAGTCCCATATACCAATACAAAGAGGCAAAGATACAAAAGCAAATAATTTAAATACAGTGTAATAATTATTTTAAGTCTATCTTTTAAAGCTCTCCCAATGACTCTTTCAAAAGAATTGATTTCCCCCCCCCCCTTTTCTTCTCATGCACAACAGCATAATGTCAAAAGGAAGCGGTGATATTTGACATCAAAGTTCTGGATTTGAGTCTGTATACTCTAATGTATTAGCTATGAGAACTTAGCATGCACAAACTGTCTACATATCTGTTAAGTGTGGATAATAATAGGGTCCGTACTAAGTAGGTGCTTATTGGTAGGTTAAATGAAAATATATATGTGAAACATATATTTTTGGTAATCTGTAAATTTCACTCAGAGATCAGGTGGTAATATATATAATATATATATTATAATATATATATATTATGATAGAAAACCCATAGGATATGCAGTCAGTAGTCAAACAAAATGCTCACAGGACAATGGAAAAGATCAAATACAATATCTGTGAAAGTATGTTTAATACATACACTCACACACACAAACCTGCTTATGATAATTTTCTTGATTTGTTAGCATATAAGCTTTGATTAAATCTATCATTTTTGTTAATCTCTACTTTCTTCATTTTTGAGGAGAAACTATGTAATTTTTCTTTGTAAATCCCTCAGTGCCTTCTTCATTATATGGTACTGAGTTGCTTTATGGTGTTGGTTGAATGTCCAAAATATTATGAGCTATGATTGATATCTTGCATGTTAACAAAATTATTGTATGTTAACAAAATGTTTTTTAAGTGTTTTTGGAACTCAACTTATGACATATTTCAATACTCTCATTCATTCATTGGGCACAAAAGGGTTGAATAATGGAGATAAAAAGTCAGTGAATGGTAAAAAGACCTGGCCTCCTGCTAGCTGTTTTCTCGTGGAAGTCATTCATCCTCTCTAGACTTAAGTTTTCCTTTCTTTATGACTTTAAGTCATAAGACTTTAAGTTTCCCTCTATAAAAACTCAAATGTTCTTCTCTGTCTAAATTTTTGCCTCTACCCTAATGAATTCAAGAAAAAGAACAGTTTCAAAATATGTTTAAAATATATGGTGTTAACCTAGAAACATAGAAATAAACAAATGGAAGCAGGTAAACTAGTATATGACTGTTTTAGTCATTTTGCAAATTCCTAAACAATAATAAAAACAAAACAAAAAGATGAATTTTCCAGCTGTCCGGATTACTCATCTTTTCCCACATTACTTTTTTGTTCTCTCAAATAATGGCTGCCCACGTGTCACTGGAAAAATCTGAAATGTTCATGAATGATTGTAAATGGTCTCTGCTAACTGTGACCTCATCCAATTTAGCCTTGAGTAAGAACATTTGAATCTTGGCATACACTGAACGCCATTTCCTTTCGGCTTCAAAGAGCACACTTGAGTCCAATTCCTTCAGATAGTTTCCTCAGCTTTCTTGGCTTCTGAAGAAAATACAATTTATTCACGTCTCTGACCATGACTAGACATCCAGCATCTGTGTCCTAAAAGACAACATTTTAGCTGCCTGGGTTTTTGGTAATCACACTTAATAATCTTGTTTGAGCAATTTCCCAATGACGTTAAAGCACAGTCTATCTGATCTATAGCCCTTATTATGACTAATTTTCAAGTCAGCCCCTTCCAGGCCAGTAGTGCATGATGAGTATTATTGAACTACAAGACAATTTAACAAAGTGGTCAACAGGAAAAGAAGCCAAATAATCTCTTGTACAGAGAACAGCGAGGTGGGGGGATATGGTAAAAAAGCAGTTTATTATGGGGGGTGTGTCTTATCCAGAGCTAAAGGAATGAATGGCTTGAGATGAATTTGTCTTAGTAGGAATCTACATTTAATGCTAAAAAACATGCTAGTGAATTAAATACACACATACATGTGCATACAAGTAGATACACAAAAACAACATAAAATCAAAATTTATTGACCTAGCCAATCAGAAACACCAAACTGTGCAAACTAGGGTATGTATAAGAGCCTCCTTTAGAATTCTGATACAGTAAAAGGTTGCGTATAGAGGAAAACATTTGACTTTTCAGTAAGGAAGAACTGAAATATAAACTATAGCTTTGCTTCTACTTCTAGATTCTTTCTTGTTTTCATACACATCCATAAAGAGAGAGGGGAGAGAGACAGAGAGATAATGAAGAGAATAAATTCCCTCCTGCATTCATAAAGCAAAATAAATGGCTTTTTCTGATTGAGCTGTTTCTGAAACAATTCTTGTAGCTTGGAGAATGCTGCCACATGCTGACTGGCCTAGGGTTTTGGTTACCTGAACTAATCACTATGGCAACATAGAATTATTCTGATTAGATTAAATGCATCTAAATTCATCCCTTAACCTGAAAGGGGGAATCCTATGGAAGAGGAAGGCAGAAGAGTGAGTTAGAGATGCTATGTCATGGATGTTAAGGAGACAGGCAGAATCTACTTTGCTATGCTCTCATATCACTTCGTGGAAAGTCACCAAATAATTTGAATTAGCACCTATTTTCTATCATTTAAAATAGCTTTCAGGATCAAATGGTAGTTCTACTTGTAGCTGTTTGAAGTATCTCCATATTACTTTCCACAAGGGTTGTACTAGTTTGCAGTCCCACCAGCAGTATATGAATGTTCCTATCTCTCCTATCCAAGCCGACATTTATTGTTTTGGGACTTTTTGATAATGGCCATTCTCATTGGAGATAAGTGATCCAACAAGCCCATTACTGGGCATCTACCCAAAGGAACAAAAGACATTCTATAAAAAAGACATCTGCACCAGAATGTTTACAGCAGCACATTTCACACTTGCAAAGATGTCGAAACAACCCAAGTGCCCATCAATACATGAGTGGATTCATAAAATGTGGTATATGTATACCATGGAGTTCTACTCAGCCACAAAAACAATGGTGATCTAGCACCTCTTGTGTTATCCTGGATAGAGCTGGAACCCATTCTACTAAGTGAAGCATCACAAGAATGGAAAAACGAGCACCACATGTAATCACCATCAAATTGGTATTAACTGATCAACACTTAAGTGCACATATAGTAATAATATTCATCAAGTGTCAAGCAGATGGGAAGGGGGAGCGGGGATGCCCACTGTCTGTGGGATGGACACGTTTGAAGCTCTGACCCCCGGGGGGGGGCTGGGCAAAGGCAATATATGTAAACTAAACCTTTGTCCCCTCACAATATGCTGAAATAAAAAACAAATTAGCTTTCAGGAAATAAGACATAAATATCATCTCAAGTATAGTAACTTCTGATGCTATCTCTATTTTTTAACAAAATTGACAGTGAAGTCAGAGGCAAAAAAGTATTGTCCAGGCAAAAGTACCGTCCTGGTTTTGCTTGAACCTCACCATGAAATGAGCCTTCTGTCAGCATCAGGCACATTGAGAGATTAATAAGATTTTCAAGATGATACACTAATTCCATCAAGAAAAGGAGAAAAATACTGTAAGTGCTGAAATGACTGTCTATATACTTTTATTTTAAGTGATATACAGTAGAATTGCTTTACACAGTAAAAGGCTGTAGAAAAACCTGACTTGGGAATGGTGCTGACACTGTATGTTGATTCCCCGACTTTTCTGTAATTTTAAGTGTATTTCTTGCTTATTTCATTACTTGTAATGTGGTCTGTAAACTCTTTCACGTCTTAGAGGACAATAGCATAGATTCAAGAATGAGAGAGCATTTTCTGGGTGTGACAGATTTGCCCACTGTGATATGAGACAGCAGAAATCTTATCAGTCACAAATTTATTTTGTGGTTCTTTAGTTCTTGATTGTCAGTTTCTCCCACTTTATGAGCTATAAAAATTGGATGAGATAATGTACATAAATGTACCTATCGGTTCCTCCCTCCCTCCTTCCCTTCCTTGTCCCCTCCCTCCATCCTCCCTCTTCTTTCCCCTCCCCCTCCTCTTTCCTTCCCTTGGATTAATATTTAGATCCTTAAGGTGCAATGCAGCTGCAAAAAACATATAAACTGTTTGCAGTAGAACTAAACTAATGATGGCACAATGTTAATTATAGAGGTAAAATATTTCAGAAAATATCTTCTCCCACCCTGGGTAGGCAGAATTTTGCCCCCTCCTCAATGATCTTTGACCACTACTGTTACTCCCCTGATTATGCTACATTAAGTGGCAAAAGGGGGCTTTCAAGATGGTTTTAAGCTTGTTAATCAATTGACTTTATAATATAGCACCTCTTGTATATTCCTGGATACAGCTGGAACCCATTCTACTAAGTGAAGTATCTCAAGAGTGGAAAAACAAGCACCACATGTACCACCAGCAAATTGGTATTAACGGATCAACACCTAAATGGACATACAGGAATAACATTTATTGGGTGTCGGGTGGGTGGGAGGAGGGGATGGGTATATACAAACATAATGAGTGAGATGTGCAACATTTGGGGGATGGTCATGCTTGAAGCTCTGCCTCAAGGGGGTTGGGGGGCATGGGCAATATATGTAACTGTAATATTTCTACCCCCATAATATGCTGAAATAAAAAAAAGAAAACAAATCAATTGACTTTATAATTAGAAGAATTTCCTGGGTCATCATTGGTGGTTCCCTTGTAATTACAGGCTCCTGACACGTGGAAAGGATGTAAGAAGAGTGAGTCAGTCTGAGGAATTTGGCTTGAGAAGGACTCGACCTGCTGTTACTGGCTTTAAGGATGGACCAAGGGAGCCAAAAACTAAGTAATACAAGTGACTTTAAAAACTGAGACTGATCTTCAGCTGACAGTCAGCAAGGAAATGAGGACTCAGTCCCACAACCACAAGGAATAAGCAAGAAAAGGAAGTCTCACCTAAAGCTTCCAGAAGGGAATGTAGCTCTGCTGACACCTTGATTTTGAGCCACAAAGTTTTGGGGATCATTTGTTCTGGCAGTGATAGAAAACAAACCCACTACCCTACTTAACGTGATTCTAACTGATCAGATGCTCAATACTGTGCTCTTAAAAACAGCGGGATGGGAGATTGGGGAGAATACACCTACTTAGTAAATGCAGTGGATGGAGAAAGAAGCCTTGGCCCAGACCCTCATTTTCTCCAGGACCATGGCTGTTGTCAGGCCCTGTCTAAATCTATGGAGAAGGTTTGGGTTCTCAAAGTGTCAACTGAGTAAGCAAGAAACACACTTCCCCACCCTCCAGTAGTGATCTCTCCTTGTCCACTGCTTCAAACGCTGAACACAAACTTGCTCTGCAAGTCTCTGTCCAGTCCAAACTCACCAGAAGCAGCAGTTGACTGCTCACTGGCATGTTCTCTCTTAAGACTTCTGAAGACTACCTCAATTATTATTGGCGCAACTACTTTAGTTTACTTAGGAGAAAATGCTAATTACAACTCTTAATTTAAAGGGAAAAAAAAAAAGCTTATGGTGAAGATAACAGTGACCAGTGTGACATGCTTACTTTTGTTTTTCATTACCGAAGGCCATTCATAAACAAGCTGATGCTTGCTAACTTTTCCTCATCTCCTAAAGCCATATAGTCAAAGAAAACATTAAGCGATCCCCTCTATTTTCAGAGAAAATTAGCAATTCAGGTCAATCCAACAAATACTCATTGGATATTTACTATTAAAATAGTTTAAAAATATTATCTTAATATTAACCACAACTTATTGACCACTAGGTACTGTGTTAATAGGTTTATATCTGAAATTTCACAGTGATCTCATAGAACAGATACAAGTATTAGTCATATTTGGTTGGTTTGGAAATCAAGGCATTGCACTAATGTGTTAGATGTGTTGAAAGATCCAAAATGAGTAAGACGTTTCATCTCACCTCAAGAAACCTATAATCCCAGGGAGAGGATTAATCAATAATATAGTAATAATATAGTACTACAATAATAATAGAGACTGAAGTCAGAATTGGGGTTACTAAGTTTTCATAAATGCACAGGGGTGATGCCCGCATAGAGAGGTAGGAATGGCTTTGCGGATTGGGTGGCATCCTCCATGTGTCTGGAAGAATAATATTATTGGTTCTATTTATTGAGCAATTAACATTCACCCAGCTCTGAATATGTATTGTTCCTAATCCTTATGATTGTACCGATAAGGCTGTTGTTATTCCCATCTTGTAGATGAAGAAATCCATTCAGGTAGTTCAAGTGAGTGGTTCTCAAATTTGAGCAAGCATAAGAGTTACATGGAGTGCTTATTAAAACACAGATTTCCAGGATTTACTTTCAGAGGCGTTTATTTAATAGGTTTGATGTGGGGCTGGAGATTTTGCATTTCTACTGTTTCCTGGTGATACTGATGTTGCTAATCGGAGACCACACTTTGGGAGGCCCTGGTTTAAGTGATTTGACCCGAAGCTCACATGGTTAGTATGAGGCAGGGTGAGGACTTGAACACAGGTCCTGCAGGTCTATCTGCCTGAGTCAAAGGCTGCATATAGTCTTGCCATTGAGCCTCTACATCTTCTACATCTATTTAGTGAATGAAAGCATTAAATAAGTCAGTTCACTTCATCCACTATTCCTCCCCAGCATTAATGAAACTGTTTTCTTTGGTAGCTTAGGGAAATCATTTACTTGCATTACAGTTATACATTTTTTAGACCAGGTCAGGAGAGACACATAGAACGACTTATACTACACCAAAGAGTGACATCTAAGAAATGACCTCAACTGAGAATTCAAGATTACCATTTAAACTATAAATGTATCTTTGGAAATATCTGTCTATCAGTAATAAACACTCGTTTTAATACTTACTGTGTTCCCAACATTTGTACATTGATTTATTAAGGTTTGCAACCCCCTACAAATTTGTATTAATTTCTTTAGTCCTCATAGCAACTCTATGTACATTGTTAGTAAAAGTTTTATGTCACTGTCACACAGGAAGCACATCATCAGAAGTGACTTCTTCAGGGCCCATTGGCTGGTCATTTCAGGACTTGCTCTCCTGAATTTCCATGTGGTACATCTTCTTACTGGTGGACCAGGCATTCAAATGCATCTTTTAGAAAGATTTAAAGAAATAAAGTTTTCTGGTAAAAGATTCATTTTTTATTTAAAATATGATTATCCTTAATTGCTGAAATGATTCTCTAATCAGGAATTAAAACCTGTTCATTAGTAGAACCAGAAGGAGTCAAATTTTCAGCTCTAATCCAATTGATGACATTAAGACTGAGGGTTAAATATGCTTACACGCTAACAGTAAAGAAAGGCAAAAGGAAATTCAGTGTTAATTCCACTTTCTCAGTATACATATATCTTTAATAATTCCACTTATTTAAAGATTTACTCGGTCTGCTGCCCAGAATGATGAAGATTATCCTTTTATAAAATAATCTAGAACACAAGTATCCTGAAAGATTCTTTTCATTTGCATTGAGTGGGAAACATTCTATTTGCAAGGCTTTAGCACTAAGAGGAGCAGAGCTAGTAAAGTGATACTCCTTCCTTTATATGGTAATTAAAGAAATTTCATATATTGAGCCTTCCTAAACTTAACTGGATTACCCTAGGGCACTTAGAGAAAGAAGTCTCTAATGCAGCAAGAGATCCTAAAGTAGAACAAAAATTTTATAGTCTTTTACATCAAGAGGGACCTCTGTTTTGTGCCTGAGGTCCATTCAAATCTAAATCCATTCAGCCTCCTATTTTACACTTATAAAAATGGAGCCTTTTGAACATGTTTTACTTCTCATATTTGCCTCTGAGGAACTATCACAAAATGAACTACATGTTTAACATGGCAAGTTATGTTACTTATATGATAGGATTCTTGAAAATCTGCAGCACTGAATACTGAAAGAAACCACAGAGAGGGGGGATGTTGTGGTAGAACTCGTCACCTAGGGTTTTCTAGCCAGAGCTTTGGGGACACAATGACAGTAGTGTATTTAGTCCTTACTGCTTCGCAGCAAACGTAAGTTAACTCAGTGTAGGAAAAGGAGGTCAGGCTTTTTTGTAGCAAACAGACAAAGTTGAAAGCAACAAAGGCCTTGCAAGTGGTAGTCCTGAGCACTAACCAAAGAGCAAGCCCTTGTGTACTCTGTGGAGAGGTTGGAGGTCAGGCATTGATTGGTTCTTTTAGCAACCTCTTGCATGGAGGAAAAAGCATCTTCAAATGCAGGGCTGATGATGCACATTGCCAGGTTCCTGCTCCTCACCCCTGAATAGACGACAGGATTTACATTTCTCTGTTCATCAAGTTGTTGATCTCCTATGAGTAGCGCAGTAAGGGGCATCTTTTTGTTCTATATTGAGAAAAATACATCACTGTACCTGAGCTTAGAGCATCCTAAATAAAAGTGCATCCCAAAGCTAAATTTCAACTTATTTTGCATCTGGAATCAAGGTGTTTAAATAACAGAAACACACGCTTATACAAAGATTCATTCTACTAACATTCAATAAGACTCTAATGACAACAGTTTCACATCTTAATAGCTGCAGTTGCACAGCCTAGAAGTTTAATATTTCATTTTCTCTCAATTAGCCTTCTCAAAAGATGCTGAACATTCAGCATAATTATTTTAAGGCCAAAAAAATTGTCTTCCATTTTAACAGTTATAGCACCCTATGGTTAATCACTTATGATGATAAGTCCTGAAAGAATTTGGTATTTTCTTTTCTTTTTTTTTTTTTTTCATTTACTGTATACGTTGGAAACTAGAGTTAACAAAGCAAAGTCTGTGTAATATAGTTAAGGAAAAGTGTCAGAAGTTCAGAATATAAGTTTGCAAAGTTTTTGTTTAAAAATGTGGTTATCCTAATGAAGTAACAGTTTGATTTTACTTTATTCTTTCTTTAAACACTTGTTGCATATTGCCAATAGTGGGCACTGTCCAGTAGATAAAACTTTGTAATCCCTGACATAAAGGAGTTTTCCATCCTCTTGGAAATCCTAACAATAAACTTTTTGATACAGAGATTAAGAAAAATTCCTGGCACATTGTAAGATCTCAATAAACTGGAGTTGAATGAATGAATATTTAATAAAATAGCTTTGATATATAAGAGAATAAATAATCTATTGGCAAATGATTGCACCAATAAACATTACCTACATTATGCCATAGATACTAGAGAGAGGAGACAGCAACATGAATTCAAACGGTTCAGGAGGGCCTCTTTAAACCTCAGTTTCCTCATCTGTAAAATACCCATTCATATCAGCTTGATTAGAGGATACGATGAACTATTATAATTAAGATTGTCTATGAAATTACTTTATAAACCACAAATTCATGTTCAATAATAGGACACTGTATTTTATGAGGAAAAAGTGGTACATGGACTCAAATGATGGTCATGATTTGGCTGGCCAGGAATGTACAAAATATATAATACATTTCTATGGTTGTCGAAAAGAGCAAGGTATGCATAAGAGGTACCAAAAGACCAATATATCTGACTGGGTTTGTATGTCGAGTATAGGATTGGAATCGGAAAGCCAAATTAGAGTTAAAGGGGGCAGAAAGTTGGCATTTTATCCAATAAAGACTCAGTGAAATTTTTCAAATTGATAAATGGCTTGATGAACATGGTATTTTAAAAGTATAATTTGAAGGGTAGTGAATAGACAGAACTACAAATAAAGAAAGTTTGAAGTCTGGGAAGCCACTAGCAGGATATCATTCCAATCCCAAATAATGTTCACTTGAACCATGAAAGACAAAGCATGAATCTTGAATAGGTGTGCCCTTATGGTGATCAATAAAGCCATTGTCATAAAATATAATAGGAAGAAGCCATAAAAAGTTTACAAGTTCAGTACTTAACGTTTAAAGAATTTGGCTGCTTTGTTGTTGTTGTTGTTTGCATAATGGCATAATTCTCAAGACTCCATTCCACTTATCTTTAGATAGACACTTCCTATGGTTTTCACTCTCCTTCCATTATACCCAATACAAATGACTGACCATATTTCAACATTAAAAAAAAAACTTGATTATTATCATTAAAAGAGGATATTTAATATTGATTGGTTGGGACATCTCGGGTCAACTGGTGATTGATCAGGCATAATTTAACAGCAACAAAAAATTACTGGCAAGTAAAATTACAACTCAGACAATTACTGAGTTGTCTCTGAAAATATTTTATAGAGATATTCTTAAAAGGTTTTCAATAAAATGTAAGATATGGAAAATAAAATGAATAAACCCTATTTCTTAGCATATAAATTCCACTAGGTAATAGATGAAATATCTGTAACTAACAATACAGAATGATTTTTTTCTAGCAACCTAAAACTTTTCCTTCTATTTTTTATTCAGAAAGATTAATCACATGCAAATTCAGTTATTAACACTTTCTCTGTGAGAAGAAAATCCTTGAAAATGTGACCTCTATAAGATCTTTGTCATATTTTTACTTCTGACGACCTACAGGAATAATATAGAATGACATATGTGAAAATTTTACCAAGGTGTCTGACTAAACTTAATTACAGCAAAGCATATAATTTGAAATATGTTTCTGGCATCTTTGATAACTATGTGTTATAGGCTCTACAGAAAAAAAGAGAAGGTACATTTCTTGAAAGAAAATAGTTCTCAGAAGTGAATCCACAAACCAGAGAATGGAAACATATTTGAAAACAAATGCACTGGAATAATAGGCTAAAGAAATCGCTGGATAATCTTGTGAACTTATAACACAGATCATCTCTAATATCAAGGCACATGACTTTTTTCTAATATTGATTATACTATGGGAAATATATAAAAACACATAAGAGTTATAAGGAACAGGGGAGCAATAAGTTTCAAACTTAAACATCTTCTGGAAGTCTCATTTGCTAAAAGCAGAGAACATTCAGTATTCATCAACTGCCTTCTGACATTTTTCTCTTTCAAAAGTTTTAGGCAGCAAATGAGGAGATCCTGTATTTAATTCATTTAAAAGGAGAGGATTTGTTGATGATTAAAACTGTTAGAAATGTAGGAAGAAATTGGCCACAACTTTTTAGAGTTAGATGAGCCAAAGAAGGCAAGTATTGTGTACATGTAACCAGAAGCTTGCTACTAGAAAGTGTTATTTGCTGTACAATGAATTCTCTACTTGGCTGGTGGACACCCTTTCAGAGACTGTATCTTATTTGGAAAATGGGAATGATAAAAGTTATTACTTTATAATCTCTGTACCTATGACCTTAGAGCTGCGTCCCTACACTTTAGAGTACCTTTCTTGAAATTTTCTAGACTCCCTTTAGTGCCTAGGACCAGCCAGCAGTGCCATCTGAGAAGAGTGCCCTGAGCCCAAATCCAATTCCCTGTTGGTCTTGGTAAATTTTCTAAGTTATTCTCTGGAACCTGGGATCAGCCAGGGATGGCAATGGTGGGCTGTAGTGGACCACTCCAGCCTCACCCACTTCCTCTCTTCTGTCCCACCACTCACTACAGTTGAGGTTGGTCAGATGCCTCTTGAAGTCCCAAGACTCAAGCCTACTATAATCATTGGGCTGTATACTTAGGTCCTGGTTCCCAGAAGACAGCCTTGCAAACTGATCAGTGCCACCAGCCAACACAGTATTTCTTTCATGACATCACTTGGTTGAGCTGTCAAAATGCAGCATGCACACTGATTTAGGCTACTCAACTTGTTTATATTTATAAGCAGGATCCCACACAAAATACTTAGCCATAGCCCTACAAATCCTGATAGCCTTATTATCATTACTATTCAGAAATACAATTTTAAAATCATACAATTTTAAAATCATCTAGAATAATGGTTTCATTATTTTTTATTATAACAATTATCTATAACTTTCAAAACTCCAGTGACTGACATCAGACAATGAGCTATAATCTCCTGAGAAAAGGCATTTGAAAAGTGATATTTTAATACTGTAAAAGTAGTAAGGATGATTTCTCAGGAAAGTGACATTCCTTGAAATTAAATGTATTTTGTTTCATGAAATACTCATTATTGGTCCTTCCCCCCACCCACAGATTTATCATGAACTGGCAAAATCTATTATGGCCTGACATATCTTCTCTTGAGAAAAACCTATAAAAAGTGTCCAGCCCATACCAAAAATACAGTTTTCCCTCAGTATCTGGGGGAATTGGTCCAAGACCTTCCACTAATACCAAAATTCATGAGTGCTCAAGTCCTTGATATAAAATAATACAGTATTTGCATATAACAGATACAAACCCTCCTTATTATTTAAATCTTCTTTAGATTGTTTATAATGCCTAATACAGTATAAATTCTATGTCAATAGTTGATAAACGGTATTGTTTAGGGAATGATGACAAGAAACAAAAGTATCTACATTTTCAACACAGACATAAGTTTTTTTATGAATATTTTTGATCTGTGGTTGGTTGAATCCACTGATGTCAAACCCACAACACAAAGGGCCTACTACTATATATTCTCAGAGAGGAGGGAAGTGCAAAGCTGGAGTCTGTCTAGAAACACCACCCACAAATCTTACTCCCTGAAAGTGTGATGCATTTGTACCTTTTCCTCTTTGTACCAAGCAACCACCAAGTATACCCCACTCTTGTTTTGTTGCCTTTCTTCTCACTACCCTCTTCCAACCACAAACACAGCACATACTCAGTTATAACAATAGAAAACAGCCCTATATAATTGTGAGACTCAGGGTTCCAGGTACAATGTATATTGGAGATATTCTATTAAACATTGGGACTGGAGTTGAAGGATAATGACTGATTTCAGTGAAGAGAATTTTCTCTACTGAGCATTGCACTGAAAATTGTCCATATTTTGAAAAGGAAAGAATGACTAGAAATGAATATACTAGTTTGTTATTATAATTAATTTAGTAATAATGAAGCAGCCAGGACATTTTGTTCATGGAAGTTCCTGAATGACATACATCAGTCAAAACTACATTATTGCTTAATCTCAGATCTTTCAGTTTTCTACCTTATTAATATGATGATGATGATGGGTTAATTAAAAATAAATTTCATTTTTCTGTTTTTCATTAGAACTTCAGTTTCCAAAAGTATTTGAAGTATATTGAAAGGAAAAAACTACTTACTAGCAGATATATGAAATAGGCATATTGAAGTTCGCAGATGTTGATCCAGTGCTATCAATGAAAAGAAACTGCATCCAAGATAAACAAAAATATGAATATTTTTATATTCAACAGAAAGTTTAGAGGAAAGAGATAGAGATAGTGCCAGTCTAGAATTCTAGAGAGTGCAAAAAGTAACCAGAAATGTGATATTGGATTACACACAAATCCATCTGTGCACCAATCTCATAATTTATAGAATAAGATTTATAGAATAAATTATCTCTAATTCTATAGATTAAATTATCTCTTGAATCTTTACCAGCTGTAACATTTTATACTGTAAGATCTTAATTTATGTCATTCTATCAGGTAAGATTCCATAATACTGTACCAATATTCAGGAAAGAAATAGTATGTTTGGGGAAATGAATTGTATTATTATATTAATGTGCTAAGTTAGCAACACTTTTTCACTATATTTAGACTAAACTTATAATTAATAAAAGTACACTTTTTAAGAAAAAATATACAAAACAGCTTTGAGACTTAAGGGTTACCTTCCACAAGGTCTTATGTAATTTTCCAAAGTTCAAAAATTCTCACTATATCTTATTATAATTAAGATACACACACACACACACATGCACAGATTAACAACCTCATTGAATTTGTTAAAATTTGGAATAATGTGCCTATTGTTGCTTTAAAATTGTAAAAATGGAACTAAGAGGGAAAACTCACCAGTTCAAAAACTATGCATTATTTTTAAAGGAACAAGTATACCTAGCAGAATCGATTTAGCCAAGGAAAGAAAAATGATATGGAGGAGTAAATGTAAAAACTGAGTGAAAAAATCAATGGAACAGAATACTTGACTCCACTGATACTATATCAAAAAGAGCTAAATTAGAGATAATGTAATTTAAAATTCTACAGAGTTTATTGGATGCTTTCCAAATTGCACAGGTGTGATCTTTTGGATTCAGAGAGATACTATCTTGGCAATGCAGGGAAACAGGTGGAAAAAATAACCCATCTTATGATAATGTGTGAAGACTAGAAAATATTGATGGCACATTGATATGATTAATAGGATGTAGGATTATTAGAAGGCAAACAAAATTGGCAGAATTAGTACTTGAAATAGGAACAGCTGAAAGAACTATTGAAGGAGCAGTTGGTGAGAAGAGAGAATAGACACTGTCTCAGAAAGCAGGGTTGGAAAGGATCTGTTGGAAAATTAGGAAATCTACTATTTCAGTGGCTTCTAAGAAAAGAATAAAATTTACATTACTTTAGCCAATATATTTTCCAAAACATATTCATTAATCATATTTAGTTTAACAAGTGTTACTGTTATCTCCATTTTTAAGGTGAGGAAGCAAACATATAAAATAATTAAATGACTTTCTAAATTGGTATAGGTTGTAGGAACTGAGATAAGAAAGCAGGTAATCTTGTTTCAGGGTACTTTACTGTACCATTGAATTTAGTAGACAGACACTAGACATCTTTGTAAGCATAAAAATAAAAGATGCACTTGGAAAGTAAAAGAGAAAGTTATTATTTAATAGATAATAACTATTTGTGATACAGATAAGTAGATTTAAGAAAACTAGAAGAAGAGATAAATAGAAAGAATAAAAGGAGAACAAAACTCATAAAAATATTTAAGAATAGAAGAAACCTATCAATGTATGTGAAAAAAATGGATGGTATGTAGAAAAACAGGATGAGAAAAGATCCAAAATGCTTTTAAGAGATAAGAGAACATCAAATCAGAGTAATTGGGGTATCCATCATCTTAAACATTTATTATTTTTGTGTTATGAACCTTCCAATTTCACTCTGTTAGTTAAAGTATACAAGCTATTTTAAATTATTGTTAACTATAGTCTCCCTATTGTACTACCAAATGCTTTATTTTATTAAATTTACCTAATTATATTTTTGTATTCCTTAACCATCTCCTCTTAACTGCCCCACCCCCACTACCCTTCTCAGCCTCTGGTAACCATCATTCTAATCTTTCTCCATAAGGGGTGTGTGTGCATGTGTGTGTGTGTGTGTGTGTATTTAGCTCCCACATATGACTGAGAACATGTGATATTTATCTTCCCGTGGCTGGCTTATTTCATTTAATATGTCCTCCAGTTCCATCCATCATTTCAAATGACAGGATTTCACTCTATTATTGAATAATATTGGGTAAATGAACACATAACTCAATGACCTATTGGCTCTTGGTAATAAAAATCATAAACATTAAGAGCTTAGAAAAAATATATTCTAAATTATCTCTGGATCAAAGATGAGGTAAAAATTAACCTGAAAATTATTTAGAGTCAAGAAAAAGAAATTACTGGGAGACACTTAAAGTGTCCAGTACAGAGGACAATGCATACTTTTAAGTACTCTTAAAATTACCAAAAGAAAGAATAATGTTATCTAAGGCTACTTAAAGTCTAGAGCATAGGTAAACACAGAATGAAACAAAATAGGCAGAAGAAAGAAATGAGTAAAGACAAAGCTGAAATTGTGAAACAAAAAATAAGCAGAAAGGACATATAAAATTAAAACAAGATTGGATAGATTGATAGAATTAAGAAATTTTTGGTGAGGCTGATTAAAGAAAGAAAAGATAAAGTAAAAAATATTATAATACTTAAGTATGATAAAAGACATACAATCATAAAATAGAAGGTATTAAATTTTTATGTGCAATTTTTCAGCATTAGTTTTAACAGCTAGACTAATTAGTTTTCTGACAACATATAAACTGATAAAATTGACTTAACAAGTGTAATTATCATAGAGGAGTGGGAAAAATAACTAAAGACAATTTTAAAAACTTGCATATTAACAAAATTTGATCACAAAATTTATCTAACTTTTAATTAGAAGATGCTTTCTATATTTAACAACTATCCCAGTTCATATAACATTTTAAAAATATCAATTTGTTTTATGAAGTCATGCCCTTGTATAAAAACTTACAAAAATAATAGAGAAGAGCAAATTATGGATTAAGTAATCTTATGAATATAAATGCCGGAATTCTAAATTACATAATAATAAACTGAATATAGTAATATATTAAAAGATTAATATCCAACATTAAGTAGGATTTTCTTGAAAAACAGAAAAATATTCAAGATCATAAACTCCATCAATATAATTCATATAACCAATAATAGACACTTAAAGAGTATTTAATAATATTTAGCAAAAATTCCAAGTGAAACATCTTTGTAAAATATGGAGAGATGATCACAAATGTATTAAAGACTATTTTAACCAGGAATTTGAAAAATAAAATAATGGGTGAAACAATAAGGCTATTTTCATTAAATATGGATGTACATTGTCCCTATTTTATTCAACACCATTTTGGAAACGCTGACTATTGAAACAAGACAAGATGAAGTAATATGTATAAATGTTGAGAATGAAGAAATGAAAATACTTATATTTTTATGAATGTTTGTCTGCCTAGGAAGCCTGAGAGATGAGTAAAATAAGATAGAATTACTCAAATAATTAGTTGACTATGCATATGGTAAACTTTTAGCAACAATCTATTCAAAATTGAAATGGAAGAGAAATATCACTATAATACTGAAAACATTTCAAAGTTAAAAGGAATAATTTAGAGAGAAATGTTCAGATCCTAAGAAGAAATCTCTAAGGTTTTATTGAAGTATATAAATGACATTTAATAAATAAAGAGATATGATATTACAAGTTGCTATGTTGAATTTCAAATGTCAACACTATATATTCACCATTTTAATGACAATCGACATGTAAAGAATTAATAAAAAATTTACAAATCAGTTTGAATATTCTTTGGGAAGAAAAATTTTCGGAAGAACATCTTAAAAATAGCAAAGTGTGGGGAGGAATTACATTATTATTATTATATATAAAGTTTTAAAATATATCCTAATAACTAAAAAGAAATTGATGTGAAATTTATATAACTTTAGAAATAAAATAATTATTTATTTAATAAGTATCAGTATAAGTGGCTATTTATAATAAAATACTGATTAAGTTCCAATTTACACAGCAAATAGATATAAATTTTATATGGAAAACTATCCACAGTGGAAAAGTACAATGAAAATATAAAATTAAAAGACAAAAAAATGTTTAAGAGAATATTTCCAACACACTTGAGAGATTAATAATTGTATTCAAATTATGTGAAAAGCTTATAAATCATTAAACAAAAGGAAAGACAACTCCATTATCCAGTTTCCTGTAGATGAAGGGGCACATAAGAGTAAAAGGAATACACATTACAAGAGATCAAAATGTCCTATTAACAAATATTCTGCTTGTATAAAAAATAAAACACAATAATAATGCAACCAAAATAATTATTCCATTTCCACCTGCTCATTAGATTCCAATTAAGTGATGTACAAGAAGCAAAGATACTAGTATTCTATTACATTACTTGTTATAGGCTGAATAGCTACAAAATTATGTAAAAATAATATGGCAATTTCAATTAAGTGAAAATTCTACATATTCTATGAAGAAAATATTCTTCAGAGTTAATAGCACCAGAATATACAGAGATTTTATAGAAAAATCACATTACAGCACTGTTGTAACTAAGATGTCTGTTCTTCAATAGTGGCAGATCAAATGATTATAGTAATATGGAATATGATACAGCAAGAAAAAAGTGAGTTTCATTTAGATACATAGTGACCTAAAAGACTACTGTCATTAACCTTCTATTAATACATTGCATTTGTTTTTTTAAAAAAACTATTGTATAACTATTCCTGCTTTGATTTTTTTCATATCTTTATTTGACAATTCTCAAATAATGCTATAAAAATTCAATATTTATTTATATGTGAATACCTTTAAGATATAATTATCTAGTGTCTAATTTGTATGAATAAAAGGGTGTGTATTTCCTACTGAACTCAGTGTCCTCAAATAAAAGAATTGTTTTTGAAATCTTTATTTCATAATTCTCTAATAAAGCTATAAAAATTCAATATTTATTTATGTGGATATCTTGGAGATATAATCATCTAGTGTCTCATTCATAGAAATAAAAATATGTGTATTTACTATCGAACTCCATGTCCTGAAATAAAAGAAATAGAATAAAAGAATTGAGTCATTTTGATGGCAAAACTGAGAATAGGAAAGGAGGTTGCTTTCATTGAAACAGGTGTTTGGTTCTATATGTACTCTGTATAGAGAACATCATAGAAGATACACTGCCCATTCTGTCTCTTCAATGATGGCTGTGATCTGAAACAAAAATGTACCATTTTGTTACACACAAAAATTTATTTATGAACACAATATTATTTCCCATTTTTCTCTGGTAATATTGTACAGTTCCCTACCTTTACTTATTACATTTTGATTTTGATAAACCCAGGTCTGTCCCACAAGTCTGGGCCTTACTCTGCAGCTCTGGACTAATATCCATCACAGAACTTCCAATTTCAACAGGATCATTGTGGAACTGGTGAAGATAGGGTTGGTACTGTGAAGAGTTTAAGACTGGACTTGAACTTTATATCTGATATTTGGTAGCTATGTGAATTGGGCAATGTATTTAACTTTTTTGTTAGCTTTCTGACTTACAAAATGTAGATGTCAATTGCTATTTCATAGAAGATTAAATTATATTTGTGTGGAAGGTAAATCTTGGATAAATCTGCTTTCAGAGGCAAGAAAATTCTTAGCCCTTAGCCACGTGACAATGGGTTCTAGTTCTGGGACTAGGTGGGCTTGTGAAACTTACTCTGAGAGAGCATTGTTTGCCAACCTATGCATTCCATTTCCATGAGATGATATACATTGTATTAAAAAGTGCAGGGAAGAAAGGCGACAGATCTCATATAGTCTTTATAGGGTCCGTCATGTTATGAGAATTTTTGCTTTTACCTGCTTGATGCTTTGTGTTACCTCTGAGAGAAGAGAGAAAGATCTAATTGAAAGAGCTATGATCGATTAAAGGAAAATTGTAATTGGATATGAATAACTGTCAGTCTTCTCAGGCTTTACCAAGGAAGGTGAGCTCACCACCAGGGAGCAGCAATTGATTATGGGTAGATGTGTTTCTAGCACTCTGTATAATACGCACACAGGTAGTAGAGTTGGGGGACTATGAGGACAGGGGATCTCTCATTCCATCTAGGCCTAGCAACTATTCAAAAATTTACTATTATTTAATGCTATCTTTGTTTAAAAGTAAAGAGACTTTGTTGAAAGGCTCTCTGATATCCCTCTTCTGGAGTTTTGAACTTTTCAGGTTTTGCCTTTTTTAAAAAAAATTATATTAATTTTGCAGGGCCTACTAAAAAAAAAAAAAACAACTCTCCACCTTGATCTGTACTTAAATTTTGCCTTAAGACAGATTCATTTGTATATAGCATGGTGCCAAGTGCAAAATAAATGCTCAGTAAATTATAGTTGTCATTGTATTCAGAAATTATTATGTCTCTTGAGATACATGTAACCCTATTGCTCACTCTTACTTCAGTGAAAATATTACCATGCATTCTTTCCCAACTCAGAAGCCAGAAAAATTATCTTGCTTTACAATCCTCTACTTATCACCATTATCTTCCCACCAAGCCCTTCAATTTTACCTCTTGTTTGACACTTATTTTGAGTCTCCCCCTTTGCCTTTTCACCACAGCTGCCTTAATTGGAGCCTTCACTACCCCTGGATATTGCAATAACCTATCTCCAGTTTTGCACCATTCTGTTTCTTATACTGCTAATAAAACGAACCTCAAAAATTATTTAAATCTAATAAAATGCCAGTCCTCTCCAATCCTCTTATCTAGATTAAAGTTCTTCATTGAATCTCAAAAGTGTTCAAAATGTAGTATCATTTCCCAAATTTAATCCCCAAGATTCACTATGTTTAGAAGTTCTTTCACCTCACCAGCTATTCTACTACCACTCATTAAAAAGCAATTTTGACTACTTATAATTCCCTAAATATATCATATTATTTCATGCCTCTGTGCTTTCTCATATATGTTTCATACTGCTTGAAACAACGGAAAAACATTATCCTATTGTCCTACCTGCTCAGTTTTAGCTAGCGTGAATTCATTCAAAATTAGTGAAGCATCTTTTACTCTGAAAGGGGAGATGAGGGAGACACAAGTCTTTATTCTCATACAATTCACAGTTCATTCAGATTGGTTGAGTAGAAAACTTGAATTATTACTTTAGTTTAGATTTAGTGATTAAAATATTGTAATTGGTTTGAGGGTCTTCCGGTGTACTATGGTTTTTAAGTACCAAAACATGAGCATTTTTGTGGGTATAACATCACTATTCTTTAATACCCCTCAGCAGCTTGTCCATGTGGAGTACCATTCTCGCATCTCTGACAGCCTCAGCCTTCTCAGGATCCCTTTTCTTCTTGGCTTTCAGAGCTCATTATCCTACCTCCTGTCAGTTTTCTGTTCATGTATCCTTATCCCCACCCACCCTGATACAGGCAGAAAGGGCCCTCTGATGTCTTCTTTTGTCTCTATGGGGAAATGATTCATTTCACTGTGGGTAGGACCATCCTTCCTGGACTGGAGAGGAGAAAAGTCAAAATTGCAATTCCCAGATGTGGTGGTCTTGAAAGCCCCATTCAAGGTCACTGAACAGAACAGAGGTTACCAAAAGAAAAACTAGAATAGCTCCATTTGAGACCCTGGCATCAAGAACGACCTGATTGTAGAAAGGATCAAAGTCAAAAGGAGCACCAGGACCAGGGAGTAGAAAACAATTTATTTGATGATTCAAGTTTGTATATTCTTATGGAATAAGAATAAATGTTATCCTTTATGTTAACATACATAAATAAATTTATATATTTAAATACAAACGATGTTTTTCTTGATGTTTTAGTATATATTTATATATTTTCATCTAAAATTTATAAAATATTTAATAGCACCACTTAAAATATGTTCTTAATAATTTTTTATAAACCTAGAATTATTACCGGAAGTAAATCCTGAAAGAAGAGTACTGTAATTCTGCACTGAAATTGCAATCATTAATTTGATCTGCTAGGTAATAGGGCACCAGGCATTAAAGTCAGCATGTGGCAGAGTGTTACGGCCAAAGGAGATCAGCAATGGAAATCGATGTATCAGTAGTACTCAGAAAATTTGGTATGTCAAATTCAAAACAAGATAGAGTTTTCTCATTCAGGACTATGTTGTTGAGGCTTTAAGCAAGAGATTTAGCGGTGGGAAAAGAGAATAAGCCTTTTTGTGTTGGAAGGGATAATTGATTTGACTAGGAAGCAAACTGATCAGAACTTGACCTTGCATTTTAGCTTAGGGAGAAGAGAAGATCTCAACATTACCCCTGCTGAAAAAAAATAAATAAAAGAATAATGTTCGAGGAGCTTTAGGAGATTTATTGGAAGAAAATGTGGATTTCTCTGTTTTTCCTGCTGAATTTTTTGTGCATTGAGAATCTACAAACTGAAATACTTACGCTAGTAAAAGATTCCAAAAAAATTAGGGGTGAAAGTTAACACAAAGAAAGATCTGAAATCTGACTGTAAAGGTGATAAAAGGCATTATGAGGAAGCCAGAGTAGCAGCCAGTCTTATTTTAAAGCAGGTAAAATTATTATATGCAATGTCAAATTTTTTTTGGGGGGGTAGGTGAAGAGAGACCAATCATATATAGCCTAGATGTATAAGGAAGAAACACAGAGGTATTTATCTAAAATGTGAGATTTTTGCTGCTAAATGTCAGTCCATCCAAAGTAGGACCTTGCAGGCCCTGAAGGGTTAACACTCCTCCCAAAGCATCTTACAGCCAGAGAGCCTGGTACAGGGGGGAATAGAGCTCAATATATAATATGATTCAGTCTAAAGATAATTAGAAGGCTTAGTTCAGTCCCTAAAACCCTTCACATGAGAATTCAGGTGAGTTTGCAGGAGCGCTAATGGACTTTGCCTCATCATAAATTCCAGCTTGAACTTGCTTATTCTGAATTATTTCTGTATTCACCAAAGAGAAGTTAGTGTGAAATTTTACTACTTGTTTTTCTTCTGTTTCAGAAACACTAAGTGACTGATGATCTAGTCAGTGATTCCTCCTCCAGTTAGTCATACTGGGATCAGTCTCCACAGACTGCATTGTGCAGCCACCAAATACTAATTAAAAAAAAAAAAAAAAGGTTTGAAAACAGGATGAACAAAAGAATAAAAAGAAACCCACTCAGATATTGATGGTTTAATTACTTTTTCACAGGTAGCTGAGGAATAACTAACTTGAAATTTTATCATTTTCATGATTTTGTAAAATTTGGCATAATGGAAAATTTTACTTTATTTGACAACCCTTTACTTTTATAAGAAGAGATTCTGAAAAGTTAAGCTCAATGTCAAATAGCAGACAGAAGCCAAATTATAAACTAGACTTCAGGACTCCTCTTTGTCAGAGCACTTTATTGAGCAGTATTCATTGGTAGCACAATATTCAACTCCATATATCCCTTTTGATTTAACTAGATGCATATATACATTGTACTTTGGGGACACATATTTCCTTGAAGAGCCTCGGTTATTCTCATAACTAAAATGGGCATAAGAATATAGCCTGTTTTACTTATGGATGAGGATGCTTATGAAATTTAAATAAGATAAAATATATAAAGATACCTGTAGTTGTTCTATGTTGTATTTGTTATAATCCTCAAATGTTTACAAAATAATTTTTAACGTTTAGGGGACAGATTAGAAAAGAGCTATGATTTAATTTCCTTTCTCAAAGATCAGCCTAATAATTATAATGTGTTTGCATAGAGGAGAAATTGAGAACAACTAAATTATGTTCTTCTTTATTAGAAAGTTATATTGATCTGAAAACTACAATGAATTTGGGTAGAGATTCTCAAAGTATAGATCTCCAAGACACTTTCAGGAATTCATGAGGTAAAAACAATTTTCATAATAATGGTAAGCCATTATTTGTTCTTTAATCTTATTCTCTCATGAGAATTTAGTATACTTCTACAGAGACTACGTGACATGTGATATCACAAGAGACTGAATGAAGAAGCAGATTTGAGAATCCAGCTGTCTTCTATCAATACAGACATTAAAGAGATTTTTAAAAAGGTAAAGCATCCTTGTGATTTTCTAGATATAATATCATATCATCAGCAAAGAGTGAGAGTTTGACTTCTTCCACCCCCATTTGGACACCCTTAATTCCCTTCTCTTGTCTGATTACCCTGGAAAGGACTTCCAGCACTATGTTGAATAGAAGTGGAGATAGTGGACAACCTTGTCTGGTTCTAGTTCTAAGCAGGAATGCTTTCAATTTTTCCCCATTTGATATGATATTGACTGTGGGTTTATCATATATGGCTTTAATAATTTGGGGTTTGTCTCATCTATATCTATTTTGTTAAGAGTTTTTATCATAATATCATGGGTTTTATCAAAAGCTTTTTCTGCATCTATTGAGAGAATCATATGGTCTTTGTTCTTGCTCTTATTTATGTGGTGAATTGCATTTATAGATTTGCATATGTTGAACCATCCTTGCATCTCTAGGATAAAACCCACCTGGTCATGATGAATTATTTTTTTGATGTGCTGTTGGATTGAATCTGCTAAGATTTTGTTAAAGACTTTTGCATCTATATTTATGAGGGATATTGGTCTGTAGTTTTCTTTTCTGTTGTGTCCTTTCCTGGCTTTGGTATATAAGGTGATATTGGCTTCATAGAATGAGTTGGGTAGGATACCCTCCTTCTCAATGTTGTGGAATAATTTCTGCATTATGTTTATGAGTTTTCTTTGTAAGTTTGGTAAAATTCAGATGTAAACCCATCTGGTCTGTGACTTTATTTGTTGGAAGATTTTTAATTCCTGGTTCAATTTCTATGTTTGATATTGGTCTGTTCAGAAATTCTATTTCTTCTTAATTGACCCTAGGGAAGTTGTGTGTTGGGATTGATAAATGAATTCAGTAAAGTCTCAAGACACAAAATCAATGCACACAAATCAGTGGCATTCATATACGTCAATAACAGTTAAGCTGAAAATCAAACCAAAGACACGACACCTTTCACAATAGCATCAAAGAAAATTAAATATTTAGGAATATATTTAACAAAGGAGGTGAGACACATATATAGGAAGAACTACAAAACACTGAGAAAAAAAATTATAGAAAATGTAAGCAGATGGAAAACCCTATCTTGCTCATGGATTGGCAGAATCAATATCGCTAAAATGTCCATACTACCTAGAGTGATCTACAGATTAATGCAATCCCTATCAAAATACCATCATCATTCTTTACAGATCTAGAAAAAATAATTCTACACTTCATATGGAACAAGGGAAGGCCTTGTGTAGCCAAAACAATCTTAAGCAAAAGAACAAATTGGGAGGCCTTAGTTTATCAGACCTCAAGGCTATATTAACCAAGACAGCATGGGATTGGCACAAGAACAGAGATGTAGACATTTGGAACAGGACTGAGAACCCAGATATAAAACTGTCCTCATATTGTCATCCAACTTTTGACAAAACAGACAAAAATATACATTGGGGAAAAGAATCCCTATTCAATAAATGGTGCTTAGAAAACTGGATAACCACATGCAGAAGTTGAAACTGGATCCCCACCTCTTACCTCTCACAAAAATCAACTCACGATGGATAATAGACTTAAACCCAAGGCATAAAACCGTAAGAATTCTTGAAGAAAATGTTGAGAAAACTCTTATAGATATAGGCCTAGGCAAAGAATTTATGAAGAAGACCCCCAAAACAATCACAGCAGCAACAAAATAAATAAATGAGACTTGATCAAAATAAAGAGCTTCTGCACAACCAAGGAAACTATCTTTAGAACGAATGGGCAATCTAAAGAATGGGAGAAAATATTTGCATGCTACACATCTGATAAAAGGTTGATAACAAGAATTTATATAGAACTTAATAAAATTAACAAGGAAAAAATCAAATAACCCCATGAAAAAGTGGGCAAAGGACAGGAATGGAAACTTTTCAAAAGAAGACAGACTAATGGTCAGCAAACACACAAAAAAAGTGCTAAACATCTGTAATCATTAGGGAAATGCAAATCAAAACCACAATGAGATATCACCTAACTCTAGTGAGAATGGCCTTTAGCAAAAAGTCCCAAAACAATAAATGTCGACATGGATGTGGAGAGATAGGAATACTCTTGCACTGCTGGTGGGACTGCAAATTAGTACAACTCCTGTGGAAAGTAATTTGGAGATATCTCAAAGAGCTAAAAATAGAATTACCATTTGATCCAGGCATCTACCCAAAGGAAGAAAAGACATTCAGTAATAAAGACATCTATACTTGAATATTTATAGCAGCACAATTCGCAATTGTAAACATGTGGAAACAACCCACATATCCATCAATACATGAGGTGATTAATAAAAATGTGATACATGTATACCATGGAGTTCTACTCAACTACAAAAAACAATGGTGAACTAGCACCTCTTATATTATCCTGGATAGAACTTTAGCCCATCCTTTGAAGTGAGGTATCACAAGAATGGAAAAACAAGCACCACATATACTTGCCATCAAATTGGTACTAACTGATCAACACTAAGGTGCTCACATGGAAGTAGTATTCATTGGATGCTGTCAGGTGGCAAGGGGTGGAGGGAGTGGGTAAACTCACAAGCAATGGATGTGGATGGCACTGTATGGGGGAAGGGCATGCTTGTAGCCCTGGCTTGAGCGAGGCAAAGGCATTACATGTAACCAAAATGTTTGTACCCCCATAATATTCTGACATAAAAAAAAAATAAAAGTAAAGTGATGCCACTCTTTTCAAATTGTTATAGGGTACTGGAAATAGCTATTCTTAAAAAAAAAGTATTTTATTTATATTAACATGGAATGGATTTATTGTTATTTTAAACTACATTGAAAAACAAATAACTTTATAATTTGATTTAATTTGAAATATAGATTTCTGTGTGTGTATATATATATATAATCAATGTAAATGAAAGTTCTTAGTGGTTATTGCTAATTTTCAAAGGGTACAAGAGTAATGAGGTCAAAATGATTGAAAACCACCAATTTGAAGGTTAGCAGAGGACCCAGGTGCGTGCATTTGAAGATGCACTGATAATGACTAATAATATTAATAAATAAAGTATTTATAACATTTGAGAGTTTACAAAGTGCTTTTCATCTCACTTAATGACTTGAATCCATGGTTCTTACATTAATAGAGAATGGTCTTTCCTGTCATTTTCCTTTCTAATCCTCCCATGGCCTCAGTTCTCAACTGTGTACTATGTTGAAGGCTTGACAAAGGCCATTTCCCTTGTTAAGTTATTAACATCAGAAGGGTGGAGTAGTAAAGTGAAATTCCAAAAATAAGAATCAAGAGAAACGTGGAGAATCAGTCTTTATTTCAGGTTCAATTACCTTTTGTGAGCCATAGTAGCCTCCTTCTAGGTGAGATCTGGAGAGTTCTACTGTTCTAGTTGAGTTTTCTACCTCTTCCTCCATGGAAACTACAGACTCTTCTTTTTCTTTCTTGAGACCATTCAGAGGGTTCTCCTGACAGAATTTCCAAGGTCCTCATATCTCTGAGGAGTCCATTTCTTTTCTTTCATTCCATGATTTCCAGATCTTTTCAATTACTTTGCAGTGAGCTACACCCCTACTTCCTGTCTATCCTGTTTTTTTTTGAGTTGTCAGTATTTCTATTCCATCCCATACCTTGAGTTTCATGTTATGTAATTTTATTTTTGCTGGTTGACAATGTAGGGAGTTTTACATCTATGAGAAGGAGGAAAGGGGTAAGAAGGAAAGAAAATAATCTTGCCTTGCTTTATCATACTATGTACTCAGACCTCAAAGGAGAGAAATGAGCACGTGCCATGTGGAAGGGGTAGGGAAAAAATGTCACTCAAGAAAAGTAAGTTCAAATGTGGAAGATGAGGTGTAAACCTAGATGTGCTTCTTATCTTTATTACCCAGCTAAACTTAAACTCTAAACTCAGATTAAAAGTTATTATATTTGAAATGGCATTTCTTAGAAAACTAGAAAGTCTATAGAAATAATTCTGTGAGAAGTTTGAGTTGACCTTTCAATAAGAGGGCATACTGCTTACAAAGTAAATGGAAGACTGAATCCTGAAAAGATTAAGAAAGAAAGGGAAAGAAGATGGAAATAAAAATAAAAATAAAATAACAACAGTATATATTTGTGATGATCATTGCAAATGGCTAGAATCTTGGGAAAAGAAAAAAAATACTTGTGCACAGGGAAGAGGCTAGGAAGAAATATGGGAAAAAAAAAGAATTTTCCTGGTAAGCTGGGGGGATAATGGTTTACTTTCTATTCTTTAAACATTTTCATTGATTTTTAGTTGTTACATTGTTTTCTTAAACAGCATTTTTAGAACTGGTTCTTGGGAACCAATGATTAAGTAAATGATTAATTTGCCAAGCTCTGAAACAGGATTTTAACAGTACTAGCAACCTTGAGAAAGAAAATAGCTAGTATTTAAATAAACAATTAGGTTGCAGATTGAAATGTCAGCAGAGGCACGAATTAGTCTGCTGATGTCCTTCTCATAGACTTTTGAAATAGATACCAATCAATATGTTCATTTATATTTTAAAGAAAAAAGTTGTCATCTTTGTTACCCAGTTCAGAAACATTTCCCCTGAGAACTGGCCAGTCCAGCCAAACCTTATCCCTCCCTGGTTGCCTGGAAATGCTGGCATTTACTTTTGCACTTGTGGTTAAACAAAACAAAACAGAACAAAAACAGAATAAACAATTTATCTAAACAGACAACTTGAAAGTTCCCAGTTATGACAGAGACAAATGGTTTTCAGTTTTCTCTCGTGTGTACGGAAAATTTGGCTTTATTAACTTGTTATTTTGGGGAGGAACAAGAAGTTATAAATGCAAGAAGAATATAATTGGCTTTGGTAGGAAAATATACAGTTTTCAATTGGAGAGGAAGGTAGAAAAGTATAGCCTTATATCTTGGACACCTCTGAGTGTCCAAGGCAGAGATAGTAAACCCCTGCAATGGATTATGAAGAAGAGATGCCTGGAACTAAGCACATGTGCCAAAAGAAGAATGAAATAAACCATTTAATGTGTTAGCATAGAAGAGAAAGGGAGCCCTCCATCCCTAAATTTTGGCCTATTCCTTGCCTTACTCTTTTAATATTCAGTAAACAATGGCAGGTTTTTTGATCTTCAAAAGATGAGCAGTGGTGATGAAGTGGGAAGAATCTCTCTGACTTGTCATTGTCCTGTGTCTGCATTTATTTTATGATACTGAGACGTGCTCTTTATGATCATTGTTTATATGCACATCTTGTCTTCATCAGCATGTAATGCCCTGTTTCAGGTATAAATTCAAGATCTGTTCACCCATATGCCTGTATCAAAACATCACACGTAACCCATAAATATAAGCAACTATTATGTACCCATATAATAAAAAATAAAAAAAAATTAAAAACAAACGAAGGGAAGTCTAGTTTTTGTGTTGATATGTAAGAGCTTTGAAGTATTCACTACTTTATTACAATAAGAAAAAGAAAACTGAAAAAATTAAAAATCAACAACTCTTCTTAGATCTATCAAAGAAATGAGGTTACATGGCAAACCAAAACCCTGAAAACTAGAGAGACAGGTATATATAGAGGATTGCAGCTTACTTGGAGCAGAATCCATTGGTGCTAGTAATTGGTAGGAACACACAAACTGAAATTGACAAATCGCTGAAAGCTGGAGTGTTAAAGACCTGTAGGCCCAGTCAGAACTTTTACTCTTTCATGGAAGGAATTGGAACATAAGGCCCAGAATAGCAAACACAATATTAGAAAGAGAATAATGTCAGAGGACTGACACTGCCTGATTTTAAGACTTACTGTAAATCTGTAGTACTAAAGAGGAGTGTTATATTGGTGAAAGAATAGGCAAATAGAGCACGGAAACAAACTAGAGAACACAGAAAAGATAAAACTATAGATACTTTAAAAAGATCAATTGTTTCCAGGGATCAATGGAGTGAGATGAATAGGTAAAGCCCAGGAATTTTTGAGGTGGTGAAACTATTCTACAGTATAATACTGTGATGGTGGATCCATGGCATTATGTATTTGTCAAAACCCATAGAACCATATAGCACAGAGTAAACCCTAATGTAACCTATGGATTATACTTATTAAAATCATTAATGATGGATCTATGGATGATATTGAAAAACTGGGAAATGGCATTAGGAAAATTTTTTTGAGCACTGGTAATATTTTATATCTTTATTTCAGTGATATAAATTTACCAAAACTCATTTAATAATATACAGAATGAGTGTACTTTATTAAATGTAATTTATAACTCAGTAAAGTTGATATGGAGAAAAGGGAACACTTACATACTGTTGGTGGGAATGTAAATTAATATCATCACTATGAAGAATGGTATAGTGATTTCTCAAAGAACTGAACATAGAACTATCATTTGATCCAGCAATCCCACTATTTGGTATCTACCCAAAGGAAAAGACATCATTATATCAAATTGCATGCATATTTTTATCACAGCACTATTCACAATAGTAAATATATGTAATCAACAAGTCTATCAATAGATGATTAGATAAAGAAAATGTGGTCAATATACACAATGGAATATTATTCAGCAATAAAAAAGAATGAAATTATGTCTTTTGTAGAAACACGTGGTTAGAATTGGTAGCCATTATCTTAAGTGAAACAACTCACATACAGACAAATACTGCATGTTTTCATTTATGAGTGGGAGCTAAATAATTCATACACATGAATGCACAGTGTGGAATAATAAACAATGGGTATGCTAAAGGGTGAGGGTCTGGGAGGCAGTGGATGATAAGAAATAACTTAATGGGTATAGTGTATGTAATATGGGTGATGGATAGCCTAAAAGCCCCGACTTCCTCACTGCACAATATGTTCATGTAATAAAATTACAATTGTACCCCATAAATTTATACAAATAACATTTTTAAAAAAGCATTAGAAACATAAAATGACCTAAAATCAATAATCTTAGGGAATTAGAGAAAGAAAATAATTTAAGTCAATAGTAAGCAGAAAAATATAACAATAAAAATTAGAGGAAAGATTAATAAAATTGAAAACAGGAAAGAATACCAAAAAGGAATAAAACCAAAAGCTAACTCTGTGAGATTACTAAAATTGATAGACCTCCAGTCAGTTTAACCAAGAAAAAAACAAATTATCATTATGATAAAAGAAGAGTCATCACTACTGATCCCCTAAACATTAAAAGGACAATAAAGAAATATTTTCACAACTCTATGCCCACAAATTTGATAACTTAGATGAAATGGATTAATTCCTTGAAAAACTTAAACCCATAAAACTTACACAAGAAGACAAACTAACCTGAGTGTTCCTAGGCTATCAAGAATGCAAATGAATAAACTTTCAAAAAAAAAAAAAAAAAAAAAAAAAAGCACCAGGTCCAGATGTGTTTACTGGTGAATTTTGCCAAATATTTACTGCTAATAATAACAAAATCAATTCTCCACAAACTATTATAAGAAATAAAAGTAGAGGAAACATTTAATAATTACTTTCATAAGGTCAGCATCATTCTAATGCTAAAATTAGATTAAGATATTACAAAAAAGAGAAACTATAGGTAACTATCAGTAGTGAGTATAGATGTAAAACTCCTCAACAAAATATTAGTTAAGCAAAGCTAACAGTATAAAAAGCAATTTATGCACCATAACCAAGTGAAATTTATTCAACTTATGGTAAGATGGTTTAACATTTAAAATGTAATGTGTCACATTAACAGACTAAGAAGGAAAATGATATAGTGATATAATTTTCAAAAAAAGTAAGGTAAATATTTGATAAAAATAAATCTGTACTAATGGTTGCTTTCTCCTTGGTGAAAAGTGTAAAATTTTTTTTTCTTTATTCTCTTCTTCATAAATTTTACTGCAATGAATATTAATTGCTGTTTTCAAAACACAAAACGGACTTCATTCATTGCCGCTGAAATCATTTGTTATATATACTGTTCAATAATAGTAGCCTCGTATAATTACATAGAATTTTCTTAACTATGTGTGACTAGGTATGTGAAACTAGCCTTTATTTCAAGCATCACTTATCACAGAATATTATACTTTTAATCAATCCATTTACTTTTACATTAAGATAAAATGAGACAATATTCAGAGATATTCTTAAATATAAAAAATGATTTTAATTATTTTTATATACAGATAAGAATTATGTTCAGCATTTATCAGTTTAAGTTCTACTTGATTTTGTGTTGTGGCAATAACAATACAAAAGATTATCTTTCAGAATAGTATTTCTATACTTTTGTCCCAGAATAGCCAAATACATTTTCCATAATTTTTCCAAGAAACCAGTCTATGGAATGAAAATTCCCTGTTTCTCTTCTATTAATGAATGAATTAATTATTCAACTAATTAATAAAGTCTCTCCATAAATTGTTTGTTGGGTTGTTTTGTAAAATAATTAAAAGATATGAAGTACATTATATGTCTGCTTTTTCCTTTATTTGTAAGGGAGCTTGGAGCCAAATTATTTACCCAATTGTAGAGTTAATTCATCTCAAGTGGCTTCTAACAGCTATTTCTTCTATTTCTTTTAAATTATCTCTAATTTTATCAGCAAAAGCCTATTTTACATTATATTTAATTCAGTAAATTGTCTCATATAATTTTGTACATAATGCAAATCTTGAATAAACAAACATATTAATGATCAAATAAGTGCTCAAAATTGAGCAATCTCTTACATTACAAATACATTTATGATAATAGCTTTTAAGTTTGTTAATTGAGATGAGAAATATAATTCTCTATTTCTTGAAAACTGTCAGTTATTGTTATGTTCTAATTAAATCTCTGTGTGGGAGCATCAGCAGGATATAACTCATTCATGTGTGAAAACTCAATTCTAACCTCTAAAAATATGCAATTTTGAAAGCAACAGATATGCAAAAAGTCTGATGAAAAGTTATAAAAAGCAAAGAAAAGCATTTTTTTCAATTCTCGGAGGAAAATTTTGCTTAGGTAAACATACATGAAGACTTAAGTGTTAAGAATGTTATGGATACATAATTGAATAAATGAGACTGAAAAAAGAAAGTACTTTGAAATGATCTGATGTCATAATGTTCATTTTGAAATTTAAAAGAAAATGAATAGCTCACTTGATATACTTTTACCCAAATATCTCAGTTTTCTGCTTATACTAACTACATGTCTTATTTTCTTTCTCTATACGTCATTGGCTTAGTATTTGCCTAATATATCTGTTTTCATCTTTTAGTTTCCAATGATTTTGTATATTTTTTATTTTGTTTTGTATCACTTATAAATACTCTGTAGTTCAACTTTATTATTTTTTTGTTTGTTTTCTTCTAGATTGCAAATCTATACATTTTTTTAACCAGTTCATTTTGGCCATTTATATTTATTGTAATTTATAATGTATTTGATTTTATTTCTACCATTTTATTTTGTTTTCATTCTTCATGTATACTTTGTTTTTATTTCATATTAGAATTTATATTTCTATTTTTTCATCAGTATGCTTTGAATTTTTTTCATTTTTTTATAACTAGTATAATTATTATAAAGCTCAGGTTTATTTAATTGATTTTCTTGAATAAGTCATCCATTTTCTTTTTTCTGATTGCTTTTTAAGATTTTTTTCTTTAGTACAGAATGTAACACCACAAATCACTACAATGCATCTGCATTGTATCAGTTTTTTTTATCCATTTCAAGAATTGTTTTTTTTACTACAAATACTCAGGCTGTCATCAGTTCTGGTTGTCAGTTTCCTCATTTTATCTGATACCTTGGAATTTTTTAATATGCTCAACTAAGAATGTAAAAGGGAATTTTGTTATATTTTGCTGCCTTTTCTAGGTGTTTGCATGTATTAGAACAGTTATCATTATCACGTTATTTTAAGTTATCAAATGGAATGAACAGAAAGACTCCGTAACTAAACTCTTGCCTTAGTTTGTTTTGTTTGTATGTGAATAAACCCACTTTGTACTCATTCAGTCATCACAGGAAGGCACAGAATTTCCATATGGCATGGTGAGTTGCTTTATATAGCTTCCTTTGTTACAAGAAGAAATATTTGCTCTATATAATAAGTAATCTCTGGGAAAGCTCACAATACATTTGCCTTCAATGCCTGGCTTTATCAGCACCACACCGTGCTCAGTGCCCCAATTTCATTTGTTGTTAACTTTAACCCTTTGTTGTCTTTCTCATTCTGCTCAACCAGGTTTTTCTTGACCTCAAAATAGTCCTATGGATCCTGTCTGTGCTTTTCTAATACATATTATAACATGGATGGAACTTAAAATATTATGCTAAATAAAAGAAGCCACAAGCAACAGACTACCTGTATTACATAATTCCATTTATTTGAAATGTCCAAAAATGAAAATCTATAGATATAGAAAGTATCATATTAATGATTGTCTGGGTCTGTGATTGGTGATGGGATTGATTGAAAAAGAGAACGAGGCTACTTTTGGAGGTAAAGAAAATATTCTAAAATAATTGTAATGGCCTTGAGTCAGGAGAGTGGACCTCAAAACTGGAGTCCAGCCTGAAGGCCTAGTGGATTCTTGGCTTTGTGCGGGAACGAATTCAAGATGAATTGACAAAGTAAGGCAACAACAAGTTTATTGAAGTAAAAAAAGAAAAAAAAAAAGGAGGCTTCCCCATATACAGAGTAGAATCTATCTATCAGAGCAACAAAAAGTAGCCCTTTGTAAGTTTTTAGTGTCTTATTTTATACTTTCTATTTAATTTTACGTTAAGTGGAAGGAGGATTATTCAAAAGATTTCTGGGAAAGGGGTGGGAAGTTCCCAGAACTGAGGGTTTCCCTGCTTTTTAAACCATATAGGGTAACTTCTGGGAGTTGCTATGACATTTGTAAGCTGTCATAGCACTTGGAACAGTTTAAGCAGGGTGTAATGAGCAGTGAGGGTAAACTGAGATCGTTTTTCATGGCCATCTTGGTTCTAGCTGGTTTGGGCCAGCTTTTCAACCACCTCCTGTTTTATCAGAGACTTTGATTTGGATCTTATGATTCTTTATCGAGGGGGACCTGTCAGTCCCTATTTTATTGCCCCCTCATAGATTATATACTCCTTAATCTTAACTGGTTGTCAAAGGAGAAAGTCTGTCTTCCATAGCTTCTTCAGGCTGATTTAGGAGTGTTGACCCTTCCTATCACGGGAGGAGTAAAAATCTCTAGATGCCTTATTTAAGAGGCTCAAGGGCAGCACATTTTCATGCTCTAGATTGGCTGGTGAGATGGGTTGGAAACCCTGTACCAGTATCATCTTTATGTGGAATTATTGTAGTCTAGAAGACACAAACTTTACAAGGAGGTTAAACAAACAAGGACCAAAGATTAACAGTAATAAATTTGTCACTGAAGGCCCTAATAGTGGCAGAAACCAGGTAACAAATGGTAAAAAACCTTTTATTGAGTCCCAGCTAATTTCCACTGAGATGGCCCTTGACCAAAACTGTGTATTCTTTTAACCTACTGATATATTTTTATTTATATCTCTTTTATTTGTCCACTGGCATTGACATAAGTACAGCAAGTTTTAGTGACTACTGCACAAACACCACTTTGTTCAGCCAATAAATAATCTAAGGCTAATCAGTTATCTATTGTTATATTGGCTAAAGAATCTAGGAAGTTCTTAAGGTTAGTTAAAGCATCTCCAGTAGTCTGGGCCAGAACTTCTAGCTGGGTAGACAAGTTTCTTAAGGTGACTTCATGATAAATTAAACCTCCCCAAGGGGCAACCATTCCAACAGTGTCTCCTATCCCAGCCAGGATAAGACCAATGGTCCTTTTGGATTGATGGGAGTTTTAGTATTACAATGAGTTAAAGGGCACTATAGAACAGCCTATGCAGCTCTAAAGCAGTCAGGGCCAGTTTGTGCCAGCCATTTCAAGGCAAGAAAGTGCTGGGTACTTTTACTGGGCAGTTATCTTGATACTTGCCTAGTCTACTTTGTAAAAATTTTGCTGAACACTCCAGGCTAACATAGTGTTTCTATTATGTGGTGGGGAATCTGTATTTTTCCCTCAGTCTACCCTGGTCCCCAGCTCTTACAATCTTTGCACCCATTCTTTTACAATATTCCCTGAGTGGGAAACAAGGAGACATTACATCTATGATCCTCACATTGTCTTATATTTCATGGCAGAAACTTGTGTATATAATTCACATCTATAATATAGGCAACAATAACAAAAGCAAGTACTAATTACAATCATTATGCCAATTAATAAAACATAGTTCCAATGTGTAGCCAAAGAATGCAACCACTCAGAAAAAGGATCAAAGACTCCTAATTTCTCTAGGTTATTGATCTGGACACACAAATGATTTAAAGCAATTGTAACATTATCTTTTTTATCTGGAATGTACAAGCAACAAGTGGTTCCTACTAAGTACAGGTTCCAACCTGAGCTGCAGTGAGAGTATCTAGGGCCATTCTATCTTGTAAAACCACTTTTCTCATTTGGGTAGTTTATTGACTTAAAAGGTATACCACATTTTTCTGCGGTTTAGTGTTTTAGCTGTGAATTGGGCCAGAGCAGTAACCTGAGTGAGAGCATTCAATGCTTCTGCCACAGGGACTATAATGCCTAGGGGTCATTCCCACTAAACCAAAGACCTGGGGAAATGAGCTTTTGAGACCTCTATATTATTAGGTACTGCAGACAGAATTTTATGTATAATTTTTGGCAGGAAGGACCACCCTATAGTACATCTCTCAGTCCAATTGTGGGAGAGGTATGGCTGCAAGTGTGTACCACAGAGCCATCCAGTTCTCAAAGGTGTAATATAATCTGTAGCTCTTACGAAGATGTTTGGTTTTCCTGTCTAGTCAGATGCCCATACTCTAACAGTGTGGATACCTGCTGAAGGGAGTGGCCATATCATCAACCGGGAGTATGTTGAGGAATTTGTAGTATAATTATATCATTTTATGCATAGAGGGCCTTTTGGTATAACATCCCATGTTCAGTTATCATCTATGTTAATCCACCTCAAATTGATGTGCACTGGCCGTATATAATGTTTCCGTGTTGTTCAACAATGTAAAGACATATCTTTTTGTAACAGTTTTACCAGCAGTTGGTGTGTGGGAAGCACTCTGGACAAAGGTAGATATTTACAAACCAAACAGTAAGACTGGCTGTTGATGGCTGTTGTTGTCATACCCCAATCTAAAGACATTAACATTTGCCATGGATGGTAGGAGCAATAGCCTATGGGCATAAACACAGGTGTTTAGAAGAAACTCTCAAGAGCAAATCTGTTATCCATGTATTTTGTCTCATAGGCCCTATTAGGGCCTTGAGCCTGGTTCACAATACCACACATGGATTCCCTCCCGAGGAGCAGGCATAATATCCAATTGATAAGTTTCTGGCCTTGCCCATGCCTCTCGTGCTATAATGGCTCCAGCAGGTATTGACGTCCTCACATGATGGTATCACAAGGCTTTTAGACCTCCATCAAGAGGCACAGTTGGGGTCACCTCACCTTTAGCCTCCTCTATGGCACCCTCTGGGATCATAAAGCCAATCCATTGGGGAAGCACCTTCCAACTCAATTTTATGCCATGTAGCCATTGCTGTTGATCAGGTCTGCTGGCGTTCTCAGGAGCATGATTTGGTCATCTGCCTCGGGGGCAAAGCTTGGCATCTCAAAAGCGATTGTGAGAGCTTTTAGGGCCTGTTTTATAGGCTTTGCCAACAACTCATAAGGAGCAAGGCCTGACCTATTCAAAACCTGTGTAGCCCCTGGGAGATTCTGAATCTAGGAACTTAAGGAGCTGTGCTTGGACAGTGCACAGATTTGAGTTTTTAACGAAACATTTTTTCTATAGAACTGTTGCTATTGGATTATATGGCAAGTGAAATCTCCAATATATATTTTGTTCTGTTGCCCATTGCTGAAGGTCATGTCCTATGAGAAAGGAAACTTGATAATTATCAATCCTTTAAAACACATAAGGTAACATAAGAGCAAAAATCAAAATGCCAAAGACAAGTTTACATAATTATCTATATGCATTGAGAACCTTGGCTTTGGTTGTAGACTTGAAGGAATTTTGTTATATAAAACATAATCATTTGAGCCTAAGGATTTAGATAGTTTTGTATCAGAAATTTTTTGTGATCTCTTTAAAGAATTAACCACATTTTAAACAAAAAGTTTATAAATCATGACTAGTTCTGATAATGATAGGATAGTATACTTACAGGGAGTTAAACATTTAAATTATCTAGAAATAATATTAATTATATAATTAATTTTAATTTACATAATTAATATATATTAATATATTATAATACATAATTATTACATTACATAATATAATGATAAATATAATTATACAATATATTACATGACATTAATCATATAATATTAATTAATTCTATAATTGATATTATATTTTTATATTAATTATAGAAAAAAACAAAATTATTAAATGAGACTTAATGTCTCTGAATACATGCCTAGTCCTTTGTTTCATAGAAATAGTTTATTTTGATTGTTGTCTTCTGGGTCTGAAAACAGGACTTTGCTTAACTTGAGTTTGGTGTTAGATATCCAGAAGTCAAGGCCCTGTAATTTAACAATGCAAAGGTTAGTTAACGATATTTGATTTGATTTTAGGGCATTTATCAAAGATGTCAAAAGCTTCCAAACACCTGATTAAAACAGAATTACAGGTCACTGTAAGATAATAGTAATTCATTTAACCAAGAGTAATAGTTAAAATACTTTAAGGGCAATACAGAAAGTTACATGGATGCAAAAACTCTAACTTTTAAAAATTCAAGTTTTTTTTTTCAAATGATCAAAAACTTATTAAGAAGAACATAGGAATTATCTTGATAAAACACACAATCTCTGTTTCCTAGGCCAGTTTCCAAAATGTAACGAAAAACCTTCTATAGCATGATTTTTTTTCTTATGGGAAACCCATTTAGATAACTTGGAAGTCAAAGTGTACTTGAATTAATTAGACATGGGAAGAGTGTCCAAGGCCATGAGAATATAGCATATTATAGAGGAATGTGAACGGGAAAAACTAGCACCTTGATTAGGAGAGAGCAAAAGACTCTTAGCAACAGCATGAAAAGTTTTCTGATCACATTGAATAATTTAGACATACCAAAAAAAAAAAGCACCAAGTATAGAGTTCAGTTATACTGGAGGAAAGTATTACTTTTGTAAACATTTAAAATAAAAATTTTATTGTCAGGCAACAGACTTAGAACTGGAAGGAAGAATGTTACAAAATGTCGCGCGCCCCTCGCCAGCAAGGACCACGCAACACTTGGAGTTCTTCT
>VBSM01003204.1:60748497-60812279 GCA_008086735.1 Cheirogaleus medius | reverse complement strand
TGTATGTAACCCTAACAATATTTGTACCACCATTATATGATGAAATAAAAAAAAATCAATAAATCTGTATCTATAGCATATCTGTATATATTTCTCAAATAAGTATACTTTACTAATTATATTATAGTTTTTAATTCAGTCTACAAAATTTTTCTGATTTGCCCCATTTCTGAGCTTGGAATAGAATTTTATTTTTCTATCCTCACTTTGCAATTGGAAGGGGGCAATAGAGTGAATTTTAAGCAAAAATGATGAGCGTCATTTAATTGCTGTTGAAAGGTGCTCCAGAATGTTCTTTTCCCAATAGTCATAATGACTGAAAATGTTAAAAACTATGTTTGATCTTCTATTCTGGGTCCCTGAGTGACTGTTCTGAGCAGAGTCCCCTTCCAACTCTTGAAGAACATGTGGGGAAAGCAAAGACAAACATTTATTTTTTTAAGCCAGTAGGATTGGGAAACTGTTTGTTATTGCTGCTGAACCAAAGCAATATTGATTGAATTATCTTTCCTAATTTTATTTTTATTCACTTGATTTGTCATGTGCTGGGAGAATTAGTCTTTGTCTACTCACGTGTTTCTGTCAGTTTATATTAATACTTTAATTTTCTGAAGTTTTTGTTTTACAAAGATTGATGCTAAATTAACTGGCATCTAAGTATTAATAACTGCTATATCTATAATTAATTGCACCATTTAGCATTATTAAATCCCCTTTTCATTTCATTTAATGCCTATTTGCATAGTTTTAAACTCAATTAAGATATTAACAAGTATCTTGTTTTTTATTTTATATGCTAGCATTCCTTTGGATATCTTCTTATTTTCAACATTTCTAGGTCATTATGTTTTAGATATGTTTCTTCCATAAAGCATAGAGTTTGAGGAATTTATAGTGTATTTTTAAGATGTCCTAAAGAGTTATGCTTATTCTTAGTTCAGTCTTATATTTTATGGCATCTACTTTTGTAAATAGATTTTTAAATACTGTTCAATGTGTGGCCACTTTGTTTTAGCTTGTTTTTTTCCTGATACTTAGGAAAGATTTTCTTTTCTTCTAGTGATTAACATTATACTATATTTAAGAACACACACACACACCCTATATATGTATAAATAACATAGTATACATGTGTATAAAATATGACTATATATAAATAATTTTGTTTCATGTTTTTACTATCTCACTAGAAACAATGATGAAATTTATATATTTCTTCCTTCTCATCTTCTTTCTCTTTTCCACCATCTATTTCTTGTTAGTTGTACTACTAATATTTTCTTTCACAGTATTTTAGTGCTTAACTTTATACTCATATAAAATTATAATTTTATTAATTAATTGGTAGGTTTGTGAATTCTATTTTGACTTTTGCAACATATTCTCATTGTTGCTACATTTTTTCCCTTAGCTCTCAAAACTTCTTAGTTTTAATATTCCTTACCATAATTTCTCTTTTTGTTAGCACTCTACTTAAACAGATGCTCACTAACATTTACTTGGAAATGTTTTGAGTTATTTTGTGGTTGGATTTATTCTATGCCTTAAGAATAATTCATGGGAACAATATTCTCTCAGTTCTTGCATGTGTGTACTCAAGACTATTGCTTTTGTATTTGTAAGAGAATTTGGCCAAGTTGAAAATTCTTTGTTTCTTTTTCTTTTAATTGTATTAATATATATTGCTTCACTGACTTCTTGCTTTTAATGTTGTTACAGAGAAGTAAGAGGTTAGGCTACTTTTTTTCTTATAAATGTCTTTATTATTATTATTTCTAGAATCCTCAAAATATAAAGGATTATTTTTTGAAATATGGCAAATTTATTAGATTTTACATTGTTATCATTTTGTGTAATTTTTCCCAGTGTTATGGTGACCACTTTCAATATACAATCAATTTTCCTTTTAAGGAATATTTTCCTTAAATACGTTTTAAATATTTGTTCTTTTCTATTATTTCCATGTTTTTCAGTATGGATTCTAATAATGCATGGGAAAAATCTCACCTGGCATCATTTTATTTCATTTCCAAACTCTATTTTTATCTTCAAAACCCTATTATTGAACTCTGTGTCATTCATTGCATTGTTAGCACTATTTTTTTTTTGCTTTTCCCTATTTAATCTTCAAATATACAATTTTTTATAAAATTATTGCCCAAGATCTACTAAAATAAATTTTGAATCATTGTGCAGTCTTCAATCTCTTCCCTGAATTATTTTGGCTTTTATGTATGTTCTCTTTCTGCTCTTACTCCAAAGAAGTTATTATTATTGTTTCAATTTGTAATAAATTTCCTTCACTCATGACAATTGTCTGTGAGAATTCTTAACTAGGAAATTGCTCATAATTTCCTCTTCTTTTGAAAAAAGTCTTGGTGAAAAAGGTGTTTCCCTACACCAGCTATCAGGATGGATATTTCTGTAGGAAGAAAGAAATTAGGACAAAATTCCATGCTAACTGGATGTTTTTTAGGACCCAGGTTACTGTATTAGTTCATTAACACTTTCATTTTTGCTAAACAATGGAGATAGGTAGCTGGGAGGGTTTTACACATAGTATTATTTTTTTCAATTAAAAAAATTCATTTTTTAGAACACTTTTAGGTTCATATCAAAATTGAGTGGGTTTTCTGCCCCCTTTATTAGTAACATTCTCCAGAGATACAGAAACAATAGTATATATATATATATAAATATAGATATATGGATATATATATATATACACACACTCACATATGGACTGTTCCCAACTTATGATGGTTCAACTTACAATTTTTGACTTTGTGATGGGTTTATTAGAGTATTAAAGACATTTTAGACTTACAAAAATAAATTAAAATATAGCTAATCTGCTTGATTGCTTGCTTAGCATCATCTTTTATGTTTATAGGAGCCTAACAACAGCCAGGAAAATTCTTGCAGTAAGAAGACTTTCTATTGTAAAATTTCAGGAATAGAAAGGGTAAATATGAATTTAATATATCATCATCAACCTTTAAGCTTTAAAACTCTATAATTTTATGTTAAATAGAATTTTATCATTAATATGTTAATGTTTAATAAATTTTACATTAACTTTTAATTTAGTCTTGCATAAATAAATATAGAATTAAATAAAAAGAAAGTCCATCATTACTATATTTTCAAATGATGCTGTTGCATTTTGTATTTGCAAAATACTCCCTCACATTTATCCTTGAAGAAATAATCCTTTGAAAAGCGCAGCTTTATCATGCACTTTGAAAGTAGAACTCAGGTATTTTCAAGTGTATTATAGTTAAGCAGAGAACATACAAAATTGCAAAACCAGCGTAATCTGTCTGAAAAATTACAAATTCAATTAAGAAGATTAAAACTATTAAAATATAACTATAAACTATAGAGTACTTATTAGCCAGAGAATAATCATATATTTATTCATACTTAGTCCTGTTTTCTTCAGATATTGAGAAAGCTACATTTTTGACCCTGCATACTCTGCCCTTGGGAAGAATTAAATTGAAAATTGAAGAACATAGAGACACAAACATTGAGCTCCATTTTGAGGGTAAATTTATTTGTAGAGATGTAGTCTTTCATAACATTAGTATTAATCAATCTTTTTACCTTTGACAAGTACTTCATCATTTTTTATAACTTCTTTCTCATCTAAAACATATGGACCACCCAACAAATAACTGAAAACAAATAAAAAAACCCACACCCTGTTTATTTTAGGTTATATTTTTGTCAGTCTGCAAATAATTTTGTAAAGCTAACAAAGCCCCTGTAATTATGTTAGGCATGTAATATTTGTATTAAACCTCTCCATGTTTAATAACTGCAAAATTCCACTGAAATGTTTAACTCTTACTTATTCTCAAGGCACTAGGTTGGTGGGAAATCTGCAAACATAAGTCTTGGAGAAGTCTAATATTTTTAAACACCTTTTATATGCCGAGCATTCTTCTTACTTACAAATATATTTCCTTTTTCCAACAATTATGTAAAGTAAGGATTGTATTTCTATTTTGTAAGTGAGAAAATAGAAGTTCAGAGAGTGGTAAAACTAAAACTGTCTGACTCCAATGGGTAGTCTTGCCTCTTTCAACATACTATACCCCAACAGTAATATGACTCACTCCAAATTCCTTCACTAACTAAAAACATTACAAAAAATGATCCTGAACTATATGCCAGAAACATTTTGTGTTTACTGATAAGCAGTATCATGGAGAAATGGATGAAACATAGTCTTTGAATCAAGACAAATATTGGTTGAGACTCTGCCTCTGCTTCTTAGGATTTGTATGACTTCAAGAAAATTATGTAATTTAGGCAGCAATATGGTAACTACCTTGCAGTGTTTTTATAATTTTCAACAGTCCACTTTAAGTAGATAGCACTGTTCCTCCGACACTAGTTTCAATAAATGCCATCTTTAATATATTAAAAAAAATTATACCAGTTTCAATTGCACATATTTTAGTCCTGTGCTGTTTATCTGATTTCTCTTACTCCTAAAATACAAAGGATTTATGAAAATATACACATAATTAAATTTTATCAATTCTATATTTAATTAAATGGTAATGCATGGGGTCTATTTTCCAAGAAAAATTCATTTTTTCCTTTGTTTTGTTCCTTTTTTTGTTTCAAATTAAAAGGAAACTGGTAAAGTAATGGTGCTCTGTGACCCTTATATTAGTTTTAAAAATTTCTCTTTTCACTGTTTTGTATGTTGGAATTTTATTTGTTTTTTTTTTTTTTTAATGAAAAAGCTCTCTTCAAAAAAGAGAAACATGCTTTCTGCCTAACATTCTTACTTTGTGGACATAGATTAATAAAATGAGGCCCAGAGAAAATAGCACATGCATAAAGAAAATACGGCCTAGAGGCATATAGAATCAGGATGAAGAAATTCTGATGCCTAGGGAATTTCATTTGTATGTAAGTCTAGATTTATAATGTAGATTCAGGTAAGTTATTAGACAATAGGCTTGAATGAAAAATAAGTTATACTTTCTGCCTTACGCTCAACAAACCTTTGCTACAATACCTGAAATTTCTGGAATTTGAGATTTATCTGCATTAACAACCACTCTTTGAAAATTCAAATCCTCTGGAAGTATAATTCAGGTAGTAATCATAATTATACAATTAATGTATCAAATGGTTTTCCTGTTCAACTACCAGGTAGGAAATAAGATCAGAAGAGGTAAAGGTAAATTTGAAGCATACAGAATGAGAATAGAGAATAAGCTTAGGTTGCGCCTTACTTTGAGAGGCATTAGAACATCAGGGAGCAGCCAATGTTATCAGGGCCTTTGTGTGGGTCTAGGGCAAGAGGAAAAGTCAAAGACGAGATTCTTTCTCATGCTGTTCTGCTTTGGTTATGTATTGGCTGTAGTGAATTAGAGGAGTATTTCCCTGGAAAGGGAGTTAGATACAGTTTCCTGGGCCTTACCTCCAGAGTTTGATTCTGCGTATTTGAAATGGGCCACGAGATTTGCACTTTTAAAAATCTCCTAATTGATGTAGATGCTGTGAATGTCCATGCTTTGAGTGCCAGTGAATTAGAATATAGGCAGAAACTTCTAGCATTGTTGTTTTCAAACCTGGATACACATTAGAATCACCTGTGAAGCTTAAAACACATCCCCAGGCTGCTTCCTTAGAGATTATGATTTAATTGGTCATGATGGGTAAAGGGAATCACTACTTTTTAAAAGTTTTCTCACATGATTATTATGTGCACCAAGTTTAAAAGCTACCAGAAAGGATAACACTAGAAGGTCAACCCACGCAATGTACATAACTGAGGTTAGCTCTGTTAGAATGAGGCTAACTACAAAGTGCTCACGGAGGCAAGCAACAATACCTTGTTTCAGCTGATTATCTCTATGGGGGTAGGCAGACCCTGTGCTGATCTTCACCCTATTTTGAAAGGAGATAGAAATCTAATATTTTGCAAAATCTCTAAACATTAACAAATGTTCCCAATAAACTTTAAAATACTGTGTGGATAAAAGATAAAATGTTTAGGGCCAAATATAGCCTATAAGACATAGTTTGTAAACTTTTGCTTCAGAGAATTTTCAGGCAAATGGTCTATTAGTTCTAATTAGTGTCCAAAGATGGTATGGGTTTTTCATGTAGAATGGCACAGAGTACTAAAAAAGAAATCTCAGATACAACTAGGTTGAGAGAATGACCTTTTCTATAATTCTGATTGAAGGCAGTAACCTGGATAAAAGTGGCTTGAAAACTTTAAATAGCTACCCAAATATGAGGAATTAGCATTATGATGAAACAATAAGCTCTACAATTTGAAAAGAAGCATTCTTTAAAATAAAAGGTATTGTCCCTATGATTTGGGTTCTAACAATTCTGTCTCCCCAGTATAGATACAGCTTTATTAAATTAGTTCCTTCACTCTCGAATTTGCCTTTATATCCATCCAGAATTTTAGATTGTGCTGTTACTATAGGAACTTTTCTGTCCCACAGCTAATCAATTCATGGATAACTGTGCCTTAAAATGCTATACATTTTATAACTATAAAAATTTCATGCTGTGTGTTGTTAAAACTAAATTTGCTGTGCTATAAACTATGATAACTCAACTAAAATATTATTAAAATTAAATATGTAAAGTTAAACAGAACTCTAAACAAAACATTTTGTTTATACTGTTAGAGCATCTGTTAGTCTAACAGACCCTTCTGTGTAATTATTGATGAGGTCTATATAACAGCTCTTACCACTAAATTAACTGAATTAAAAAATACAGCAAATCTGTAATTGAAATATGTTTCAGAACTTTCACATACATGTGATGCAAAATGAATGTATCATTCAAATGTAAAGCATAAAAATGAAGATGATTCAGGAGTCATTCCATACCATAATAAATGCATTAAAAATATCTTCTTTCTATTCATCTAGTATCACATTATGATTCTACTGCTGCAGGTGAAATGAAGATTCAAGTTTTCCAAGGTGGCATGGCTATGATATGGTTTTACATAACATTAACTTACATTTCATGCTAGGTACCTTCCTACAGATCCCTTGGACTTAATAAGAATGCTCTAACCGGGACTGTAGTTTTTCAATCAACAGTCACATGACCCTGAAGGCTTGTTAACTATACTTATTTCTACATTCCAAAAATGCAACTCCAGGAAAAGAGAATGCCACAACTACCAAAGATGACTCATAGCAGGGGCTAAAAAGTCAATTACCTCCAGGAGACAAGCAGGTGACATAAATGAGTGAAACAGGCCAGAAATACATACTCAGTTTACAGGTAAAGCAGCTCTTCAGACACAGCTGATGGTTCCCATGAATGATTATAAGTCCTGTGTTGAATAGCAGGTTGTTCAACAGAGGGATTTTCAGGTAAGATATTCTAATTTTTAAATGTTTTCAATCCATTGAAATACTTTTATGACATTGTGTACACCAAACAAAATACCTGGGTGCAACATCAACCTCTGGCATAAAGAGGCAGGGATAACAACTAAGAAAGCTGAGATAAAATTCTTACAGTGGCTATCTTACAGAAGATACATTTTAGAGAAATACAGTTGTCCCTTGAACAACATGAGTTTGAACTGGGCAGGTTCACTTATTGAGGATTATTTTAACCAAACATGGATGGAAAGTACAGAATTTATGGGATGTGAACCCACAGACTTTCATATGTGTATGTAGGGGGATCCTAAACTGTATTATACAAATGCTTGCATGCAGAGAAACAAGTTCTCCTCCCTAAGAATGTGTTAGAAAAGGATTAGTTAAATGCAAATGTGCAAAATTTTGGGGGCTGTGATAATGAGAAACTTTCCATTCATTCACTTACTGATTCAGCAAATATTTATCAAGCCATGTTTTAGGTTCTGGGAATAGGTACCAATAATAAAAAAAAAACAAAAACAAGTCTTTCTTCCATGAAGCTTACACCCCCGGGTGTAAATAGCCAAACAAATAAACATATGATATGCATTAAAACCAAACCATAATGAAGTAAATTGCAGGATTATCCCATTGTAAAGTTTATAAAAAAGAATGTTATTTCATTCCTCTTCCAGTTATTCTGTAAAGAATAAAAAGTTGTTTTTTTTTTTACTTATTTTAGGCTGTTTATTTCCTGAAGATAGCATAGACTAATTATTAAATCACAGAGACAGAAAGAATCCCTGGTGGTTGGTTGCCAAAGCCTTGAAAAAAATTCTGGATAATGGTGATGGTTGCTCAAAAATATGAATATACTTAATATCATTAAGCTATACACTTAAAAATGGTTAAGATGGTAAATTTTTATATGTATTTTATCACAATAAAAAATTAGAAGGAGAAAAAAAACATTTCAGGACCATAATTTTGCTTGCAGGTATAGTTTGCTGACCCCTGTTTTAGAGCCTACTCTTCTGGTTTATTTCATTCTAACCCGACGTTGCTTTTCAGCTATTTTACAATCTGTAAATTTTAAATCATGGATAACAATGCAAAATAAGTATTTTCTATACATAAAAAGATAAATTCTGTCTAGTGGAAAATTAGTTCATTTTCTTCTCCCAACACGAAGTATTTTCATTTGTAAATTCATTTGAATATTTCTTTACTTGTTATAAATTTATGTTTCTTTCACTTTTCCTCTGAACTGATTATAACATCTTACCTGAGTCCCTTCTCTAATCAGTTAAATAATATCTTTATACATGTTTGTTTTATAGCTGTATGAGAATTATGATTTTACCTTTTTTGGAAAATTATCCAATAACAACTTGCACATTGTTGATCTTGCTTCATTGAAGTGGAAAAAATTGTATTGTTATAAGAATTTTAAAAATCTTGTGGCTATTATAATTTCTTTTCATAGATATTCATTGAATGGGCCATTTCAATCAAAAAGTAAAAGCTTGCATTTTTACTTTTAAAACAATAGACTAATTATTACAAACAAAATGTGTGCTGTACCTGGAAGTGAAAAAGTCCCAAATAAGGAATTCTAATTCTAGTCATTCCCTGTCTTTCATAGAAGATAAGAACTTAAGTCTTCCCCTCTTAAAAGATTGGATCCTATCTTTGCATTATTTGTGCGATTGCTGACTGATATATTACAACATCAGGTGTTGAAAAGTGCTCTGCAGAAAAATAAAACAGAAGGAGATGGTGAATAGTGAGAATCTGGGAGAGCATTGCTGTTATAGCTTCCATGTGGGCCTTTAGGGTTGCCATGAGACAGCATCCATTTAGGTTTCCACTTACCAACAACTTTATACTTATTGAACTTTGTATTAATAAAATGATTAAAAAAAGACTAGCCTGTTATCCAAAGTGAGGCAACACAAGACCAGGAAAAAGGGCTCCACATCTACTCACCATCAAATTGGTTCTGACTGATTAAAACTATGGTACTCAAATGGTGGTAGTACTCATCAGGGAGTTGGGGGGGGTGACCCACATCCCTCGGATATGGCGAGCATTGTGGGTGGGGAAGGGAATACCTCTAACCTTTCTTAGGGAGAGGCAAAGAAATATAATGTAACCAAAATGTCAAAAAAAAAAATCTTTTATCAGGTGGTAGGCAGGTGGGGGGGAGGGGAAGAGTGTATACTTACATAAGGGATGTGACACGTACCTCCAGGGGGTTGACATGCTTGGAGCACTGGCACTGGGGGAGGGGACGGTTGGCAGGGGCAATGTATGTAATCCTAACAATATTTGTACCTCCACAATATAATGAAATAAAAAAAAAGACTAAGGGAGGAGAATCTCTTCAAAATTATATGGAAATACAAAGTAGGTGTTATTCAAGGACAACTATACAGTTTTTCATTTATGTCAATCTGGGTTCAAGTTGCAGAGAACATACTTCACTCAAGCTCACTGATGAAGAAAGGACTTTACTTAATGGGAATACATTACTCAGATTTCTGGATAAGGCTGATGAAAGCAGCTTTAGGCTGAATGTAGAGGTGGGTCACTCAAAGCTGCACCATAAACAGAGGCGCAAAGAGATCTGGTAATCTTGCCAACATCAGGAAGCCACCTACTGATTAGGAAATCTCAGCCATAACTCCTGGTTCCAGACCAGTAAGCATCTGCTTAATCCCAATCGGCAAAGAGAGGCCTCAATCCCTGCTCCTCTTTGCACGTAATTCATTTCATGTTGTCTGCAACGTATATTTGATTGGTGTAACTTAGATGTAAGGAATTCTGGAAAACGTACCTTTGACTCTCCATCTCTGTAGTACAGGAAATCACTAGAAGGAGTTTGGAATATATGCTGAATGAGCTAATCTATCCATCTACCACACCATTTGCCCCCCCAAATTATTGACTTGGAACGGTGCTCATTCCCACTCCTCTCATTCTCCAGCTGTCTTGAAAAGCAAAGTAAATTTCTAAGGCTGAAAGTACTGGGAGTTGGAAGATGCCCAGGCTCATGTTCCACTGCCTCGTGGCCTTTTCAAAAACTACACGTGTTGTTTATAGTTTTAGGTTTGTTAGACAAACTTGTATTATGAATAAAGGTGAAATACAAGATTTTGTAGGAAAAGGCTATTTATTCACAATTGAGTTGACTTTGCTTCTTTGCTAAACATCACCTGACTTTATTTATTATATATGGTTCTGCTTCTGACTCTCTATCCTGTTTCACTGATCTATTTTTCTATTTTTTCACCAATACTATAATATCTTGATTATTATAGCATTATATTAAGTCTTGAAGTTGGTCAGTGTTAGTCCTCTGACTTTGTTCTTCTTCTTTGGTACTTTATTGTTCATTCTGAGATTTTGCTCTGCCATATAAACTTTAGAGTAAGTGTGTTGATATCTAAAAAACAACCAGGATTTTCACTGGTTTTCTTTTAATCTATAGATCAAAATGGGGAGAACTGACGTCTTAGCCATATTGAGTCTTCCTATTCATGAACATGGAATATCTCTCTATTTACATAGATCTTGTTTGGTCTATTTCATCAGAAATGGATTGTTTACCTCATATAGATCTTGCACATACTGTGTTATATTTATAATTACATTTTGGAGGATTGCTGATGGGATTGTTCTATTTTATCTAAATTATCAAATTTATCTAAATTATCTAATTTACCTAAATTATGAAATTTCCGGGCATAATCACTCATAATATTCCTTTATTACCCCTTTAATATCCATGTAATCAATAGTGATAATCATGCTTTCATTTCTGATAATTAGCGATCTTTATCTTCTCTCTTTTTCTGTTCCTTAGCTTTGCTAAAGGTTTATTATTTTTATTGACCTTTTCAGAACTCAAAATCTTTGTTTCATTGATTTTTAAATTGATTTTCTGTTTTCAATTTCATTGATTTCTGTGCTAATCTTACTATTTCATCCTGTTTTCTTTGGCCTCAAATTGCTCTTTTTTGTAGTTTTCTAAGGTGAGAGTTTAGGTTATTGATTTTATATTTTTCTTCTTTTCTAATATATTCTTTAAAAGCTATTATGCAAATCTCCCTGTAAGCACTGCTTTCATTACATTCCACACATTTTGATAAGTTGTATTTTAGTTCAAAATATTTTAAAATTTCTCTTCAGATTTATTTTTTGACCCATGTAATATTTAGAAGTATGTTGTTTAATGTCCAAAGTTTGGAAATTTTCCAGTCATATTTCTGGTATTGATTTCTAATTTAATACCACCTTAGTCTGAGAATGTACTCTGTATGATTTCTATTGTTTTAAATTTGTTGAAGTGTGTTTTATAGCCCAAAATGTGGTTTGTCTTGGTGAATGTTCCATGTAAGACTGAGAGGAATGTATAGTCTGCTGATGTAATAAAAAAATTCTATAAATGTAAATTAGATACAGAAGATTGATGCTATTCAGATCTGCTATATCTTTACTGATTTATTGACTTCTGGATCTGTCAATCATGGATAGTGGGGTACTGAAATCTCTAAGTACATTGCTAGATACATCTATTTCTCCTTGTAATTCTATCAGTTTTTGCCTCATGTGTTTGATGTCAATTGTTAGGTGTACATACATTAAAGAGTATTTTGTCTTAATGGAGAATTATTTTGTGCTTATGTAATGCCTGTCTTTATTCTTGATAATTTTCCTTGTTCTGAACTCTGCTGTGTGTCGTTTACATAGATATACTATTAATAATTTTCTTTTAATTTGTGTTAGCATGGTGTACATTTCCCATCCTTTTACTTTTTATGTATCCATGTCTGTACATTTAAAGTAGCTTTCTTGTAGACAACATGTAGCTTGTTCTTTTTTTTTTTTTTTTTAAATCCACTCTGATGGCCTTTGTCTTTTAATTGGTATATTTAGGCTCTTCACATTTCAGGCAATTATTGATGTAGTTGAATTAATAACTACCATATTTGTATATGTTTTCTGTTTGTCATTCTTTGTTTCTTTCATTTTTAATCTTCCATTCTTTTTCTGCCTTCTCTGGTTTTCATGGGAAATTTTATATGATTTAATTTTCTCTCCCGTCTTTGTATATCTATGGCACTTGTTTTTAAAGAATTTTAGTGGTTGCACTAGAGTTTCTAATATACATTTACAACTAATCTAAGTCCATTTTCAAATAACACTCTACCATTCACAGGTAGTACAGGTAATTTTTAATGGAATACTCCCAATTTCTCCACTCTGTTCATTAATCAGTCATCTAATACATTGTTGTTATTACTTTGAAAAGTTATGTATTAGCTCAAAAAATGAGAAATGTAAAAGTTTTTATTTTATTTGTATTTATTCTTTCTCAGATACTCTTCTTTCTTTATTTAGATCTGAGTTTCTTGCTTATATCCTTTTCTTTCTCTCTGAAGAAATTTTAACTCTTTTTTGCAAGGCAAGTCTACTGGTAAAAGAGTCCCCAGGTTTTTGTTTCTCTGAGAATGTCTTTATTTCTCTAACTTTTGACAGATAATTTAACTGAACACAGAATTCTAGGTTGGTGGTTGTTTTTTCTCAACACTTTAAATATTTCACTCCATTCTCTTCTTGTTTGCATAGTTTCTGGTAAGAGGTACAATAGAATTCTTGCCTTTGTCCCTCTATATGTATGATTTTTTTTTACAGTGGCTTCTTTCAAGACTTTTTCTTTGTTTTTCAATTTCTGCAGCTTGAATATTTGCCTAGGTATAGATTTTTTTGCCATTATCTTGCTTCATGTTCTTTGAGCTTCCTTGTTTAGTATCTCTCATTAATTTTGAATAAAACTTTTGGCCATTATTTCTTCCAATATTTTTCTGCTCTCATACATGTTTCTTCTTTTTCTGGTATTCCCATGATGTGTGTGTTACATATCTGTACTTGTCCCACATTTTTTAGATAGTCTGTTATTTTTTTTCCATTCTGGTTTTCTTTTTTCTTTTTAGTTTTGGAAGTTTCCATTGACCGATCTTCAAGCTCACTGATTATTTCACAGCCCATGATCTGCCTACTGATTGTGCAGTCTACTGTCCAGTCTTCACTTCCGTTACAGTGTCTTGCCTGCATCTATAAATCACAAGCAATGGTGACTAAAAAGCATTTCTAGCACTTCCTTTTAGTTTTTGCTTAGAGTTTCCATCCCTTTGCTTACATTATCCATTATTGGATATTGTTATTGTATGTTGTCTTCTTTATTCATTAGAGCTGTTACCATGTTAATCATACTTATTTTAAATTATTTATCTGATAATCCCAAAGTCTGTGTCATATCTGAATCTGGTCTGATGCTTTCTAAGTCTGTTCAGATTTTTTTTGTTTGTTTGTTTTAACATGCCTTGCAATCTTTTGCTGAAAGCTGATGAGTTTTGATAATGGGATCTGAGGTAATCAGGCTTTTTGATGTAAGATTTTATATTAATCTGACAAGGAGCTTTTTTGTGTTTAATGTTTCTTATAGCTATAAGTGACAAAGGCTTCTGTTTTCTGTAGCTCCCTTTTTCTACTTTTGTTTTTTTCTTTCCTCCTTTGTTGTCTTTGGGTTTCCTAAGAACTACTTTTGTCCTTCAGCCCTCTCACTTGTAATCCACTGCAATTGTACTGGAGCCCTATGGATCTGATGCAAGATTTTGGAGAAGGAATGCATTCCATAATCTTGTGATTAAATCTCAGTTTGTTTTAGCGGTTGAGTCTCTAGGCTGTGACCTTCAAAAGCATTTCTTACCTTTTTTTTTCCTCTTACATGAGTAGACAAAGGCTAGAGGGGAATAGAGTTTCCTAATTGCCCCTTCCCCAGGTCAGATAAGGCTTTAGCCAGATAATTTCCCTTGGAAGCCAAGACTTTGTTACAGTTACTTTCCTCTGGGTTTACTTAAAAATGATTACCTTTTTCCCTTCCCTTCCTGATGCAAAAGAGATTTTTCTTTAAACTTCACCCTGAGAACCTGGTGGATTACATAGAGGTTAAAGCTACAACAGTGTAGGAGTCCCCCTAGGACTTCCTCTCACTCTCAGGGATTTTTATCTTTCATGTTTAGCCACTCTCAGCTTTCAGCAATTTATCACTTACCATGTAAGTGTTTCTTTTAGTAACTGACTTAGCAGCTTCTAGTTCTAGTGAACAAATCTCAGCTGTGATTCTCTGTACTTATCTATCTAGTTTGGGGATGGCAGTTTGCCTTGTATCTTCAATTACCTGATGACTCTAAGAAAAGTCACTGATTTTCAGTTTGCTCAGTCTTTTTCTTAATTTGGGGATGAAAGTGATGACTTCCAAGCTCTTTACAGGTCACAGCAGAAACCAGGAGTCCTCTGGATTTTTTATTTCTTATCAATGTCATTCAAAGAGTGGACAGTTTTAGTGAAATCGAAATTGTTCATTTTAAAAAACAGTACCACGGCTGCAAAGATTTTCTCTTATGATTTCTCCTACAAGTCTTATAGTTTAAAACTTTGCATTTAGGCTTATTATACATTTAATGCTAATTTTACATGATATGAGATAGCAATTTAGATTGATTTTCTTTATATCTGGATTTATAATTTTTCCAACACCATTTGCTGAAAGACTATATCATTTCTTCTTTGAATTGCCTTTGAAAATAGTGAGTTAATTTCAGATCTCACTGTTCTGTTCCATTTACTCATATCTCTAGATTTTGTGAATACTACACTGTCTTGCTTATTATAGTTCAATAGTAAGTCTTGAGTCAGGTAGTATGGTTGTAACTATCTGTTTAAAATTGTTTTAACTATTCCTATTATTTTTATTTTCTATATAAATTTTTGAATTATTATATCTGCACACACATGCACACACATCCTGCTGGGATTTTCAATGGCATTACACTGAATCTATAAATCAAATTGGAGATAATTGACATCTAACAATATTTACTCTGAATCCATGAAGCAGTATATCTTTTCATTTATGTATGTCTCTTATTCCTTCATCAGTGTTTTATGCTTTTCAGAATATAGATCATACACATATTTTGCTGGATTTATAACTAAGGATTTAAATAGTCCAGTGTCATTGTGAGTAGTACATATTTTTATTTGAATTTTGACTTGCTTATTGGTAGTATATACAAAAAGTATTCTTTATGTTAAACATGTATCTTTGTGCTAAATTCACTTATTAGACCTAATAGTTACTTTGTAGATTCTTTGAGGATTTGTTACACAGATAAAGAGTCATCTATAAGAAGGACAGTTATATTTCTTTCTCTTCAACATATATGACTTCCATTTCTTCTTCTTGCCTTGTTGTATTGGATAAGTCCTCAAGTTCAAAGTTGTATAGGAATGAGTGGATATCGTTACTTGTTCCCTCATCTCAGGAGAAAAACATTCAGTCTTTCACCATTATGTATAATGGTAGCAGATAGGCTTTTTTGTAGGTTGAGGAAATTCCCTCTAGTTCTATTAGGTTATTAACTATGGGATGTGCAATTTCTTTAAGTACTAAGTTTTCCAGTTTATATCTCTGACATTTCATTTTAATACTTCCTTTTTTTTTTTTTTTTACTGTGAAGGTACATTTTCATTCTTTCAGACACACATTTTGACTTGTGATTATCATTCAAATGTTTTTCTTAGAGCAATTTTTGTGAAACCATGGATAAGTCAAAAATTCATGTTATTTTGGAATATGAGTTCTGTCGTGGAACCAATGCAGTGCAGACAGCTTAAAATATCAACAAAGTGTTGAGGAAGGATGTGGCTAATGAGTGCACATATGTCAATGGTTTGAGAAGTTCCATTCTGGTGATTTTAGTCTTGAAAATGAGCCACATGGGTGACCTAAAACCAAGGTGGATAATGATGAGCAGAAATCCACCTCAACCTACGCATGAATTAGCAATAAGGTTTGACATTACTATTCCAATAATATTAGACCATTGAAACAAATGGGCAAGGCAAAGAAGCTGGATAGATGGGTTTCACATGAATTAAATGATGCAGAAAAGAAATCATCTCAAAGCTTATCTTTTTTTGCTGTCACAACATAAAGGCGAACCAATTCTACACTGCATTGTTATGTGTGATGAAAAATGGATTCTTTTTGACAATCTCAAGCATTTGGCACAATGGTTGGATTAAGATGAAGTGCCAAAACACAGTCTAAAATTGAATATTCATCAAAAAAAAGCTAATGGTGTTTGTTTGGTGGTCCAGCACTGGTATTATCCACTACAGCTTCATGAAACCTGATCAGTCAATTACAGAAGATGTCTACTGCAACCAATTGGATGAAATGATGAGGATGCTTGCAATTAAGCAGCCAAGATTGGTCAATAGAGATAGGCCAACCCTTTTGCAAGACCAAATGTCACAAAAAACAATGCTGCTCAAACTACAGAGACTTGGAAACTCTCTGTCATCCAACATATTCACCAGACCTTGCACCAAACTGACTACCAGTTCTTCCAGGCTTTGGACTATTTCTTGCAAGGAAAAATATTCAATTTTCAACAAGCTGTGGAAAATGCCTTCATGATTTCATGACCACTTGCTCTTCAGGCTTCTTTGCTACTGACATAAGTTAGCTACCATTAAGATGGCAAAACTGTGTGGATACTTTAGGAACATACTTTAATTAATTGTACTGTTTCTTGTTTGAGGAATAATAAACTAAACTTTTGATTCAAAATAGGACATTTCATATTTAATGATCTAATAGTTTTCTAAATCTTTTATCCTGAGTAGATACTGAATTTTTTCAAAGGCTGACATATTTGTTTTTTTTAATCTACTGATGTAGAATTATTTTAATTGATTTCTAAATATCAAACCAGCATTGCATTCCAAAGATTACATGTTTCTTTATTTTGATGTATTATCTGTTTTATATATTGTTGGATTTTGTTCATATTTTGTTCATAATTTTTGTTCATGTTTTATGAGGAATATTTGTGTGTAGTTTTCCTTACTAGTAATATCCTTGACTGAGTTTGACATCAGGTTAATGACGGCCTCATAAAATGATTTAAATGGTGCTCCCTCCTTTTCTATTTTTAGGAGGATGTTGTGTATTAACAGAATTGGTAGTATTATTCCTTAAATATTTTGAAAATTCAGAGTAAAATCATCTAGACCTTGAGTTTAAGGTTTTATGAAAGGTATGAAAATTTACCTTACTTGCAAATTAATAAGTTGTCCTGCCGGATTCACAGATGCTGGTAGAAGACATGAGGATCTTAGCTCACGGATGAAGCATAATTTATTTATTACAGCAATAGCAGTAGGCAGATTAGCAACAATTTTGCTTCAGTTTCTTGAGCCTCAATTCCCAGACACAAAGCGATCCAGATGAGACCTGCACCTGCATTACAAGAGGGAAATTCTGAGTTTAGAAAGCTTAAATCCTTATAATGGACAGTAAACATGCTTGCCCTTGATCTGGAGGGAGACATAGTTTCTATCTTCCAAGGCTATTTGCTATGCAAACATCCTTGAGAAATTGTGAAGAAAAAAAGTATAATCAGTTATTTTTTTCCAAGATGTGCAGAAATGCAAGAAACTCAAATTCAACAAATGCAATTTTGTAAAACAGATATAGTACTGTTAAAGTTATCTATTTCATCTCTAATTAACTTCAGTAGTTTGTATTTTTTAGAAAATTGTCCATTTCATGTAAGTGTTGAATTACTGGGCATATAATTTTTTATAATATTCTCTTTTTAGTCTTTAAAGTACATAGAATTTTAAATTATGTCTTTTTTTTCATTCTTATCATTGCTAATTTGTACTTTCTCCTTTTTGTCTTAGTCTGTTCCAAGGTTAATCAATTATATTGATTCTTTTCAAAGAATTAGCTTTTGGTTTCATTGTTTTTTTCTCTATTGTTTTTAGCCTTATAATTTCATTGACATCTGTGTCTGTCTTTATTAGTTCCTTTGTTCTACTTGCTTTGTTTTTAATTTGCTCTTTTTATTGATATATTTTAAACTGGAAGCTTAGATCACTTATTTAAGACCTTTCTTGTATAATATAAAGATTTAATGTCATACATTTTTAAGCATTACTTTAGCTGCATTCAACAAATTCTGTTGTCATATTTTCTTTTTATTTTCATTCAGTTTAAAATATTTTTAACTTCTCTTGATATTTCTTTTTTGATCCATAAATTATTTATATGTTCTAAATAGTTATATAGTGGGCTTTCTTATTTTATGTCCCATTTCTTTTAAATTATCATTTTTATTTTCAATTATCTTACATCATTTTTGGTAAATTATGTGGATTTATCTTCTAGGTCAATAATTCCCTCTTTATTCTTCTGGGTTTTTTAATTTTAAAAGTTATATTTTTATACCTAGAAATTTATTTTCTTTTTTAAAATTTCTGATGGTTAACATTCTCACCGTCTTTATATTTCTTTCATTATTTCTTTTAACATTTCATACATTTCTCTTTTCCATATCTGATAATAACAATATTGGAAAATCTTTAGAGGTCTAAATATTATGCTACTTGTCTATCTTGACACTCAGTAGTTACCTTCTCCTCAGTTTGTTGATGCCATGTGTGTGTGAGTGTTTGTGTGATTACACATGGTTGTCATCACTGGCAGTTCTGTGGCCTAACTTAGGGGGCACTTTGGAAAGAGAGTTTGACTTTGCTTTTGCCTCTGAGATGTGGAGGGTATCCCCAGGACATTTCAGTTCTTCAACAAGGGTTTAAGTTTCTCATGTCAATATTTAAAGATCAATGCGTTGCCACAGTACTGTGGCCCTCTTATCCTGCTGCTTGCTGAGCCCATCGAATTTCCTGTCCTTCTAGCTTCAACTTGATTAGACCATGGCTTCCAACATTGATACCCTAACTCCCGAGGACCCATTCAAATTCTTGGTCTTGTGTTCTTATTTTGCCTTCAATTCAGAAACATTTGGATTTCTAGCAACCTCATCCCCATTCATGCAGAGTGAGGTGTTATTATTTGTTTGTTGTTTGGGGAGGTAAGGGGAGAACAGCAATGTCACCAAGAGCATGTCCAACCTGGGAGTGTAGTTGTGGATCAGGGATAGTTATCATAGACTTGCAAACATAACTACCAGCAGTTAGTATAATCTTTATGCACAAATTTTTAAAAGTTTCATAACTGGTCTTTCACCACTAGACTATATCTTTTACATGACTGAAAGTGAGAAAATTGATTTTGTTCTATCACTAATTAAAATCCATATTGACTGTCCTTGCTTGCACAATAAAATTCAAGCTCTTCATCATGATATTCAAGTGTTGTCATCCTCTGTTCCCAGTCTATCTGTTAAACATCATCTTCATCCACTTTTCTATGCAACCTGAACTTGGATTGCACCAGAATATTCTAGGTTCCACTGAATATGCTGTTATCTTTCAATAGTCTTTCAATGACTATTGTTCCTTGGTGTTTCCTATGAGGTCCTTCAGTTGAAAATCAGATACATTCTTTTCATCCCTCAAAATCCTGCTCAAATATTTGCATTTTTGTGAAGGCTTTTCTAAGTTTCCCTCCATAAAAAAAAATTTGTATCTTTTCCTCTTCTTCCGTACACTCAGATAGATTTTTTATACCCGTTATAGCTCATGGTTTTATAATTAATTTTATATGTACTTATTATGCCTTACTGATGATGAGACCCTTAAGAACTGGGAGAATATTCTTTGTATCCCCTGAGTATAGCAATCAGTGTGTTATCAGTATATGCAAGGGAGTAATGTAAATGCTATGGCACAGTCATTAATAGTGTATTCTAAACACAGGCATAGCATATATGGCAATATTCTGTAATCGGTTAAAAAATACAATCGGAGTCCTGCATATTACCACTTACTTTCTAGCTTTGTTCAAATCTAAATGTTGACCACACTAATGTTTACTTTTTCCATCTACAAAAAAAAATAGGCTCTTGCTTACAGTGAAATATATGCTAGATATAGGGCATCTTCCTACACTGAGGAGCATTATGAGAAAGAGCTCGAAAAAACTCAGTTTGTATCTAGAGAACAGTGTGTTTTGAGATTGTTGTTCATTGCTTTCCTTGATGTCCTATTTGAGAAGTATGACAGAAAATAGTTTCTGCTTTTTATCAAAATAGTTGATCTTGAATAACTGGTTTGCCATATTCCTTATGTACTCCGAATCACATATTAATTGTGTTTACCTCTGCTTTATTTTCTAAAAATTTCTTTTAAAAATGTGTCCCTAATTTCTACTAGGTGTTTTGGGATTTCTAGTATGGATTTTGGTTATAAAATTTATGTCATATTAATATATTTTTTCTTTATTTTCTCCTTTATTTTATGCTTGAAGTAATCCTGGTCAACATGTTATATTGCATATATTCCTAAACGTCCTAAATAATTTTTGGAATTATATGATAGTATCAATCACTATATTAATCATTCCTTTTGACTTACTTATATAGTTGTTATATAATAAGATGTAAATGAGTATGTGTAAGTGAAATATACTGTAAATTTTTAAGCATTTTGTTTATAAAAATAATTATTATTTGATCTCATGGTTACTGGTGGCATATTATCTTCAAAGATTTATAAGCAAATTAGAATCAAAGAGGGATCTATAGAAGTTGTAAATATGATTTATTTCATAAACTAAATTAGTGAATAATTTTAATTAAGCAAATCTGAGAGTGCTGAATATTATTATTATTAAAAATTCTACACACTTATCTAGCACCAAATCCATAACTGCAATAAAAGTCTAGGAATACATTTTTAAAAATCGTCCATCTTTTGAAAAAAGCTAAATTGAGGTCTTTATACAGGATTCTTAACTATCATGGTATAGGTAGGATGGATTATCATCTTACTCAAATTATTTGAAGTGGAAATCATGTTTTCTTTAATTATGAAATCAAGAAAAGGTACCAAAAACTAAGTTGCAGGAAGGATTATTTTACATAATTCATTCATATTAAACATTTATTAAATTTTAGTTCAATTATTTTCTTCCCTTAGCTAAATTAGGAATTATAGTCAGGCACTGCATAACCATGTTTCAATCAACAATGGGCTACATATACAATAGTGATATTCAGTAAACTAAGGTGGATTTATTAAAGAAAGAAATTAAAAACATTTTTTTAATTTCAAAACATTACAGGGGTACAAATGTTTTTAGTTACATATATTGATTATGGTATGCTTGAGTCAGGGTTACAAGTGTGCCCATCAGCCAGATAGTGTTCATTGTACCTGTTAGGTAGGTTTTCACTCATCACCTTCTGCCCCTTTTCCTCAGCTTGGCTTTCACTGAGTTTTACTGCCCTCTGTGCAGATGTGTGCTCATTGGTTAGTTCCAATTTAATAGCAATGTACCCGTGGTATTTGTTTGTCAATTCTCTAGATACTTTACTTAGGATGATGGTCTCCAGTTTCATCCAAATTGTTGCCAAAGGCCCTCATTCATTCTTCTTCATGGCTGAGTAGTAGTCCATAGTATACATATAACACATTTTGTTAATCTATTCATTTATTGATGGGAACTTGAGTTGATTGCACATCTTTGCAATTATGAATTGTGCTACAATAAACATTCAAGTACAGGTGTCTTTTTGATAAAATGACTTATTTTCCTTTGGGTAAATTCCCAGTAATGGAATTTCTGGATCAAATAGTAAGTCTACATTTTTAGTTCTTTAAAGAATCTCCACACTGTTTTCCATAGAGGTTGTACTAATTTGCAGTCCCATCAACAGTGTATAATCACAGTAACAACAAAAATAAATAAATAGGATTTTATTAAATTTAAAATTTCTGCACAACTAAGAAAATAATCAACAGAGCAAATAGACAACCTACGAAATGGGAGAAAATATTCACAAGCAATACATCCGATAAAGGGCTAGTAACCCGAATCTACAAAGAATTCAAGCAAATCAACAAGAAAAAAACAAACAACCCCGTTAAAAAGGGGACAAAAGACAAGAACAGAAGCTTTTTCAAAAGAAGATAGCCAAATGGCCAATAAACATATTAAAAAAATGCTCAATATCACAACTTATCAGGGAAATGCAAATTAAAACCACAATGAGATATCACCTTACCCCCATTAGAAAGGCTTTTATTAAAAAAGCCAAAAACTATCGATGATGGCGTGTATGCCAAGAGAAAGGAATGCTTATACACTGTTGATCGGACTGCAAATGATTACAACTTCTATAGAAAACAGTATGGCGATTCCTCAAAGAAAGAAATTTTAAAAATAAATTTAGTGTATTTTAAGTGAACAGTTTTTATAAAGTTTACAGTAGTGTATAGTAATGTCCTACACTTTCACATTCACTCACTACTCACTCACCAACTTACCCAGAGCAACTTCCAGTCCTGCAAGCTTCATTTATGGTAAGTGCTCTATATAGGTGTACCATTTTTTATATTTATATCATATTTTTACTACACCTTTGCTATGTTCAGATATGTTTAGATATACAAATACTTACCATTGTGTTACAATTGCCTATGGTATTCAATGTAGTAATATGCTTTACAGGTTTATATCCTAGGATCAATCGGCCATCCAATATAACCTAGATGTGTAGTTGGTTACTAGGTTTCCGTAAGTACACTCTATAATGTTTGCACAATGACAAAATCACCTAAGGATGCATTTCTCACAACTTATTCCTGTCATTAAGTGACATATGAGTGTATATGAGTAAGTAACATTTACAGGGGCACCCTCTTAACTTTTGACTATTTTCTATATGACTTCAAACAACATTGGGTTCAAAAATCTCTTATTTAATTGATTTACCGAAGTTGTCCAGTCCCAACATGTCCAATCCTCAAAAAACTCTTTTCTTATGTGTTGTTTTCTCTTTCTTTCTTTCTTTCTTTCTTTCTTTCTTTCTTTCTTTCTTTCTTTCTTTCTTTCTTTCGACAGAGTCTCACTCTGTTGGGCTAGAGTGCTGTGGCGTCAGCCTAGCTCACAGCAACCTCAAACTTCTGGGCTCAAGCAATCCTTCTGCCTCAGCCTCCCTAGTAGCTGAGGCTACAGGCATGCGTCGCCATTCCCAGCTAATTTTTTCTATATATTTTTTGTTGTATGGCTAATTTCTTTCTATTTTCAGTAGACTGGGTGTCCCTTTTGATCAGACTGGTCTTGAACTCCTGACCTCGAGCGATCCTCCAGCCTCGACCTCCCAGAATGCTAGGATTACAGGTGTGAGCCAACGCACCCAGCCAAGTTAAATTGGACCTAGAAAGAGACATACACACACACACACATACACACACACACAAATATATGTATTTTTCACAACTAGGAGATCAACTGAATGTCTAATGATAATAGAGGCCAGGCTAGAAAAATATCAGTGTATTTACTTTGAAAATTACCAAAGAAGATTTTTTTTCCTCTCTAATGTTATCTTTTATTAATGTATATGGGTATATAATAAACCGCACATATTTATTGTATGCAATTCGATGTGCTTGAACATATACATACACCCATGAAACCATCACCACAATTGAGGTAATGGACTTCTCTATCATCTCTAAAAGTTTTCTTCCTCTGTAATTTTAAAGGATGTGTTTTATACCCCAAGTAGATAAAAATGGAAAATCAGATAGAAAAAAATCACTTCTTTATATGAGAATGTGAAAAAATATTTTCTACATGCATCAATTAAAACATGCCTATATCAAATGAGCATTTATCTGATTTAGAGGTATGTTCAGTAGCCATTCTCATTTTAGAATGTTCTCTTTTAACTTTTGATATGGATCCACATCAATTCAATAAAACTTCACACTCTTTTATCAGAGATTTTCTATTTTTGCTTGCAGGATAAATTAAAGCTAAATTAGAATTTTTCAAATTATACAATGGATATTCCTACTTACCAGCATATTTAAAATTTTTGGCTACCACAAAATCAGATCCTAGATATAGAATTTACATGAAATCATTCTGTGTCTGCTTTCTCAATATTATGGAATGGTGTACAATTCTTTCTAAAATAGTTCTATTCTATTTTAGTTATGGTACTTAAATATTACAACTTCAGCTTTCAATTTCAATTAAACATTACGGTAGTATTTGCTTATCATTTTAATGTCTAATTAAATTTCTATATTCAAATCTTCACTATTCAATTTTAAGATCTATGAATCAACAAGAACTTGCTAACAGTGCCAAAAAGAAAATATTTAGTATTAGTAGAATCACTAAAATAGATGTAAATGCTTATTTGTACACATATTCAAATCAATTCAACTAATATTTTTTTTCTGATAATCCTCATAGTCTAAGGTATGATGCTTCTCACTTTGATGAATTACAGCAGTTATTCTCTACTAGGGGGACAATTTTACTCTCAAGGGTACATTTGGTAATGTCTAGAGACTTTTGTTTGTTACCACTGGGAGGGGCTTGCTACTAGCATCTCATGAGTAGATGATGGGGATGTCACAGAACATATTAAAAAGTACAGGAGGACACTTCTCTTTTCCAATAAAGAATTATCTATTCCAAAGTGTCAATATTGCTGCAGTTGGTAAACACTGCCTTACAACCTATGAGGGTAGATGATATAGATACACAAGTAACTACAGTAAAATTAACAATACTGATTGAACGTATCATGGGGGATATTCTATTTACGTCTTCTAATTTAACCTTCTCACATCCCAAGGTGAGTATTATTATCATCATTTTATAGACATCTGCAGAAGTTCAATATATCTGATATAGAAAACATAAACATTAATAATTACCAATCATTTTTTCATAACAAATATTACACTATATGATAAAATTACTAGAATTTCATCCATATGCTATAAGTGACAATAATGTTGTATGCATCTTCCTTCTCTTGAAACCAGATATAAATAAGATAGGAGAGCAAAACATTCACTACCTAGCTATCTTTCTAGACAGGGAAGGAATGGACTGCCACAATGGGTTTCCCAAGGGTCTTTTTCAGTCCAGAAAGCAATTAACTTCTTAAGCACTTACTTTGTCCTATGTATTAATACTTTATTTTGCATTCCTGTAAATATTATCTCATTGAATTCTAGCTACTACCCTGTGAAATATATATTATACTACCTGCATTTTTACTGAAAAATGAAGATTAAGTAATACAGCAAAATATCAGAGCCAATTAATAGCAGGGTGAGTGTATATCTTAAATCTGGCTGCAAAACAATGTTCTTTCTAATATCATGTGATCTCGCTGTTTTTCTCAGAGATGAAATATTTTACTGTCTGGGTCAGTAGAAAATAACCCAGAGTAATAATAATAACAATATTAAAACAATGCATAAGTAATTTCTAAGGACTAGTATATAAATTACATGCTATGAAGGCTAGTGTATTTATGATTAAAATTTTGTACCTATTAGCAATGGGTTTAATTGGCTGGAATTAATAAAAAAAACCTTACTCATAGTGGCCTAACAAATAGGGGTTCCTCCTATAATGAAAAAACAGTAGGTAGGTAGTCCCAGGAGTGTTTTGGTGGTTTAGTGAAGTCAAAATCCTTGCTTAGCACCTCTTTTATTCTCTTGGCCTTTTTCTTAAAGCCACAGTTGTTTAAAGCAACTTCAAGCCTTATATTGTCACTACAGAAAGCAAGGGAGAGAGATGAAAAAAAGACTTTATTTTTGTGATATTTTCAGGGAGAGAAAGAATAGAGAAAAACCCCAAGTACGTTTTCATTTCAGAGCTATGTCACATGATCTTCCTTAGTTGCAAAGGAGGCTAATTTTTCTTTCCATCCTTTCAAGAACTAGGTTGGGAAATCTCTTATTTAGTTAATAAAAAGTGGCACTACAAATCTTACACTTAATAAAGTAATTTCATATGTTTAATTTCATTTTCTATTAATATTTCTATAATAGAAAATTACAACAGAATGTTATGTAGATAAATATACTAAATGTTAAAGTATTCATTTAATGTTATTTTAGTTAACAACAATAGCTACTATTTATTAAGCATTTGTTTAATCTTATCCAAGTATCTTCTGTGTAATTCTTACAATACTATCAGCTAGGTAAATTCCATTATGTCTGTTTATTTATTTATTATTTAATTTTTATTGACAAATAATATTTGTATATATTTATGGTATACAATGTGATGTTTTGATATCAATAATTGTGGAAAGATTGAATCAAGCTAATTAACATATTGATGACATCACTTATTTTTTAATGGTGAAAATATTTAAAATCTATGCTTTTAGCAATTTTGAAGTATACATTAACTATAGTCACAATGCTATACCATAATCACTAAAAGTTATTACTCCTGCATGAGTGAAACTTTGTACCCTTTGACCAATATGAGTTTTATGAGTTTGACTTTTTCAGATTTCACATATAAGTGAGATTCTATAGTATTTTTCTTTTTGTACCTAGCTTATTTCACTTAGCATAATGTCCTCCAGGTTCATCCATGTTCTCACAAATGGTAGGATCTCTTTGTTTTTAAGACTGAATAGTAAATAGTATATCATTGTGTATATATACAATATTTTTCTTATCCATTCATCCATTCATGAATACTTAGGTTACTTCCAAGTCTTGACTATTATGGACAACACTATAATGAAGATGGGACTGTTGATATTTCTTTGATACACTGACTTCAATTGCTTTGGATATATACCCAGAAGTGAGATTGCTGGGTTATCTGGCAATTCTATTTTTAGTTCTTAAGGAAATTCAGACTGTTTCCCATAGTGGATAAATTATATTCCCATCAATGGTGTGCAAAGGTTCCCTTTTCTACACATCGTTCCCAATATTTATCATTTGTCTTTTTCAAAATAGATATTTTAACAGTTGTGAGGGAATATCTCATGGCTATAATTTACATTCCCTTGATGATTGGTGATGTTGAATATTTTTTCATATATCTATTGGTCATTCATATGTCTTCTTTTGAGAAATGTCTATTCAGGTCTTTTGGCCATTTTTATTTATTTTTTAATTTTTTTATTATTTCAGCATATTATGGGGGTACAAATGTTTAGGCTATGTATATTGCCCATGCCCCACCTGAGTCAGAGCTTCAATTAATAATAATTGAATAATTAATAATAAAGAATTTAAAAAATAAAGAATAAAAAATAATTATTGATAAAAAACAAAAGGCATTTTTTCTATTGCTATTCTGAATAGTTTTCTATAAATCTTGTAGCATTTTTGTCCCTTATTTTTTCACTGCCTTTATTTTTATTTTATTGAATTTTTCATATGACATGCTTTGATTCTCTTCTCATTTCTTTTTGAGCATATTCTATAGATATTTTCTTTGTGGTTTCCATTGTAATTACAAAAAAATCTTAAAGTTATAGCATTGTATTTTGAACTGATTACAACTAAACTTTAACCGCATATAAAAACTCTGCTCGTTTATAGATTCACACTCCCAATTTATGTTATTGATGTCACGAATTACATCCTTATATATTGTATACTCGTTAATATAGATTTATAGTTTTTTAACATGTTCTTTTCATTTAAATTCTATGCATCATAGTACCAGATACTATATTTGTGCATGATTTACCTTTACTGAAGACCATTACATATTCATATTGCTTCATCTTGCTGTCTACCACCTTTCCCTTTCAATTTGCATGACTCCCTTTAGCATTTCTTGTATAGATCTAGTGGTGAAGAACAACCTCAGATTTTGTTCGTGTTTAATGAGATAAAGTATTTTTCGTATTTATTAATTTCATTTCAATTTAAAATTGCATATTCATGTCCTTTGCCTGTGTTCTAGTAGAATGTTAATTTTTATATTTTTTTATTTTTCTCTTTACATATGTAACTTATTAAGCCTTAGTGTTGAATCTTGCAAATATTGCATCTGAGTTATTAAATTTTAATATTATTTTTTCCAAGTAATGTGTTTTATATTTACCTACCCACTCTACTCAGGAAGTTGTCAAACCCATGTAGGAACATTAGTTCCTAATGTCCGTCAGTTTACATCTTCTGCTTAATTATTTTCTTAACAACAATAATATCCTTCCTTTTGCTAAACATTCATACAGATTTTTCCTATATAATATTATTTTGGAAATTTCACTTAGGTTTTGGAAAGCAGGGAAAGCAAATAGATATGTTTAATACGCCATCTTGAAACTAAAGGTCATGACAATAGACATTATCAATATTTTGAGAGTATTTAATGTCAGACATGATATTTTTTACATGACAAAAGAAAAAACTAGGGGATATTTATGTACAAGATTTAATCAGGGTTGTAGGCATGTTTCAAAAGATTGAAACTGTGATCCAAAACATAAAAAATCAATTTAACAGACAGGGTGATAAAGTTTTTCTTAATGACTCAAAATCTTTGCTTAATCTTTGCATAAATGTATAATTGGAGTGACAGACTAATGGCATTCTGGGAAAAAGCAATAGAATTTTTATTTGCTGTAATGGTGTTTGGTGCATTCCAAAGAAAATAAGGGCAGTTGGTGATGGATGATGCATTAATTGATCAAGGAGATAGTAAGTCTGCAGTCTTACACATTAGTAAGGCCACATGTGGAGTATTTCATTCAGTTCTGAGATTTGTGTTTTAAAGTGGACTATAACATAGTGTAAAGCAATTTTTGAGTGCCTTTTTAAAAATTAAAGGTAGAAAAGAATGGAGGAAAGTGGGGTGTCATACAAATCTAATGTTAAAGGCAAAAATCATGTTAAGTGAAGCAAACACAAATGAGTTGTCCCCCAATGTGCGAATAGGACAGGGTTTAATGACTTTGGCAAAGGGGTTTCAGTATTGAAGATCACATTGAACTGGATCACCCCTCACTAGGATATACTAATCAATGTTATTTACCCTCTTAAACATCAAATGGACAGAATAGGATATAATATTTTCATTATCTGCTCTATGAAAACAAAGACAAAGGAGAGTTTCAAGAAAATTAAGAAAAGGTAACAAAAGAATTGCAGAGATAGGAAATGTTATGAAAACCTGGTATAATAGAACCAAAAAGTTATATAAAGTATAACTAAAGAAAAGAAAACTTAAGAGAAAATACACTTCCTAATATTTAGAATCTCAAACTAATTCTGAAAATATTGCCTCTGAATGTGAAGAACACAATGTGATAAATTGGCAGTTTATAATTATATTTATAAAACTTTTGCTTTTACAACAATTATATATACATAGTCAAGCTTAAAAGTAACATTTATATTATTAATAGAATTTAGTTTATTTTTGCTTAGTTTATTTTTCCAATTATATCATGGTCACTAGTTAAGTTGATATATGTTTTACCTAATATGTCTTTAATTTAGATGTCTTAAAGTTATAGTGACTGCCACATCAAAATATGTATTTTAGATATTTAAAACTGTAATGACTCTGTGACAATTATTCTCAGTTTTTGAAAATAGGTAGAAAGACCACTCTAAGCTTTGTAGACCTAGATAGGAAAGAGACTAGAATATGTTTCCTTATATGTGTGCACACTTTTTTTTATCATTCATCAGTAGTTATCCAGCATCACTTTGATTCCTTCTTTTTCATGTTGAAACACAGCTCAAAGCACCAAACCCATTTTCCAGTGATTGGGACAAAAGTAGGTTAGTAGAGTTGGTTGCTAGGAGACCAATGTCAGCGTCATCTATGACCTTGCAGGATGTAAAAAACAAGTATAGATTTATCGAGCTCAGTGGCATATTGTCTAAGTCTTCTGCTCTGGCTGTCTTATTTCATTTGTGTCTATCCAGTATTTTCCTCTTTTTCTTTTCTCCTTTTCTCTTACACAAGTGGGAACACATAGGGCCATGCCACTCCCTTTCTTGATACCTCCTAATTCTTCAAAGTTATTACTTTGCTGCATTTAACCACGCCATTGTCTCTTAGCTAACAAGGTACTCTAACAGCAGTGTCAGCAAATCCTGATTCTTTTAAAAGGCTGATTCTTTATACCATTGCTGTAAGAAATATAGAAATCAGTTCTACTGGGAACAGCATTATGAAAAATGTATAAACATCACAAAGTAATTTTGCTGTCACATTCAAAATGTTTTCTCAAAGTTGCATCCACAGTTTTCACAGTTGAGGTGGCTTAGGTTAAATAATTGCATGCAGGCGAGAACTCTAACATTCTTGTCATCTTCTTGGTGTATTTTTTTTTTGGAATTGTTTACAGTGTGGATTTTATGGAGAAAAAGTACCAACACAAAAAGTTAAATTACAAAAAAAAAATCCTCACATCTCAAACCATTTTTGTTTTCATTTACATCTATATACATATATACTATATCTCAACAGATTATAAATTATACCACAGATAAATGGTTGATATGTGTGTTGTGTGTGTGTGTTTCTGTGTGTACAAGGGGAATACAATTCTTTTCTCCACCTGTTGGACTCTTCATTGAAAGATGTATGAAAGTGCAGCCCCTTTTCTTCTGTAGCAAAAAATTATACAGTTTAGACTTACCATTGTCTTTGCACAGTTTAATTCTAAAAAACTAAAATAAATGTGTATATACAGATAGATCCCACCAATATGCATATTTGGGCTTCTGTTAACTATTGAATAATAAAAATATTATTTCAATTAAACTAAATTATAATTTATTCCCCAAATCAATTCGACATTATTAACAAAAGGGAGCCAGGTCATTTAAATGAATTATAAAGCTTTCTGTCAAAGTAGAAGTTTGTTGCGATAGTACAAAGAGAATTTTGTACAAAGCTTTATATTTGTGATAGACTAATGAAATTAAAAATAATTTATTTACATTTCCTGTTTTTATACATCTTAAAATAATAATTATATAAAAAATAGGAAATAGTTACTGCAGGTTATTGTATACATGTTTATTGAACCTCTAAGAAAGAAAATGCAATCCATCAAATTACTAAAACTTGAGAAGTTAGGATGATATTCAAAGAGAATTAACTTTTATCCTACCAGTATATAAACTAGTCCTTAGAAATGCATTGGTCTTATCTTCTCTGTGCTTAAGACATCAATTATGCTCATAATTACAGGTATATCATTTAGAACAGCAAAGCTGTACTGTTCTATATAAAAATTTAGTGGTTTTCCATGATTTTGGCAAGTGGTTTATGGAAGGAATGAACACTAGACAGTAGTAATACATTAACTGAAAATGGTGAGTTCTGAGAATTAAAAATAAACTTTATCTGGTATTCATACAAATTCAAATGAGGAAAGCAAGGAAAAATTTGCTGAAAAGGTATAGGAAGCAGCTCTTGGATTTTTTAATGTAATCATTGAGTCCTTACTTCTGAAATATATGAGCCAGAGAAAGCTCTCTAAAACCACTCTAGAATTGGGTGAGCAAGTTCTAGAGCAAAGACAAAAGTGTGAACACATACTGTGAGAGAATAAGGCAAATTATTTAGGGGAAGAGTGAAGAGTCAAGGATTGGGTAAATAGCTGTGGCAAAACTTTTGTCAAATAATCTTATCATCTCTGAAAATCTGTATGCTTCCCTCACTTTCATGAGTTGCTGGTGAAGGAAATTCAAATTATATTTCAACATGAAATAAATACAATGTAATAATAAATAGCATGTGAAATAAATATAAATATTATTTCAATAAAAATAAAATTATTTAATTTAATCATTTAATTTACTTAATATTTCATTTATTCATTAACCAAAGAAATCATTGAATGTCTGGTAGATGCTAAACCCTTTTTACATCTGACCTCTGAGTCTAATGGAGGGGACAGGTATGTAGAAAGATAATTACTATGCAAAGTAACAAAAAGTGCTAACAATTGTAAGACAGATGGCTGTGGTGGCTGGGCGGATTTGCTTATAATTGGCATATACATTATTATTATAGTGGTCCCATGACACGTTTGAGATATTCCATAGAAACTAATATGGTACTTGGGATTTTCCATATTGTAAAACTCTGCAAATGGTGATTTGGTTCTAGAGACTAGTTCATTTTGTGCAAAGAAACCTGAGAAAATGATCCTAGAAAACCTATATTTATATTAAAAATCATATCTCCTCCAAAAATGTTTTGGTTTTTTCTCCATAATTCAATTATGGAAATTTAAACATGAGTAGAATAATTATCAAATGGATATCATGTCCCATTTCCAGGTATACTTTAGACCAGGGCATCGACACACAAACACCCACAAAATCAGTCAGAAGTAATATTGAGAAAACAAAATGCCATAGATGCAAAGTTATATCAACCAGAAGTACCCATCATCACTTAGAATAGCAAAGATACTCTAAGTCTTACCCTGAATACCAACACATATGTGCCATGTTGATACAGTGAGTCCCAAAGGTCTCACACATACAGTGAGTCCCAAAGGTCCCAAAGGTATGCAAACATAAAATATGACTGCTGTATTTCAGACTGTTTATCTACACTAACATGCAAGCTAAACTAAAATTATGTAAATAATAACTTAATGTCATTTTGCTTTCTTGAAGTTTGGAAAGAATTTTTGGAAAGAGTACTCAATTGCTCTGATGCATAGTGCTAAATGGAGTATATTTTCTTTCCCCCCTTAATATACTTTCTCTAGCAACTAATTATCCAAATATTTTTCTGACATAAGATATGGATATGAAGTATCATGGAAGTTGCTTTTTCTTGACAGTATTTTCTCTGTAGAAAATTATTTATAAAAGAAAAATATGAGAATAATAATTTCACCCTCAGGCCCCTCTAACTCACACAATTTCTTAGAATCAGAGCAAATAATGTACACCAGAAAGAAATGTATGCTATTAATGCATTCTCCTATTATTCTCTGCTTCAGGTCTTACTTAACAATTTACAATTATCAGAATTTTTTACATTTCCCTGGAAAGCCATGAAAAAAAAAAAAACTAGGATCAGTAGAATGGATATTTGAAATGAAGCTTCAGAATTTTTCTAACAAAGTAGCTGAGCATTTTTGTAAAAGTATAACGTCTAAGATTATTTCTTGGTTCATGAGGTTTACTGAATCATAAGTTAATGCTTAGAAAACTAAGGTGGGATACTATAGTAAGCGTGTTTAGGAAAGTAGAAAAATACAATTCAAGGCAATGAAAGGAGGTGACCACCATATAAACAGAGTATCTCCTAATTTTGCACAGTTGTTTCTTGCTGAATTAACACAGCTATGACTATTATCTTCTGTGACTTCCTGATTGGTCTCTAGCTATGTTAACCCTTGGAAAGGCTGATGGTCCTACAATCTCAGAGCTAAAGGGGGTCTTGTATATAGCTGAAACATTTAAGGATGTCTTAAATGGTTGCCTTTATCTTATGGGGAAAGCATACCAAATATACCATGATGTGGAATAGCCCCAGTGGTCTGGTTAGTAAAACAAAGGACATTGAAGAAAGTATCAGAGACCTTGAAAGCTTTGCATAACAATGCATTACAAAGTACAGCCATTTTAGCTTTAAAATTGCAGGATTAAGCAACCCTGCAAGGTGTAAGAAACTTAAAGAAAAACCCAAGGTAACAAGCAAAAATTCACAGGGGCCTCTTTGCGTGCCCTATTGATTCTGCTAATGCAACAAGGGATAATTGCAGAAAGTTACTGGACACATTTAAAACTCCCTAAAACAAGGTTTCTATCAAATACTGGCCTATGGACAGAGGGTCTGCAAAAGGCTCTTTCAGCTTGCATAGGAAAATAAGCATTGGAGTTTTAACCCTCAAAGTGCTTATATGAAGCATCTTTGATTCGCCAAAAAGAAAACACAACTGTGCTTCTAAACCAAGTAGTGTTTGCCTATAACAACTCTACAAATGGATGAGCTTGTATTGCATGTACTAACCCAGAGATAGTTCTGCCATTCAATGATGCTTTGAAACATAAGTAACTGTAATTTTATCACTATATTCTGAAAATTAAAATCCAATAAGAGCGTATAGCTATTTTTTTTAATTACATGGGCTTGTATTTAAGACACATTTTTACTTACATAAGAAGGGCTTGGTTTTTCGTTTGTGATTTTGCAAAAGATCTTTGTTAAGGCTGATTATTAAAACGTTTTTTCTTATTGATTATTAAGGAATGGTGAGATGCTAAATATTTATCCCTACTCCTGCCTTCTGAGCTCTAACCAGATTGAGGGCAACTACAAAAAAATGAGGTGATAATTAGAATATTAAAATATTTTTAGTATTGTGTTAGGGGAAGTTTGGACTTTGAGAACAAAGTGATATTTCCTATTTCATCCTCCTTTCCTACCTAGTCTTTGGGCTTTTCTTTTTTTTTTTTTTTTAAGGAGTGTTGGCTATTTTGAGCAGAGCTTTACCTATTGAACCACATGGAGAATATTGACCTTTCATATATCCCAGAGCTCAGCAAGCCAGGGCTGAGAGAATCTTAACTTTATTTTAATTCACATGGGCTTCCTGAATAAGAGCAGAAAAGGTGAGAGAAAACATACATTCCTAGTAAACACACAGATGATTGAGAGTGAACAAGAGAAAGCTGAGGCCAAGAATATGGGTTCCATGTGAGCTGTAGCCTTTGTCTCTGTGCACCAATTAGAAAAGTCACTCTTCTTCCCAAGGAGAGGAGAGAGTAAAAAGGATGGAGAAAATGGTGGAAGCTTCCTTCCCAGGACTTACCTGATATGATGGAAGAATCGGCAAAAGTTCCTATTTTACAGGCCAAGGAAATACTGTGAGAAAATAAAATGATTGTTCTAGATCTTATAAATCCAGTGCTGCCTATAATGAGTGGACTATATAATATATGAAGAGCTGAGGAATGTGCCTTTGGTTTATTGTAAAACCTAGTTCCTGGAACCCACTTCATATATAATTTAAATAACACAACAATTAAAAAGGAAATATTCTAGAAAAATATGTCTTAAGATTTCTATACATGTCAGTTTAAATTATGGGCTACATCGGGCCTTTGGCATTGCTATACCAACCATTTTGTGTTCTATTTTGCTAGATTTCCTTACTTGAGTATATTTTTTAGGGCAACAAAAAGCTTAGTCTTAGGTCTGACTTTATAAGAATAAAAGCAAAATTAATATACTGTAACTTAAGGTATAAATAATAATATGTGAACTTGCAAGTTGCCTCAGACTAGGTACTAGTTAATGTGGGTTAAAGCTAACTTTATATAACCATGTGAAAATATATTCATCTAGTTCAGTCATCTGATGGGACCCATGAGAATATTACAAGGACATCTGTGAGTCTTACTGTATGACTTAGGCAGGGCTGCTAGGAAAGAGGCTTCAGGTTTAAACATCCAAGTATTTGCTCTGGATCTTCAGAGACATACAATTCAGAGTTATGTCACCTTCTATGAGAGCTTTTAGTCCCTGATTGGGAAGGGAATGGTATTAGTTCACTTCAATTTCTTATCTGCTGCCAATAGACTTTGTGACTAATTTATTCTGCAAAGTATACAGCAACAAGTAACATCAAAAAATTAATGAAAATGTCTGTGCATGATCATCCAGGTGAGCAAAAACTCCTGATGCTCCCCTGTTATTCTTGCACAAACTAAACCTTCCTATACACAGTTCTGTATACCTGTATGTAGAACTCAGGTTTCTAAACAAGAAAAACTTAACTGGACCTTTTTTCTACCATAATTTATATTTTTACTATTAAAGAAATTTGAATTTTTTTCTAAACAGGGAAAACCAAATATAAAAAGCCCTGATATTCCTTGGGATTAAACTTTATGTATATGGAACACCATGATCTTTCTACAGCTTGGTTTTTCTTTCTCTCTGTTCCTATGATTAAAGTTTGTTCAACTTTTGCAGGATTACCCAGGGTCTCTCTATTAATAATTTTTGTGTTTGTGCTACTTTCTTCTTTGATTTATCTTTTATCAGCATTGTAATCCCACCACCTTGATTGCATGCTCCCTTGTTTAAAGTGATACATAAAATAAGGTTCTGTGCCTTATAAAGATTGAAAATTCTATCTATCCTGGCATAATTGCTCAATCAGAATAATACTATCTATTTCAGTCCTATACTATCATTATCTAAGGAAAATTCACTTAAATTAATTCACATGTTCTGTAACATATGTAGTGTATGTGTGTATGTATTTTGGGTGCATGTGTGTATATATATATGTGTGTGTGTGTATTTAGATTAATGTAAGGTATTGAGAGCACATATTTATTTACAGTTTCTCCCAATATACTAATGACATGACTATAAAGATTTTTGTTTTTAGGAAATAATTAATGTTAGCCCTGAAAACTCTAATGGGTGCCAGTAGTAGATAACATGTTTTGGAGAATTTCTGAAAGGCAGAAAAGAAGATAAGATTGTACTGATGGATATATGGGGAAAAGGAAGCCAAAGATTAAACATCCAGATGAGAAAGCTGTAAGCAGAACTAGAAGCATAGGTTCTGAAATTCACTGAGAGTGAGCAGGTCCTAAGTGTCCAGGCAGAGTAGTCTAGAGAGCTGCAATCAGCAGAGCTAATCCAAGGGCTGTCTGTAGCATTCAGGAAACACTGAGAAGGTAAATCCTTCCAATTTTCATCTCCACTACCCGAGTTTACAGAGCTCTGGCTGTAGCATTTGGCCTGACCTAAGTAAGACACCAGAAAGCTGCTTTCAAAAGAAAGTGGCAGCCACATGATGTGGCTATTGGGCTTGGATAGAGGAATAGTAGAATTCAACACAGAAGAAAATACCAATAAAGGCAGCTCCATAGCCCCACTGAGGGGTAAAGCACAGCAAAGATACTCCCCTTGGCAGGAAGTCTATCATTTTTTTAAGTTTTATTTAATTTATTTAATGTGTCATCATTTTTTAATTTCAAAATATTAAGGAGGTACAAATGTTTTTGGTAACATGGATTGCTTTTGTAATGATTGATTCCTGGCTATAGGTGTGCCCATTGCCAAAATAGTTTTCATTGTACCCATGAAGTAGGTTTTCACCCATTCCCTCCTCCCCAATCCCCTCTGCTTGATTTCCACTGAATTTTACTTCCATCTGTGCACATGTGTTCTTATTGGTTAGTTCCAATTTAGTAGCAAGTACATGTGGTGTTTGTTTTTCCATTGTTTAGATACTTCCCTTAGGATAATGATCTCTAGTTCATCAAATGGTTGCAAAAGGCATTAGTTCATCCTTTTATATGGCTGAGTAGAACTCTATGGTATATGTATACCACATTTTGTTAATACACTAATTAATTCATGGGCACTTGTGTTGATTCCCCATCTTTGCAATTGTGAATTGGGCTTCAATAAACATTCAAGTGCAGGTGTCTCTTTGATAAAATGACTTGCTTTCCTTCAGGTAGATACCCAGTACTGGGACTGCTACATTGAATTGTAGATCTACTTTTAGTTCTTTGAGGCATCACCATACTGTTTTCCATGGAGGTTGTACTAATATATAGTTCCAACAACAGTGTATAAGCATTCTTTTCTCTCTGCATTCACACCAGCATCTATAGTTTTGGGATTTTTTGATAAAAGCCATTCTAACAGGGGTAAGGTGATATCTCATTGTGATTTTAATTTGCATTGCCCAGATGATTAGTGACATTGAGCATTTTTTCACGTTTATTGGACATTTTTCTTTCTTTGAAAAACTTCCATTCATTTCTTTTGTCACTTTTTAATGGAATTGTTTGTTTTATTCTTGCTGATTTGTTTGAGTTCTTTGTAGATTGTTGATATTAGCCCTTTATCAGATGTATATTTTGTGAATATTTTCTCCCATTCTATAGGTTGTCTATTCACTCTGTTGATTAGTTCCTTAGATTTGCAGAAGTTTTTAATTTAATCAAGTTCTTTTATTTATTTTTGTTGTTGCTATAATTGTCATTGGGGTCTTAGTCATAAATTCTTTGCCTAGGCCAATATCTAGGAAAGTTTTTCCTACATTTTTTTCTAGAATTCTTACAGTTTCATGCCTTATATTTAAGTCTTTTATCCACATTGAATAATTTTTGTGATTGGTGAAAGAGAGAGATCACAAAGTTTACCAGACCTACAAAAGAGAGCTGGTACCCATACTTCAGAAATTATTCCTTAACATTGAGAAGGAGGGAAGCCTCTCCAATTCTTTCTACAAAGCCAGTATCACCTTGAAACAAAAGCCAGAAAAGAAAACAATAAAGAAAGAAAAACTACAGACCAATATACCTTATGAATATAGATGCAAAAATCCTCAGTAAAATACTACCAAACCAAATTCAATGTGACATCAAAAAAATAATCCATTTTGATCAAGTGGGCTTCATCCCAGGCATGCAAGGATGGTTCAACATATGTAAATCAATAAATGTGGTTCACCACATAAACAGAAGCAAAAACAAATACCATATGATTATCTCTACAGATGAAGAAAAAGAATTCAACAAAATAGAGCACCCTTTCATGATAAAAACCCTCAAAAAACTAGGCATAGAAGGAATATATCTTAAAATTATAAAAGCCATATATGATAAACACACAGCCAACATCATATTGAATGAGGAAAAGTTGAAAGCATTCCCCCTAAGAACTTGAACAAGACAAAGCTGGCCAGTGTCACCACTTCTATTCCACATAATGCTGGAAGTCCTAGCCAGAGCAATCAGGCAATGGAAAGAAATAAAGGGTAACTAAATCAGTAAAGAGGAGGTCACACTATCACTTTTCATTGACAATATATCTAGAAAACTCCAAAGACTCCAGCAAGAGATTCCTGGAATGGACAAATAAATTCAGGAAAGTCTCAGGTTACAAAAGCAATCTACAAAAATCAGTAGGATTTCTATACACCAATGACAGTCAAGCTGAGAGTCAAATCAAAGACTCTTGATTTCCATTCACAATAGCTACAAAGAAAAATAAAATACCTGGGAATATACTCAACCAAGGAGATCTCTACAAGGATCTATGAAACACTGAGGAATGAAATTGCAGATGACACACAAAATGGAAAAACACATCATGCTCATGGATTGGTACAATAAACATTTTTAAAATATCCATACTACCCAAAGTGATTTATAGATTCAATGCAATCCCCATCAAAATACCAATGGCATATTTCACAGATTTAAAAAAATAATTCTATGCTTCATTTGGAACCAGAAAAAAGCCTGAATAGCCAAAGCAACCTTAAGCAAAAAGAACAAATCTGGAGGTATCACTTTACCAGACTTCAAACTATACTATAAGGATATAGTAACCAAAACAGCATGGAATTGGCATAAAAATGGAGACACGGAGCAATGGAACAGAACAGAGAACCCAGATATAAAACTATCCACTTACAGCCAACTGATCTTTGACAAAGCAGACAACAATATGCACTGGAGAAAAGAAGGCTTATTCAATTAACACTGCTGGGAAAATTGGATAGTCATAGGCAGAAGAATAAAACAGAATCCATATCTCCCTTAGAGTGAAGTCTATCTTAACTTGAGCTAGCAGCCTGCTTTTCCTCATGTTACTTTATGCTCCATAATGGGAAGCCCAAATCATGGTGGGAATCACTCTTGTACCATGGCCCTCTCTCATGCCTCCTATTCAAAGTAAAGTTATTTTGGATAAAGAGTTAGAAGAGATAGACCTAAGAAAATAAACAAAACAATTGACTAGAGGAAATATTGGAAACTAATGAATCAAAGAGAATATATTACTCATTATAATTAATAATCTGAGAGAAAGGTGAGAAAATACTATAGCCATAACACAAGACCAGGCTACTATGAATAAGGAGCAAGTGTAAAACAAAAAGAAATAAGTCTTGCTAATTAAAAATGTGATTGCCAAACTTGGTTTGACTGATATTACATAATTGTCAATCACTGAGACCTATTGTAGAATAAATGAAGAAAGGAATAAATGAATATGTAAAGAAAAATTCAAAATTAGATACATTATTTTGAATTTTTAGACCTTCAAGTATAAAAAGAAAATTCAAAATCTTCTGGAGAAAAAATTAAGATACCTAGAAAGACAAAATTTTCACATTGGTATCAGATTTCCAAGAGTAATGCTATTAAATAAATGTTAGGAACTAATGAAACAAGGCAAATACTCAGAATTTGAATCTGGAAACTAGAAATCATATATGGAGACAAAATAAGCATATTTTTAGTTATGCAAAGATAAAATGTTTAGTTCTGTACAGATCTTTAAAACATTAGTTAACATGATCCAGTAAAACAACAATAAAAGAGAAACCCCCCAAAAAAGGAAATATCAGATGCAAACAATAGAAATAACTCACAATTTTATTTGAAAAAAAAATCCCAGAAAAACAGCTGTGCAACTGAAATAGACTTTATTCTGTCCACCTTAGATCAATAAATAAAAAAGATTTATTAAAAGTTGCCATTTTGGACCTATGGAAGAAAAAAAATCAAAAGTCTTAAAAGCTCTTGTGTAATAATAAGATGAACCTATAGTTCTCTTCTATCCAGAAGGTAATAAAAAAGTAATTGGATCTTCCAGGAAAAGAAAAACAAGAACATCATGATTCAAATATGAAGCAAACTAAAATATGACATGTGATGAAATGTAAAGAAAAGGAATCTATTTGATCTTAATGCTTGGGTGAGTCTGTGTTAAGTGGCATAGATTTACGAGGCTAGAATTATGCTTTGGTTTCTGACTCTTCATTCTATTCTGTACTTTAGGAAACAACTTTATATCACCAAAACATAAATGACTAAAGATTTTCAATGTTTTTGAATTATTTTAGAAAAATTCCAGAAGATTTAATGTACCTATTTTAAACTTTGACAAGATAAAAGGTAGAGTTCACAGATATGGAGAGGAAGGAGAGAAGTGGTAGCAGGGAGGTATTGTCATTTCTTCTTCTAATGTACCTGGAAAGCAAAATGCACTACTTAATTTCATAGTATCAAAACTAGTGAATAAATTTTATTAGCTAAAATTATAAAGCTAACTACTGAGAGAATTAAAATAATAATACAATAAAAAAAATCTTGAGGTAGGTGAGTGAAAGAGAAATGGAAGGTGTATAAGTAGGATAATAATTATGTTTCATAGCTGGAAATAAAGATATATTTAAAATTTATCAGTCAGTAAATGTTTAGAATATTATTTGTAATTATGATAAAAACTAACAAAAATTAAAATTGAAAGAGGTAAAAGTGATTATGTTTCAAGAAAACGAGAGGAAGTAGGGAGGGGGTAAAATATTTTACTGCTTTTTATCTATTTTATGTTAAAAAGTTGCATTTATTTCTGTTATGATTTATAAATATGAATTGAAAACAAGATATTTGCACACTATCTAGGGGATGGGTATACCTATGACTTTGACTCAAACAGTACAAAAGCAATTTACGTAACCAAAACGTTTGTAATCCCATAATATTCTGAAATAAAAAATGTAATTTTTGATAAAAATTGCTGAAGAAGGAAAAAAGAAAAGAAAATAGGTATTAAGGAAGCCCAATAGGGCAGTGTTAAAACTTCTATGTCCACAATGTTTTCAAATCTAGGTAGCAGAAACTTTGATTCATACTGTTTAAACCATAAGGACAGTTATTATCTCAAATAACTAAAAGTTAGTTTGCCTACCCAGCATCCATTTACTTTTTTAAATTTTTATCAGAGTAATGGTTCTGCTACAGAATCCATTCTATGTTTTTATGGCTCAAGGAAAAGTGGCCTTATTCTTAGCTCTTGCGGCAGTTTGTAATCTCTCTAAGCAAATCAGGTGAGTAGCATTATCTTTGCTATTGATTGGTATGGGAAAGGGTATGCAACTGAATTCTGGCCAATGAGATACAAGGGAAACTTCTGGAAAATATTTACTCACTCTTGAGAGGAAATAATGAGAAGATAGAATACCTCTTGTTTTTATGGCATTGCTGTTTTGGGATGCCTGAGAACTCCTATAGCCATTTTTTAACCGGGTGAGTCATAAAGGTAAATCCATATTTCCAAATCACCTCCTAATCTGGGTCTAAATAGTGACTAAAAAATAACAGGTCCAGAATTATTACATGTTTTTAAAAAGAAGTTGAATACATATATTCTATCTCTAACATTCAATCAGTCTTAGTTTTTCTCCAGTTCTAGATTTAGAACAACTAAAAATTCCATTTTTCATTTTAATTAAGAATTTACTATTGTCTACAACTCTCGAATGCTCATATACTATTAAAATAATTTGATATTGATTAATTCCTTGGTTTGATATCTTTATTCATCTGCCTCCATGCATTATGCAAGTGCACAATATTTCTGATTTGGTTTTATAGTGTTTTGGAAATCAAGCACTTAATACTAACAAAACTCTATAACCTAAGTTACTCCAATGTGATTTCATGGTGACCAACATGTAGCAAAAGCCTGTAACAATGCCTCAGGCTTCATGCTGTGGGGAATTATTTCCTAAGCTTACTTGACTACAGAACTCATTTAAACATTGGCAGAATATCAAGCAAGGCTCGTGAGATGTAATGTCCATTTGAATTAAAATGGACAACATAAATGATCTCACAGATGAATTCTCTGCTATAAGAAATAACTGAACCCTGATTTATATGCTTTTTAAGAAACATTACAAAAATAAATTAGAATGATTAAGTCATATTCATTATGAACAAAAAGAACCAAAATAAAGTAAAATAATCACTTTAAATGTTGATGTGAAACATAATACAAAGAACATTTTATTAATGAGAACAGTTCTTTTAAGTGATTTCTTCCTTTATTCTTAATATTTGAATAATTTTACTGAATTAAGGGTTTATATTGGGCAGAATATTGTTTCTTTTGGTTTGACTACTTTCCATATTAGTAGTGTATGACAATCTTTTTTGCAGAGATCCATTTTATCAAAAATAATAAAACAGAGTATAGTTCAACAGTGAAAGACTTCTGCACTACAAAAACTATTTATTTCTATAAGACCACTTATCTTCTGATATTCTAAAACCCAAAGTCTTCAATATTAAAAAACAAACAAACAAACAAACAAAGTCTTCAATATTAATCTTCTCTTGATTTATTCTGTTCAACCCCAAGAAACTGTTTTGTATCTAAAACTTCCTTCTTTTTTTCAACCACAGACCTATGTGTCTTACAAATATTTGAATAAAAAATATATATTAAAATTATAAACTATATCATACTACAGACTGCTGTTCATCAAAACAAAGCAAATCAATGAATTGCTTCTTTGATGAATGATGCCTGAAAATTAATTGACATTCACAGCAGGAATGGCCATTCGTGCATTGGCCAATTTCTACTGTGATTTCTTTACCTCTGGTGTTCATGGTATATTATTTAATAATAATAACTACACAGGTTTTCAGTATTATTCTGTATCTTTAAAGCTCATATTACATAAGACTATTGTTATTATTGTAGGAATTATGTGTGGGTAGGTGCCTATGGGGTCACATTAATATTTCACAGAAATATTTGAGGCTGGGATGGAGTTGGAAAAACCATATGGCTCTAGGATTTTAAGACTTATTTGAGTTCTAGTGACACTAGCTGACAGAAATCTTTCTCGAAGCAGTCAAATTACAATTTTGTACTGACTGCAACATCAGAAATGATCTTATAGATGTCACCAGTGAGTACTGAGTTGCCATTTCCAATAGTCAGTTTCCTTTGTGTGTGTGTGTGTGTGTGTGTGTGTGTGTGAGAGAGAGAGAGAGAGAGACAGAGAGAGAGAGAGAGAGAAGGGATCTTGCTATGTTATCCAGGAGGGTCTTGAACTCCTGGGCTCAAGTAATCCTTCCACCTCAGCTTCTCAAAGTATTGAGATTACAGGCACAAGCCACCAAGCCTCCCCTCAGTAGTCAGTTTTCAATGCTCATCTTACTGGACCTATGAGCAGTATTTGTTATTGTTAATCTCTCTTTCCACTTTGAAACACATTTTTCCATTGGCTTCCAGTTCATCACTCATAGTTCTCTTCCTACTTCACTAGGTATTCTTTTTCAGTCATTTTGCTTTTCATTTTTTTTTTATCTCTAATGTTGGAGTATCTCAGGGCTTAATCTTTGGTCTTCCTCTTTTCTCTATCAACATCCAACTATATCAATCATCAATTTCACAAATGATATCTTCTGGTTCCACCTATATGCCAATGGTGTGTGTGTGTGTATCCATCATCGATCTTTCTCTGAACTCCAAACTACTATAAACAACTAACTACTCACAACCTTATCTTGGAAGTCTAACAGGATTCTAAATCATAACCCATCAACTAAACAATTGATGTTTCCCTCTAAGATTGCTCCTCCCACAAACTTCCCTTGACAATAAGTAGCAACTCTATTCAAGTTGCTCACACCTACAGACCTGAAGATATCCATGACTTTGTTCTTTTTCTCTCCATCAGTTCTGAAAGTGATGTTGAGTTTATGTTCAAAATACATCCAGAACACAAATGTTTCTTGCCATTTCTACCACTACCTCCTTAATCATCTCTCATCCTGTATTGTTGAGATAATCTCCCAGACTCATCTTTCTGCTTTCCCCATACCCTCTACAGCAATCCAGAGTATCTTTTAAAAAAATATATTCAAGTCATATCAGTTCTCTGCTCAAAACCCTCCAGGAGCTTCTCATCTCATGTCGGGAATATCCAAGGTATGGTCCATGGCCAAACCGGGGCTACGTGATCTGCCCCCCACTACCTCTCTGATAGCCTGACTCACTCCCTTTAGCCACAATGCCTGCCTTGTTGTTTTTCAAACCTGCCTGGAGTACTCCTCTCTCATAACCTTTGCCCTTGCTCTTCCCTCTCCTTGGAATACTCTTCCCTCTCTAGAGGAGGATTTATTTTATGCCTATATTAAAAGGCAACTTATACAGAATATTTCATCTAAAATTATACCTTCTCCCCAACTTTATCACTTATCACTTATTTTTCTTTCTTCTTTTTATAACACAGCATCACTCAAAACGCACATACATTCAGTGGCAGTAAATGACAACTCCATCTTTCCAGTTGTTCAGGGCAAACATGTTAGTCATTTTTATTTATCTTTTTCTCTCACATCTTTATCCAACCATTAATTAATCACATTGATTCCACTTTCCAAAGGTATATGGATGTAGGTGGATAACTATATAAAGACTATCCCTCTTCTCCCTATATTTGCTGTCATCAGTTCACCTGGCTTATTGTAGTAGCTTTCTCATAGGTATCTCTTCTTATGTCCCTGGTCCTCTTCAGTCAATTTACCAGAAACCAGCCAAAACGATCTTATTAAAATACAAGTTAGTCCATGACACTCTTCTGATGAAAATCCCTAATGAATTTCCTTTTTACTCAAATTAAAAGCCAACCTCCTGTTATGACAAATGAGTCCCTATGTGATCTCCCAGAGCTGTTAATTTCCTGAGCTCATTTCCATTCTCCTTCTATCTTGTTCTCTGTCCTCTAGCCACTCTGGTTCCCTTGTAGTTCCTTGAACATGGCAGGCATGTTTCAGCCCCAAAGTCTTTACATTTGTTTTCTTCTATATGTCAGAAAAGCTCTTCCAGCAGATATTCAAGTCATTGCTTCCTTCCTTCCTTCAAGGCCCATATCCAAATATCCTCATTTTAGAAATGCATGCCTCACCAGCCTACCCAAATTTCAATCTTCCCTATACTTCATATCTCCTTTTTCTTCTTTATTTTTTCTTTACTCTGCATACTATAATTATTTACTGATTTATTTTTTTATTTTCTCTTTCTTTACTAGATTGGAAGCCCCAGAAAGACACAAGTTATATGTCTATTTTTCTTTCTTTTCTATTGGTTTTGATGATGTATTCACAGTTTTTAGAACCATGCCTGGCACATAGTAAGTATATAATAAAATATTGTTGGAACAACAAATTGATTGTAGAATTTGTTCAGGTGTTTATTATGTTTCTCCCCATTAGAAGGAAAGCTCCATGAATTCAGGGATCATTACCATATCCATAGAAATGAAAGGAATGCTTGGAACCCAGGAGGACTCAAGAAATATTTGTTGAATGGATAAATCAACAGCATAATATGGCTCCATTCCACTTGTCTTCACTGAACTTCAGTGTCCTCAACTGGAGAATGAGAAACTTAGAGTAGAATATAGGCATTTACCTATTAAATGATCTCTAAGAACTTTTCTGTTGTGATATTTATATCCTTACAGCCCTCCCTTTAGTCATTGACTTCCTGTAACTAAAACAATCAGTAGTAACTGGGATACCATAATACTGTGTCCCAAAATAAAACATCATTCTTTCTTCTTTTTCTTTTCTTTTTTCTTTTTCTTTTTTTTTTTACTTTTTTAGAGATTCTTGAATTTAGTTGGAGATGGGGGGGAGGGTCTTACTATTTTTGCCCAGGCTGGTCTTGAACTCCTGGCCTCAAGAGATCCTCCTGCCTCAGCTTCCCAAAGTGCTAGGATTACATGTGTAAACCACCATGCCTGGCAAAAAAGAAACATCATTCTGTGATGAAACTGCTCTGAAAATTCCTCCAAAAATCATAACCAATTTCTTGGGACTGTGTTTGAAGGAATTGTTGCTCTTGGCCATGGAATGCTAAGATCTGATAATCCAGTTGAAAATGAATGGTTAGCTTTAACTTATTCCTTCAAAATACTTCCAAGATAGCTGATCTTTCTCAATATTTATTGAGGAGACAGTTATGCACATTTGTATGTATACATACGTGCACAGAATACAGTGTTATTAATAGTAAACGGTCATCAAAACCAATTTCATATTTCTTATTAATCATGTCAAGTTAGAACAACCTTGTAATGGGGGGCTTGATAGAATTGTTCAAACATTTACCTGAGAATTAACAAGCTGCTCAACAATTTTGTGGCTAGATTGTACTTGAAAAATGCCCACTCCTTGGTTGTATTCCTTTTTTCTTCCTCTGAAACCTTCCTTTGTGCAATGTCTACTCTACTCAAGTTGGCTATTTCTCTTGTTTCCTTAGTTTCACTTTCAGGCATTGTGTATGTTTTATTCATTCTCCTGGGATGCTCTCCCCAAACCTCTCTCCATGAAAATTATATTGTCTATTTTTGAAGTACTCAAAACTGCACAGTCCAGTATGGTAGCTACTTACTACATTTATATGTAAATATAAGTTAACTAAACTAAAATAAAATTTCAGGTCTTCAATTGCACTAATTATCTCAAGTGCTCACTAGCCATATGTCGACAATGCCTATAGCATTAGAGAGTATAGATAGCAAACCTTTCTATTATCACAAAAACTTCAGTTAAAATTAAAATGTATTCAATAAATAAGCAATTATTATTTGTTTCTTCCTCTTGGAGAAGAACATAGCGAATCTCTAACTTCCATATGTCAAGATATATTGCCATGTCAGATAAAGGCAGATATGCTAAATTAATTAAATTGCCATACTTTTCTTGTCTAATTACTCAATCCAACATTGAATAAAGTTGATCTTTTTTTGCCCTAACAAGATTACGTGTATTCTATTGAAAACATTATTTGCCTCCTCAAATTTTCCTCTTATCACAGTAGATTGACCCAGGGAGATGGTAACAAGTTAAATTTCATAAGGGTGCCTGGTAAGCCAATTAAACTTGTTTATGTTTGCATTCCATCTGATGAGGAAAATATAAAGTGGATCCCTAGGGAAATAATAAACCCCAAGTGACAACCCTTGGTCCTGAAACTACTTTCACTGTATTACTTATTCCTTCTTATGCTTAGCTTCCAAGACATTGAAAAAGACAGAGAAAATGAGTAACATTCATGTGTTTTGGAAAATGGAGATTTTACATTACAATGAGGCACAGTGAGTGTCTAGTGAGTATACTAGAGTGATTTGTTTTTAACTTCCATTTTATGAAAAAAGTAATTTATTTTAATTTGAGTGCCAGCAGGAACAGCATAGAATTTTCTAAATACAGGTTCCATAAGGGAAACTGTAGCCTCACTGATGACAAATATTCAAAATGACAAACCCAGGTGAGAAAGTGACATGTTCAACTCTAGCATGATTTACTGTTTTGCTAAAATGCTTTCCATAAGAATGAAAAGATATTTACAATTCAAGCAGGTAACTGTACAAAGTAATGTGAAGTTTTAAAAGGATCAAGTACCTGCCTGTGTTCTCACTTATATTTCAAGATACACTTGTGCAAAGAATTTTCCTTTTTTTTCCCTTTTTATTCCTCCCATTTGTTTGCATTCTGTAAATGCCTGCCTTTTGAATACCCTTCCTTAAGGTCCATAGCTGTGTTTCATTGATTTTAAAAGATATTATAACCAAATTGCACAACCACAGACAAACTAAAATACACGCTACTGTACTGACTAAAGAGTACCTTAGGTAAAGGCCCTAAAATTTTATATTAATTGTTATATAGAAGCATAAAAGACAAAATGAATGGTAGCACAGAGAAATTTTGTTACCACTGATGACTTTTTCTTATGAATGACAGATATGGAGGTATTAACATACCTACTGCCTATATCTGCTCATTAAGACACTGCTAGTCTAACCACATATGGTATCCTCCATAATTTATCATAATATGTAGAAGTGTTACCTTCAGGCAGCTGATATTATGGGAAACAATTAAATAAAACACCATGGTGCTATCTCTGTGGGTAGAAAACAACTCAGGAATTCAAATATCTGCCCCAACCAGTGGGGCAGCCAGAATCTGCGTATCCAGCATCCTCGTTGGTGAATTTATAGGGTATGCTATTTAAATTGTAGATTTCATTTGCAATGGGATGGATGCGAATTCAATGACCTAGCCCTCTACTCATCAATAAAGATTTTTCTGCATCTTTCTCTCCCTGAAATATTATTCCTACAGTTTGTATTTCCATAAGAATCAATCCTGTAAGCCTACGGAACCAAGACAGACACAGCAGGAACATTTCTTCCTTGTGTGCTTCCATTTTTGAAGCTGACATTAAATAGCAGTACCGGGAATAATGAGGGAAGCTGCGTTGGCTACTGTAGCACAGAAAAGTGGTAATGTTAGAGAAAAAGCCACAGCACAATGATCACAAGGTGAACTAAAGGGGGAAAAAAAACCAGTAATTAAGAATAGTGACCAGTGACCTGAAGATCCAATATGATGTTTATTGAAGGCTGCTGTTTTAATCAAAAAGAGGAAGATTTTGCCATTCACTTTGGGTTTAAGTGTCATGGTATTTGCTGGGTGAAATTTGCCAGACATCATTCTCATGAGGGTGTTTTATTATTATCATTTCATTTGAGATTTTTCTCTTAAAAGTACCTGTGCAGAATCCTCTGACCTGTGCCTATTAAAGGAGTTTAAGTCAAATTCCTTCTGCACCTCAAACTATTTTCTATGATGGTCATTCAGGAGCTATTACTGCATACCTAAAGCCCACCGGTGATGAAGTCTACTCCCCTACAGAATAATAAACATCATAGGAAAATTGAAGTATTGAACTATGATTTAAGAAATTCAGCTCAGCCCTGGAATCTGGGCCAGATTCTTCTGCATTTAATTGAGAACGCATTTAAATTTCTTTGATATTTCTTTATAGAAAAGTATAATACCCCAGGGGGAAAAATGCATTTCATCTAAGTTACATTAACTTTGTTAAATAAGCAAATAACCACGTACCTGTAAGCAAAAGAAATAGAAAATATAACCTACCGGGTATATCCTCTTTGCATCCAGAATAAGCAATTGCTTTTCCATAGAATAATTTTCAATCAGCAATTAGTCATGATGGATAAATACTTTATGTGGAGGCCATAAGAAACAATTGAGCTTTCCTATAAAAGTAATTGACTCCTGTCTGTTTGCAACTCTTGAAAAATTTTCCTTGGCTTCCCTTGATTGGTTAGAATATGACAGACAAAATCAGCCTGGCTCCCACCATTTTCCTGAGTTATGGACATGCATGGCCTGTAATAGAGTTATAATGGCTGTAAAGTTTATTACATAAGCTTCAGATTTAAGGGAGCTTGTGAATTCTCTAGCTGGACTTGCTGAGCCTAGTATTTTCAACATGCAGCGAGTGAATTTAAATGGTTCTTTCTCTCTCATTGTGGATAAAGTTTGCATAGTAACGTGCAGGTCCACGTGGGGAGTACATAGGAGAAAATAGCTCCACAGAGTGTCTCAATCTGCAGAAGCAGCATTGCACTCACAGTCAGAAATTTACCAGCATGGAAGGAGGATAAAAATGGTTCATGAGAGAAAGTGACCATGGTGAAAAAGATGGGTATTAAATAGGTGTGTGGTACTGCTCAAAGTGGTTCTGGAAAAAATACTAATTTTTAATCTTTCTCTTAGATTCTACAACAGGCTTGTATAAAGTCTTCATAGTATTGGAAAGTCATGAATGCCACACTTATATGATAAGTTATTTATTTGTTTATGTTTACTTATTTCTTAAATGTCTAGATTGTTAAAAAAAGTATTTATAATAATAAATCAAACCTAACAGAATTTTTTAAAAAATGAAAAGATTGGTAATGGAAAGATAAGCATTGAAAAACAGTAAGATAAAGCCAGGGTAAGGCAATTTAAAATGGAAGATATCACTAGTGAATCACCAATTTGCCTCTGAGGTTTTGATAATCAGTGTAAAAACAGAAATACAATGAATTAAACGTTCTTATAATACATATATTAAAAAATTCAAAATGTTACCAAAGATGAAGCAGAATCATATTGTGAAGATTGAGTCCTCAGAGAAATTTATTCCACGGGTCATTATAGAGATGGTCCTATAATAATATATAATCATCAATGATTATATTATAATTATATTATCATTATAATATAATCATTGACGCTTTATGGGAAATTCTTCTAGCAAATACAATGAGTTATATCAGGCTATGACTTATTAGGCTCCCAGGCTGAGGATGTCACACCCAAAACACATCTTATTGTATTCAATTCTATCATCAGAGAAAGAAAGAAAGAAAGAAAGAAAGAAAGAAAGAAAGAAAGAAAGAAAACCTGTAAAATATAATCTGTGGATCTCCTACACAGTTTGATAGGATTAAAACATACATGTATTATGTGTGCATGCAAACACAATTCATTGTGAAAAATTAAAATGAATGATCATACAGGAAATTCTGCTTAGGAAAAGACATCCTGTCATCTATTAATAGTATCCAGTTAATATTTACCTTATGGCATGGTAGGGTCTGACAAAGAATGAAGTATAGGAATTATAGGAAACATAATTATCTAGGTGTTATTAACAGAAGATCAGAGAATTTAAACACTCAATGGAGGGTGTTCTAAATTTTTTTCTACTAGTCTGGTCCTAGTCTATATATTGAGGATCCTAGAATCTTTATGGTTGATGCTTTGGAGGATTTAGTACAACTTCCAATTTAATAGAGAAATTCTTTCTACAATCTTGAATGTGTCTTCTTAAGCACATTCACTTCACTGCATTTCGTTAATTATGTGGTCCAGTCTTTGTTCTTTTTCTTCTATTTTATTTTCTTTCCTTTTTAGAAAGTCTATCCTTAGACACAATATCTACTTTGTTCTAATATCCACCAGTTGGGCCTGCCTTATCAACATTTTTGCAGATTGATTCTAATATTGATTTTATTCCACAGTCTCTTAAATGTTCTAAAGCACTAAACACATTACTCATTTGTTTTAGACATTAAATATCCTTAGATATATCAGCCATTATTCAATTAACATATGTTTTAGACCCTGAATCACTCATTCATCTTCTTAAAATGAGCTATTGTTTCACAACATCATTCTTACAATATTATACCAAGAATTGAAAGTGCGACCAAATTAAAACATCAGGGGGAGTAGGAAACAGGGAATAGCCAGGCTCAAGTTGGTTTGGCCTGTGTTTATGCTTCTAGGAAGGACAAATGCACAGAAAAGTATAGAATTTTGAGTGAACTCAGTCAGTTTCATGATCTTGTCTCACACTGATTTCCCTAACATTCTTATTTCACAATGCTACCAACCAGCATGTCATCACATTATCTTGAAATATCTTGAGAAACTGTTTCATCTGGAAAATGTACTCCCTGCTCCAACTTCCTGCTGATCCTCTCTCAACTCCTCCCCTTTCAACTATGCTACTGCCTAAGAACTGATTTTATTGAGTATAAAGCACGTTGGAGTGATTACATCTATTTCTTTGGTGAGCATAATCGTATTAGTAATTACTTATGATGTGTTGGCTACTAAAATAGTCATAATATCATTGTTGATTAATACATGCTTAGTTTTACTAAAAGGCTTTGATGTTATTTATATAAACTATGATTAAGTTAGTTCTCCATGAAGTTCTTGTCCAGCAAATTCTTAAAACTGATATGGTAATTTACATATATCCCTCTTAGGTTTAGGTCTTAACTTGATTTTATATTTCCATGTGTCAAGATCTTTTAAAATCCTGAATATAATGTGTTAGTACAGGTTTGAAAACTGTGTATTCTTTCACGTCCTTTGATTGTAATGTTCTATAGAGTGGTTAGAACATATACCCATGAAAAATCTCTTTCAGCTGACATTATATCTTTAAGTCATTCTCTTTGGATACAGTTACTCTACTAACTATAAATCAAACCATGATTATTGCTATCTATCTGCTTAAAATATTTCCATAGGAAATTTGTCCTTGATATGTATTATTAACTCTATTGTGATAGAAATAAAGGTAGTTAGACATGACTTTACTACCTCCTAATTGAATGACAAAAAAGCATCTCTAAAGTTGACCTACAACTTGGCAAGGGAATAAGTTACTGTGTCTTGGTCTTAGATTTATATTTTCTTCTTTTCAAAGAAATAGGATATTTGCTCACCTATTTTCATGTGCCATCTTTTCAATCTCCATGAATTTTTCAAATACTAGGATTTTTTAAATCATAACATTAGCAAAGTTTCCTTTCACTACTTTGAATATAATTTCCTGACTCTAGAGATTTGCCAGTTTGAAAGATGCTGAGTTGTTCCACCATTATCTGCTCAACTATATTTGTTTTCATTTCTCTTTGAGGCTTGTTGTTATAATTTTGCTAGTTTGAAGATCATTAACTTGATAGTGACTTCACTTGTCTAGAAAATTAATGTAAAATGTTTAAGTCTGAAAAATAAGAAAGAAAAAGAGAAAGAAAAGCTTTCATGTAAGACAAATAAGGCTTCAGATGTCAATTCCAATACTCACTTGCTGAGTAAATGTGTCCATATTTGTTCAAGTTGGTTTCCTCATGTGAAATATGGCAAGAATATAATTTTTTAAGTTTTTTTTTTTATTTAAGCATATTATGGGGGTATAAATGTTTAGGTTACATACATTGTCTTTGCCCTGCCTGTGTCAGAGCTTCAAGTGTGTCCATCCCCCAGACAGTGCACACCGCACCCATTAGGTGTGAATATACCCATCCCTTCCTCCCTCTCCCATCTGCCCAACACCCGATGAATGTTACTACTATATATGCACTTAAGTGTTGATCAGTAAATACCAATTTGATGGTGTGTACAATGTTGCTTGTTTTTCCATTCTTGTGATACTTCACTTAGTAGAATGGGCTCCAGCTCTATCCAGGATAATACAAGAGGTGATAGATCACCATTGTTTTTTGTGGCTGAATAGTATTCCATGGTATACATATACCACACTTTATTAATCCACTCATGTATTGATGGACACTTGGGTTGTTTCCACTTCTTTGCAATTGTGAATTGTGCTGCTACAAACATTCTAGTGCAGATGTCTTTTTTATAGAATGTATTTTGTTACTTTGGGTAGATGACCAGCAATAAGATTGCTGGATCAAATGGTACCATGTTTCCCTGAAAATAAGACCTACCCATAAAATAAGCCCTAGCAGGATTTCTAAGCATTTGCGCAATGTAAGCCCTACCCCGAAAATAAGACCTAGTGATGGGTGTGGCTGCGCAACGTATCTGTACATCCCATGCATTTTGTTGCGGAGCGGTAAAGAAGATGAACAGCCCTTCTCATCTGCCCCATCTTGACAGCTACTATCCCAGAGTTGACCGGAAAGGTGTGGGCAGCTCCACTAACAAGGTCGGCTCTCCCTGTAAGGTCCTGGCCATCCTGTGTGTGCTGCAAGCTGAGGCTTTGAGGGGAAAATAACACATCCCCTGAAAATAAGCCCTAGGGTATCTTCTTGAGGAAAAATAAACATAAGACTCTGTCTTATTTTTGGGAAAACACGGTAGTTCTACTTGTAACTCTTTGAGGTATCTCCATATTACATTCCACAGAGGTTGTACTAGTTTGGAATCCCACCAGCAGTGTACGAGTGTTCCTATCTCTCCACATCCACGCCAACATTTATTGTTTTGGAACTTTTTGATAAAGGCTATTCTCACTGGCCAATAAACATATGAAGAAATTCTCAGCATCTCTAATCATCAGGGAAATGCAAATCAAAACCACACTGAGATATCACTTATCTCCAAGAATATAATTTATGTGATGAATTTTTTTTTGGTTTATTTTGTTTAATCAACTACATAGCATATTTAAATTATATAGCACAAAGTAGAATGGAATGAGGTGTACTGTAGTAGTATCTTGACAAGTTGACTGTACAAAAAATGCTCCTCCTGCATCTTCTCTCACATGTAATTATGGAGCGCAATTGCAAATGAAATTCTAGACCTAGGATCTCACATCCCATTTCTGTGAGGTATATCATGATAAGGTAAGATTTCATCATCTCCACTTTAGAACTAAAGTAACTGAATTCTAGAATAATGAAGAGACTTAGAGCAAGTTGCCCAGTTTATAAAGATCTTTAGCAGTAAGGCAAAAATTAAACTAAAGCTTTGCATCTATACTGCAATGATTTTCAGATAACCCATCCATCTTGGTCTGATAGCTTTTTTGTGTCTGCTGAAAGATGAACAAGGGAATAGCACATGTTCAATTTTGACTGAGTCATCCGTTTTCATACCTGGAATACTAAAATCCTAACCTGGCATACTTTACTGACTTGCAAAATAGTCTGATTGTTCTCATCAGGTAGCTGTAGCCTCAGGCCTCAGGTCTCTATAAAATGAGGTAGAAACAGTTACTCACATTCAAAACAAAAATCCTCAGATTGTTTGTTGACTCGCTGTCTGAATAATCCATACGAAATTACTTTGACATCCAAAGTGTTTTATTAATTCAGCAGTTTGCCATCTTAGTTTGTATGTGTAGACATAGCCTTGAGCAATAGCTTTTTGAAATCTTAGATCATCATATAACAAAACGAAACTCTAAAAAAACTTCATGAGGTTGAAATGGAGCTTTGTAATGGATTGATTGAGAAAGGATCATGAAGGTTCATGCCTTTTTACAGAAGATACCAACATTACCTAGGACTAAGAAGTGAGAGGGGAGAGAATGTTGAACATTGTATTGGGAAGAGTTGCAATAGCCCCTGTGCAAACCCCCTTTCACTTTGGGGAAAGTGAAATGTCATCAAGTTTTAGCACTGAAAACAGGAAATGTAAAATAAATTTGAAATGGGGTACGGGAGTGGGGAAGGCAGACTGATGAAATAAGCCAAAGATAAGCAATTTCACCAAGAAACTGAGGGTAGGCAATGTTTGCATTTCTGATCTCAGGTAATAGGCATCTATGCCCTGTTGCTTTTCCTCAGTAGGCAGATGTTTTTGCAATCAAGTTCTTTTAAAATGTTATTTCACTTAAGAGATGCCTTGTACTGACAAAGTTGTGTTTACTACTTGAAAGTTTCAAGAATAAAGTAAAATGTTCTCTTTTAATCCTCAAGGTGAGTATAAGCAAAGTAGGTGTCACTTTCATTTAGGATATGAAAATTTTGGATTAAGCAAATTATGCTATGCAATGAACTCATACATGGCAGAGGGGGTTGATCGGAAACATTTAGTGGAATGAAGGAAAGTTTAGGCTTTGAGATCCTCCTGATTTTAATGAAGGTAAAGGGCCCCCTTTTTAAAATGACTTAAAACCAAGTTATTTTAAGCTCTATTCTTTAGGCACTTGTGCCTTCAAAAAACTGTTAGATTAAAGGAATAAACTTTTACAATCTCAAGCAGGTTATGCAAACCATCTTTGTAAAAAACATCTGTGCTTAGAGATTTTGATCCAGCTACCTGAAAGGGTCAAAATGACTTCTTCAGATGCTTAACTTAGTTCAAGAAAATAGCTTGCTTAGTAGGACGCTTTGTCTCAGAACTGTTTTAGCTGAAAACTCATTCCTGACCCTTCCCAGGTGAGGAGGACATGTAGAGATATTTTAAAAGACATGATACTTAAGAAAGATTGTGGTTGTCAAAAGATAAAACATGATATTTACTAAAATGTGCAATATGATGATGTTTGCATAAAATTCTGACATTGTAGCATATTCTCTGAAAGCTCAGAGTTGCACAAAGAATGTTTTGTGAAAGGGAAAACTAAAAGCATTTTTCACCAATTCATATAAAGCCTTAAAGTATGCATATATTATAATTAAAGCTGGCGATGAGGAGGTGACAGACAAAGCTTTTGTAAATAACTTGATGCATCTTAAAAGCAACTATTTGAAGACCAAAAGCATTGAGAAATGCAAAATAACTATTACCCTGCTTTTAAAATTTCTGGGTTTTACTTATACAAAAGGATGTGGTCTGCCTAAAAATTCTGTTGAAGTAAGTGGAAAAGGAAAGGCAGATAAACATAGAAAAATTTTAGCCATTTGGGGTTTATATATCATGGTTGGCAGCATGGATGATACTGATTTCGGAAGAAGAAATTGATATAATGAATATTTTTAAGTGAGATTTTAAGTCAAATTGTCATTATAAATGGTTTTCATAGAGTTGGCAGGTTATGAAAAATAATATATATTCGTTGGTTGTGGATCCTCACGGTAAGATTTTTGCTTATATTTTTTGTATGCAATGTGGCATTTATCTATTGCTTTAACATTTTATCCATTTAAAAAAATAGAACAAACTAAAACTCACACCTCTGAGCAATCAAGATCTTAGTTTGACAAGCCATCCTGGTTTTACAAAAAGGTAAGCGCCTGCAGGTAAATATACATTTGAGTTTCAGTAAATCCAAGTTTTATTTTCAAGGAACAAAACAATCCTCGAGCAGTTGCACATCCCTCATTTGGCAGCGAACTTTGCTATTGATTATTCCAAGGCACAAAGTCTCCCTCAGCATCTCTCTTCCATTAGCTTTTGTCCTTCAAGGGTGGCTACTCAAGCCACAGGGTAAGTGCATGGAAGTCTAAGGACTCAGGTGGCTTTTTAGCCTCCTTCTTCCCAACACATATGGTCAAAGAGGCACCTGGGTCCTTGATTTGCCAAACTATCATTCCTCTTTTCCCTGTATGAGTAACCAGAAAGCAGATTTGGCAACCTTTGTCCTCTGTTGCCCTTTTGGATTGTTCTTCAGCAAGAAACATCTGCGACCCTGTCTGGCTTCTGTTGGCTCTGATGAGGCCGCCCCATAACCAGAGCTGTTCTAAAGTCATCTGATGAGGCTGATGTTAAGTCATCAAAGGAGAAGAAATGTGAATTGACACTTCAATTGACCTTAAATCAGTCTTGCTAGTTTTAGATATGACATCTCTACAAGGCATTTAATTTGGCCTTCTTTTTTTATGTCATCTTTCCTCCTAGTATGTATTATTTACATTCCAAACTGCTGTTCCAGGCCCTGTGCTAGGAGAGTATGTGTGTTATTCCTAATCCTCATAGTAAACATTCGAGTTAGTCATGTCTCTTCCCATTTTGCAGAAATGAAAGTAGTGAAGTGATTACTCAAGGACACAGCCATAAACAGAGTGGGGTCTCAAACGCAGACCTCTCCGACTCCATTACCCCACGATGCTTCCAACTAGGCTGCAGAGGCCACGTTGCTGTGACAGCCTGGCTCTGCTGTCAACTCACCCCCAGAAAGGCCGTGCGGGACTCAGTGGAAAAACATGCAAAATTATCGCTAGGTCTATCACGGCATTTTAATAAGTATGATTCTCCCATTCTTTGCAATAGACCGGCCCTGCCACCATGTACAGGAAACCAACAATTTTCCATTTTCCCTCATCTGTGTGATTTGTTCCATTTGCTTCCCCTCTGTCCTTTGTGCCATTGATAACATATATTTTTAAAGCTACATATTTTATAAGTGCCACAAAATACTGCTTTCTACTTTCAACAGGCAAATATCTTTTTAAAATAATTGTGAAAAGAGTTGCCATGTATATGTAATCTAATACATAAAATAATAATATAATACATATAATATATGCAATAAATATTATACATCTGTATCTACCTGGAGATATATATATATATATATATAATATTACATTAACTACTTTCAGGACTCTTCTGTCTTCCAGAATAGTCTAGTGTCTGCCTGGTATCATTTACCTTCAGTCGAAAGAACTTCCTTTAGCATTTCTTTTTGTGTAAGTATGTTGGTTAAAAAAAAAAAAATCTCAAATTTTGTTCATTGGAATGTCTTTATTTTGCTTTATTTCTTCTAGACAGTTTTGCTGGTTGCAGAATCTAAGTGGATATGTTTGTATTTCAGTACTTTGAAACTGCTGTTCCATTGTTTTCTGACTTCTATTTTATAATCTGTTGACAAGTTAGCCATAGTTTGCAATGATATTCCCCTGTGTATGATGTGTTGCTTTTCTCTAACTGACTTCATGATGATGTATCTTCAGTTCTCAGCAATTTGACTACAGTGTGGGTTTTTCTATGTTATTTTTATTGTTTCTTTGTATATATATATTTTGAGAATATTTACCAAATGACTGACTGGTTTTTAGTCTCTCCACCTGTTATATTTTTCCACTGTTTATTAGCAACTTTCATTCTTTCTACCTCTTGCCACATTTCCTGACATCACTCACTTTCTCTACTTTATGCTGTCTTCTCTCATTAACTGTGTATCTTGGTCTTGCATTCCTTGGCTTTGATACCTCTCAGTTGTACTCCCTGTGGCATATTTTTACCTCCAAACCATTATGCAAACTGAGGATTCTCTGTCAATGAAGACCTTACAGATTAGTGGTACTATGTGTGAAGAATAGTAAAACATGGCTACATGTGTTTCTGAAGTTGGGCAAGATGCTATGTTGCTAATTTTCTTAATGGAAGAATGGATCACAGTCAAAGAAATGAATATAGCCTCCAAAAGCTGGAAAAGGCAAAGGAACAGATTTTCTCCAGAAAGCTTCAGAAGGAATGCAGCCCTTCTAATACCTCAATTGTATCCCACTGAAGCCTATTTCAGACCTTTGACCTTCAGAAATATTTAATAATGAATGTGTGGTGCTTTAAACCACTATATTTATGATAATATTTTATAGCAGCAATAAGAAACGAATATGCTCCTCTACAAAATTGGTAGCAATTTTATAGAGTTTTTAAGGAGTTGGAAATAGCATTGCATTGGTTGGTAGGCAGTGTGAGAGATATTTTGACTCAAAATTAGAATCAAAGTGATGGAGAGACTGGTTAAGGAATAATTTCAGTAGTTATGTTAATAAATGAAAAGGGATTAAACACAATGTTGGGAGTAGTTGTGAAGGAAGTTATGATCTTATTTTTCCAGAGGGAAAATGTTTAATAATTGCTAGAGGTGACACAAATGTCAAATAAGTATAACATTTTTTGGCAATATAAAAATCATAAATATTTATTTAAGAATACCTTGAGCACTTTAATGCAGTTCCACTAAGGTATTTAATAAAACACACTAGGAAAAGAAAGAGAAGATAATAAATAGGAGAAAGAGAAAGAAATGAGGAGAAGAGACAGAGGAGGCTAGATTTTTTTCTTAATACACTGATATAATTTGCTCTCATCATGGCAATACTATCCTAGTCCTGAGTCTCCTGGTTTATGAATCCCATATTCCTCTTCATTTCCTTCTGTCTGAGTTACAGTCCCCTGCTGGAGAAATTTAGTCCCCCTATATCCTCTGATCTGGTGTTTTATTTTAAACTCTGGGTCAGTGATTATTAATTGGTTGTGAAATCAATTTTTGTAAATGAAAGAAAACACAACAGAAAAGAATAGCAAAATATCAAAATGCCTCACATGTGGAAAATATAAGTGTTGTTTCATGAAAGTTATCATTTCATATGTACATATCAGTACATTTATGTATACTGGATCATATAAAACTGTTTTTTATAATCAGTATTCTCATAAAAATTTTGAAACATACTGCTGATGTATTGCGTTCCCTCAAAATTTAGGCATGTTACACGTATGATTAAGAGGCCAAGTAAGGCTGCTGTCCCAGGGCCATACCTGAGGGAAGTATTTAAGTGATTTTTGGCAGTAGAATGGAAATAAATTTAGTTAACAATACATTGAGGGAAGTAAAAGAGTCAACACTCAGGAAATAATAATTCTGTGCAGAAGAGCTTTCAGTCCCAGAGAGTAAACACGCTGCATGTATTTTAGGAACTATAGAGATTTTGTTTTTACTGACATTTTCAATGTGGCCCTCAACATCTGGGGCCCATATAATACAAATTGAGTACAAAAATATGTGTGCCAGAAAACAAGAAAGTGTTCTAAAGAAAATGTAATCATGTTGAAAGTACACAGAAACTGACATGAGGGGACTCCACAGGCCAATTTATAACAATTTAAGCACCAGTGTGTCTTGATAATTAATTGTAAAACACTACATATTTAAGAATACATAATCCATAGAGTATTCAAAGAGGGAGAGAGGTGGTGTGTGTGGCTTGGGTGAGAAGAAAAACTTGTTAAACAATGACTATAGCTACAAAATGTAGAAGGAAATACAAAATAAAGAGAACATGACATTTTCCAATCCACAGTGTAAAAAAAAAAAAATGACTCAAATAAGGCTCATCAACCACTGGTTAAACTATTGGTTGAAAGATTCTTGCAGAATAATGTTTTTATACTGTGCCAAAGTATCAACCCACAGTTAACTTACTGATTATAAACACTAACGTACTTTTACAATAGAGCAATCTGATGGTCAACAGCTTAACCTAATAAAAACACATTTTTATCACTTATAGCAGGACAACCCTACATGGCACAAAAGAAATACACAATATAATTATGAGGGATTCTTGCCAGGAATGTATAATCTGAACTGAATTACATCTTTAGATTTTTCAGTTTACAGAAAATTCAGGGTTAGAGGAACAATATCAAGAGGAAACAATAAGATTCAAAATTTGAAACAAGAAAACTAGCTTGGATTCTTTAAAAAGTTAATATCACCAAATGGTGGGGAGATTATTTTAACTTAAAAGGAACTAAATGAAGATAATAATTGAATAAATTCAATGTGTGAATCTTGATTTGGATTCTAAATTTAAAAAACAAAACATTTATAAAGGACACTGGGAAACACAATGGAAAAATGGAATATCGACTAGATACAAATATTACGAGATTATTGCTCATTTTGTAGGTGTGACAGTGGTATTGTGGTTATGTAGGAGAATGTAGGAGATGCTTGAAGGATCATTTGGCAGTGAAACTTTCCATCTGAAACTTACTTTCAAATGGCTCAGCCAAAATAATATATATTAATTGTTGAATCTAAGTGAAGGGGATATAGGTGTTCATTTTTAAACTATTTTAAACTATGCAATAAAGTTGAAAATTTTATAATTAAAATGCTTGGGGACAAAGTTTTTACCTTAAAAAAGAATCTTTCAAATTTGATGTGCTCATAAAGCATTTTTTATACCTTTCGAGATGTTTCCTTTCTCTGGAAGATATTTAGCTGCTATCATTACTTTTCTTTTTCCAGTTTTTATTGATATATAACTTACATACCACAATGTCATTCTTTTAAAATTTGCCTTTCTGTGGCTCTTAGCATATCTTCAAGACTTATGTGGTCATGACTAATTCCAGAACATTTCATCACCGCAGAAGCAACCTTGCACCTGTTAGCAGTTGTTCCCTATTTTCACCTCTGCCCAGCCCCTGGAAATCACTAATCTACTTTATATCTCTGTGGATTTTCTATTCTGGACATTTCATATGAATTGAATCATACAAACATAAGGCTTTTTTGTTTGTGTTCTTTCACTTAGGGCCATGTTTTCTAGATTCATTACATTACAGCATGTGTCAGTACTTCATTCCTTTTTATGGCTGAGTAATATCCCATTGTATGGGCATACCACATTTGTTTATCCATTTATCATTTCTTGAGCCTTTGAGTTCTTTCTGCTTCTTGGCTTCAGTGAATAATGGTGCACTTATTTACGTATAAGTTTTTGTGTATGCATATTTTTAAAATCTCTTCGCTATATATCTAGGAATGAAATTGCTGGGTTTTATGGTAACTCTGCGATTAACTTTTTGAGGAACTGCCCAATTTTTTTTCTAAATAAACTGCTTCATTTTACACTCCCACCAGCAAAATATGAAAGTTTCAATTTCTTTACATCCTCACCAACACTTGTTATTGTTCATCTTTTCAATTATAGACATCCTAGTAGATATGAATGCCATTATTTCTTATTTTTTTGCATGACATTCTTTTTATTTTTTTATTTTGAAACACATCATTAAGTAATTTTGTTTTCCAGAAATAGTGCATGAATGATAATATTTTCAAGGCTTAATTATCAGAAAATATATTTATTTTTTCTTGATACAAATACATGTGTATATAGGACTCTATGTTTAAAATCATTTTTGGTAGAATTTTTAAATTCTACCTAATTCTCAGAAGGATTGTGACATTAGAATGAGCCTCATCACTTTGTTGGCAGTGTGTGTATATACTCATATGTATGTATATATGTAGTGTTTCTCTTTAGTAGCTTTCGGAGTATTCTCTTTATACTTATAGTTTGTGCATAACCTTTTGCACAAGGTTGTGTCTCAGTGTGAGTCTTCTTTATTTATCTTGCTTGGCCTTCAATAAACATTTGCATTTAAAAATTACAAGTAGGAAAAATTTTCCAACTTTATTGATGTATATTTGATGAATAAAAATTGTGTATGTTTATGGTGCACAATTGTGATTATTTGACATATGTATGCATTGTGACATGATGACCACAATCAAGCTAATTACCTCACATAGATACCTTTTTTTTTGTAAGTTGGATTCAATCTCATTTGTCTATTTTTGTTTTTATTGCTTTTGCTTTTGGGGTCATAACCAAAAAATTATTGCCCAAACCAAGGTCAAGTAGCTTTAGTTCTATGTTTTCTAGAAGCTTTGGGTAGTATGAGTATGGACATTTTAACAATATTAATTCTTCTAATCCATGAACATGCAATATCTTTCCATTTATTTGCGCCTCCTTCAATTTCTTTCATTAATGTTTTATAGTTTTAAGTGTACAAATCTTTCATTCTCATGGTTAAATTTATTCTTATGGGTTTTTTTCTTTGTTTTTTTTTTTTTTT
>VBSM01003204.1:60736286-60748397 GCA_008086735.1 Cheirogaleus medius | reverse complement strand
TTTTTTTTTTTTTTGCATCTCAATATTGATATGATTATGAGTTTTATTCTTCATTATGTTAATGTGGTATATCACATTTATTGATTTCCATATGTTGAACCATCCTTGCTTTCCAGGGATAAATTCCACTTGATTATGGTATATGATTTTTTTAAATGTTCTATTGGGTTTTGTTAACTATTATTGTGTTGAGGATTTTTCCATTAGTATTCATTCTTAATTTAACTGTTTGCCAATTTTATTGAACTTTTCAAAAGCCAATTCTTTTATATTTTCTTTATTGTTTTTCTAGTCTCCATTTCATTTTTTTCTGCTCCAATCTTTAATTTTTTTCCTTTCTCCTACTAATTTTGGGCTTAGTTTGTTCTTCTTTTTCTACTTACTTTTTCTGGTGTCTAGTACCTTTTTCTAGTTTCTAGAAAAAAGTGAGTACTGTTTTATCAACTTTTATTTCTTCCTTTCTTTTGTGACTTTTCTGAATAGCTTCTGAACTCCTTTTAGGTAGAATTTGATTTTCAAAGTCTAATATAGAGGTCTTTTTTTTTCCTCTCTGTTAATTTTATAGAACTGGCAGGCAAGCCAAGAAGCCACAAGATTGCCAAGGTAAAGAAGGTTGTAATATGACTCCTGGTCATAGCTTCCTATTTTCCTCTAGTGTTTAAGACACATTCTAAATTAAGCTGGGAGCTGGATCATCTACAGTGGCCTCAGTGGGGATGACTTGTCTCTTCTGCTCATGGTATCTCAGCCTCCATTAGGAGATTCTGGGATTCTTCTCATGGGATAGAAATATTCTAAGAGAAAAAGCAGAAAAAGAGAAAAGCACACTTTCCATCCATTTCACATTGTTATAAAGGAAATGCCTGAGGCTGGGTAATTTATAAAGAAAAGAGGTTTATTTGGCTTATGGTTTTGCTGACTATGCAAGAAGCATCACACAAGCATCTGCTTTTGCTTAGGGTTTCAGGGAGTTTCCAATCCAGGCAGAAGGTGAAGGGGGAGCAGGCATGTCACATGGTGCAAGAAGAAGCAAGAGAGGTAAGAAGTGGTGCCAGGCTCCTTTAAACAACCAACTGTCTTGTGAACTAATAAAACAAGAACTCATTCATTATCATGGAAGATTACCAAGCCATTCATGATGGGATCTGTTCCCGTGACCCAAATACCTCTCACCAGGCCCTATCTCCAACATTGGATATCAAATTTCAACATGAGATTTGGAGGAGCTAAACATCCAAACCATATCATTCTGCCTCTGGCCCCAAAAACTCATGTCCTTCTTACATTGCAAACAAAACACAACCATCCCTTCCCAACAGAATCCGAAAGTCTTAACTACTTCTAAGCATCAACTCAAAAGTCCAAAGTCGAAAGTCTCATTTGAGACTCAGGGCAAATTCCTACCACCTATGAGCCCATAAGATTGCAAATAAGTCATTTACTTTCAAGACACAATTGCGGTACAGGCTATTGGGTAAACATTCCCTTTCCAAAAGGGAGAAATCAGCCCAAAGAAAGGGGCAACAGGCCCCATGCAAATCTGAAACCCAGCAGGGCAGACATTAAATCTTAAAGTTCCAAAATAGTCTCCCTTAATTCCATGTTCCAAATCCTGGGCACACTGGTGGGAGAAGTGAACCCTGAATCCTTAGGCAGCCTCATCTCTGTGGCTTTGCGGGGCACAAATGACCTGGCTGCTTTCACAGGTGGGAGTCTGCTACCTTCGGCTTTTCCTGGCTGAGGATGCATGATGCTGGTGGCTCCACAATTCTGGGGTTTGGAGAGTGTCAGCCCCCTTCCCACAGCTCCACTAGGCAGTGCCCCAGTGGGTACTGTGCATGGGGGCTCCTACCCTAAATTTCCCCTTGGCACTATCCTAGTAGAGGCTCTCTGCAGAGGCTCCACTTTGTGGCAGGCTTCTACCTGAGCACCCAGGCTTTCCCTTTTACCCTCTAAAGTCTAGGTGGAAGCTGCCAAGCCTCTATCACTCTAGCATTGTGAGCACTGCAGGCTTAACACTACATGGAAGTCACCAAGGCTTAGGATTTTCACTCTCCAGAGTGGTGGCCTGAGCCACACCTGGTGCATTTTGAGCCACAGCTGGAGCCAGAGCAGTCTGGATCAGGGAGCAGCCTCCCTAGGTGGTGTAGGACAGGGGTGCCCCAGGCCTGCCCCCATCTCCAACCATTCAATCCTCTTCGGCCTCCAGGTCTGCAATGGGAGGGTGGGAGGGGTGTCCTGGAAAATTTCTGAAATCACCTTGGGGACTTTTCCCATTGTGTTGATTAGCACCTGGCTCCCTTTTAGTCTTGCTACTCTCTCTAGCAAGTGGTTGCTGCTGTTTGAATTCCTCTCCTGAAAATGCTCTTTTCTTCTCTGACACATGGCCTGACTGCAAATTTTCTCAATTTTTATGCTATGTTTCCCTTTTAAGTTCCAACTTTAACTCATTCCTTTACTCCTGTATCTGGTCGTAGGCTGATAGAAGCAACCACACCGCCCCTTGAATACTTTGCTGTTTAGAAATTTCTTCCCACCAGATACCCAAGATCATCACTTTTATGTTCAGCCTTCCACAAGACCTAGGATGTGGACACAGTGCAGCCAAGTTCTTTGCTAACATGTAACAAGGGTAACCTTTGCTCCAGTTCCCAATAAGTTCCTCATCTCCATCTGAGACTTGGCCACACATGAGATTGGAGGCACCAAAGCATGTCACTGTCTTTCTAGCATATTCTTTTGGTCAAAGTGAAAAAAAAAAAAGGCAAGATGAAATTAAATGGGTAAAGAAATAGGCTCCACACCTTGATGGAAGCAACAGCAAGGTCGTGTTGCAAGAAGAAAGAAAGAATAAAAAAAAATAAAAAATCTGGTCCATTTTTCAAACAATCTTTTTTTGTGTGCAATCAATTTTATATACCATTCTCCGTAAGTTCCTCAAATTTCTTTGTTGACTCTTGCCACAGTGCTAATTATTTATCTATTTTCTCTCAGCTTCAAGCTCACATTTTATAATATTTTTAATGTATATTATAGATGAGACTCTGAATATATATTTCCTATATTTTAATGTCAGCTGGCTTCTGGTGAAGTTCTACAAATAGGGAGCCAAGGAAGGAGAGTGGGAGACATAAGGAGGAAGAAGAAACTTTCTTCTTATTTTCAGATGTGGGCAGTCTCCCTCCAGCAGGTACAATAGAAAAGTACAGGCTCCAACTTACTTTCTCTGGTACACCCAGCCCCACCCAACCATGCTCCCTTGGAAATACCAGCACCAGTAAGTCAGGCTCTCTTTGGTGGATGTAGTTTTTTTTATAAATGCTGATTTCCATGAAAAGTAGTTAGAATGTTTTCTAAACGCATATATAGTCCTAAAATGAGGCCAAGAAAGGAAGAGTACTCAGGGGTATTCAGTTGAAATGAGAGGTGGACAATGACCTCAAAAAGTTTACCAAGAAAAATCCCATAAGCAGGTAATTATAATGCAGCATGATAAGTGCTAAAATTGGAATGAACCCGGCTCCTTGAGTGGTTATAGAAAAAGGGAGATTAGAACAATGGGTCATTTTCGCAGTGTTTTGGGTAGTAAGGTCATTTACGTCTAGGAAGTGTCAGTATGCACCTCCAATAACCCACACTCTCATGTTCTCTTGCTTCCTCTCTGTAATTCAGATTAAATTAAAGATTTCTACCTAAATTTAAAATATCCATAAGGGAACCATTGACTAAGAGATTTGGATAAATACAGCCATACCATTTTCTGCTTAAGCCTGTAAAAACCCGAAGTTCAGACTATACCCAGTCTGTTACAGCAGAAGGACCGCATTGCCTGTCTCATTCTGACATTTGGACAACCCTGGTATTGCCCTCTTAATGGCTAATGATATATGCTGCTAATAACCTAAAGACTAATGTCATGCATGAATACCCTGGAGAGCAATAGATAGCCTCATTTTCAATTGTTATAGAATAAGAAAGCAGTTTTAAAAGCAATTTTTGCCTTGCCATGATGTAAATTTTATATTATTGTATCACGTGGCTAATTCTCCCCGTGACCAGTCATCCATATATAGTGATTTACTGTATGCAGAGGGGAAAGGAAAAATTATTACTCATTAATTTTTAAAAAAGGCCTGGATTAAGACATTCAGTGCAAGTACCTATTGAGTTATAGCTCAGTGCTGTGGTAATTCCTCCAATGGTTAAAGTAAGTCATATGTGGGAATTAAAGATGCCATTTGAAAACATGCCTATTACTGCTCCCAACCTGCTTTGATACATCCCTTATTAACACTTCTTTGAAGCAAGAAAAGGGTCTACTTTGAAGTGACTGGTTTAAAAAATCTCAGTGTTCTAAACTAAAACATTGTTTTGTAGTCTGATCTGTCTTAATAAATATCTCAGTATGAAAACTCTAAGATCAAGTTCTTCCTCTTCTTAAAATATAGAAGCCTTTAAAGAAGTTTCCAAATAAAATTTCAAATGGGATATGGTATGTTTATTGACTGGAATAAATCATTGTCTAATCACTATACGAATACACACTAATATAAAGTTAAGAACAGAAACTTTTGGTAAACATCTATCCTAAGAATTTACTGCAAAAATCTTACGTAAAAAGATGTCCCAAGAGACATCTAGCAAAATAGTCTTATATTGTTGCAAATAGGACCATACTGGTATTTTCTTATTTTGTCAAATAGACTAGACATCATTTTTAAAACCAAATAAAACATAAAAGTTTATTCACATGGATTTCTTGTTAAAATATGCCTTTGTATTATTGAGATGCAACTTAGAATTAAGAAAATGTATGGGTTTTACATATACCATTTTATGAATTTTGACAAATATGTATTCATAGATAACCCACACTCCTATGAAGATAAAGACCATTTCTTCCTCACACAATGTTCCTTCATGATATATTCAATCAATTCTAGTCCTTCCTTCTCACTCCATACCAAAAGCAACCTAATTTGTATGACCATAGATTTGTTTTACCTGATTCAGATTTATATATAAGTGGAATTATCCGTACTGGTTTCTACTCAACATACTTATTTTGATATTTATCCATATTGTTGCATTTATCAATAATTCATTCATTTTTAGTTTTATGCTACAATACCACAATTTAACCATTCTGTCAATGGCATTTTTTGCATGATTTATTCACTAAGTAGGAAATTACCAAATTTATGCCCCTAGTGGTGGAGGCAGCAGGAGCTAGTTTGATCTGAGAAAGAGCCTTAGTCCCTTGCCTACCAGAATGAGTCTTTTGTCCCAAGTTACATATCATTAAAACCAAAGAAATGGCTCAGTTGAGATTAATGGGGACTAGACCAGAGAAGAAAATGGCACATGATGTCAAATTGAAGAAGAGGGCTACTGGTAAATAGAACAAGCTGGGTATCTTCAACCAGAGGCCAAAAGAGTGGAAGAGTCACCATTGGAGCATAACACACTTAGAGCCAGTGAAACATTAGTACTGGAACAATGCTAGTGACAGTCAACATTGTCTAGATTCTGGATTTTTCTTGATCAGTGTTATTTGCAAGAAAGGAAAAACTGTTTATATAGTACCATGGATGGTACTTTTATAATCAGAGCAATTCGATATATACTTCTGATCATACAAGTAGAAAGAAAAGCATAGGAAACCACCACATAAACTAAACAGTTAAAGGATAGAATTAAGGATCCATTGTACATTAGTATAATTAAGAAAATACTATTTTTGATCCATAATCCAGAGCGAGTTATAATCATCAACTGTGCTAGTATCCCTATTTATGGCCATCAAAACCAGAATTGTTATTAACTTAAAGATTATTTTTCATTTAAATGCATAGTGGTATTTTCAAGGTAATATAATCTTCATTTCAGAAATGTTTATTTAGGCTTGCCTGCTTGTCAGCAGTAGAAAGCCAGTCAAGCAAGCTCAGTAGAAAGAGGATACTGGAAAATGATGTACGTGAAAGGACAGGAAGTATGGAATCTTAGCAAAAGCTAGACAACAAGGAAGAGCCTTCCTGATACTGGGGCAGAATTTGAGCTCCATAAACTTCAGCAGAAGGATTTGGTGAATTTTCCCTCTAATGTTCAATTGTTAATGTGAGTTAGCCACATCCATATATCTATTTATTTCTGTTCATCTATTAAAAACTAAACTACCATCAATGTTTGGGTCATACCTTTTGACCCATCCATGAGCCAGTTTAAGAATGGTTACCCTTGGGTCAGGAGCCCATGTGGTGGGATCATGGCTTAGAGAACAAAGCCCGTGGCATCAGCATTCTCTTGATGAGACAGGTTCCCCATAATATGCCGAAATAAAAAAGAAAAAAATCAAAATAAAAAAATAAATAAAAAGCTGAAGGAAGTAAGGCCTTAAACAAGTGTTACTTTGGGGTTTTGTCTTTCGTATCAGGTGTGTTTTCTGATTGATTATTTATTAACAATAGTTTAATCTATAAAGAAAAGTAAATTTATGAAAAGTAAATGATTTTTAAACATTTTAAACATTAATACTATTTTTACTTTCCTTTTCCCAAAGGTAAGACAAAATTATTTGTGTAATAAATTTCTCTATGGAATTGTATTTCCCTTAAAGGCATTTTCTTCTCTGTAACACTTTGATAGACATTTATTTACTTATTCAAAGAATGAACATTTTTTTCACTATTTGCAACATAACAAACATGTGCCAGACACTGCATATGTTGAATATGTCTGCCCTTAAAAAACATATAGGTAAAGTAGCAGCACAAATACATGCACAATTTATACTTTCATGAAGAGTACAATTTTTTCCCCAGAGTTGCCAAATACTCATAAGGATTGGTACAATTGATGCTGCATTCAACTTTAATATTAATATTAACAGATATTAATAGAATGAGACAATGATTTTAGTTATGTAGTTTTTATTCACAAGTTATGTCATTAAATTTTTATAGATGAGATAACCGATAAAAGGAGTAATTAAAGATATATAATTTTCTTACTGTCCCTTGCCAAAGTAAAGCTAAAACACATTTATGTCTCAGGATTTTGATTTCTAAACCATTGATTCATCAAAGAGACTCATATACTCACGAATGTCATAATTTTGTCTCTTTTGCCATGTTATACCTCTGAACAGGATTCTAGTTTGTTTAAAAATTATTATTTTTTTATTTTTTAGAAGTCATTTTAATTCTGCACTTCATCGCCATGACCAATTTTTCTACGTGGAGCACATTTGTCATGAAGATGCCCTTTTAGTTTGCCAGTGTTTTAACCTTGTTGATCCAGGTATAATGCTCTTATTATCTGTTTATATACCTTTTCAAAAGATGTGGTAGCAAATATTTCTGGTATAAGAAAAATTACACCACTAAACCAATTTATATGTATTTTCATCCATTTCCTTTTTCTGTATGTAACTAAATTAACACAATCAATTTACTTTAAAGCTATATTGAAAGCTTTTTATAATTCTCCATTTTAAATATAATACAGTGATGATTTTGCTTCAAGATAAGCTTTTTCTACAAATCTCTGTGGATACCACTGAGGAATAGAGACCAGTAGTTTGGACCAAAATCAGAAGAAATAAAATAAATCCTATTATTTTGCTTTTCTTTAATTATGTGTAGAGAATGTAGACTTGAGAACTGTTGTTATATCTGATATTGCTAGTTAGATAATCCATTTGTTTTGGTTTTTCTTAAAAGCCTCAAAAGTAAAAAAGTAGAACAGAGGATAGTAGAGGCTGGAAAAGGTAGGGGTAGTGGAGGAATAGCGAGAGATTTGTTAAAGGATACAAGATTACGGCTAGGTAAGAGAGATAAGTTCTAGTGCTCTATACAGCTACAGATGACTATCATTAATAATAACATATGTTATATAGTTTATAAAATAGCTATAAAAAGAATACTGAATGTTCCCAGCATGAAGAAATGATAAATGTTTAAGATTATGGCTGTATTAATTATCCTGATCTGATCAGCATATATTATATGTATAAAAATATCACTATATACCCTATGAGTACATGCAATAAATATTTGTCAATTAAAACACAAAATAAAGTAAAAAAATAAAGCCCAAATTTCATGATGAATAATGACTATTTTTCATATGTAACATAGTCTAGCTTAAAGGCTAATTTGAGTCAAAACTTTCTATATAATTTTTGTTTTCTTCTCTAGCACCTGAGACCTCTTCTCTCCATGTGACTTGTCTCTTTTTCCATTTAAGAAGATGATTTCATGGAAGACAGAATATTTCTGACATGTGGAAGCAGACAGTTATTGGAATAGGAAACACTACGCCCTCCTAAGGTAAACAGATTTGCCATCTATTTGCCACCTCACAGGGAAGCAACTGGTACTCCTTTCTGAGTTCTCCATGCATAATGCTATCAGAATAGTTACTACATTCATGAAATTACTTACTATTTGTCTACTCCAATATATCAGAAGATCATTAGCATTAGTCATGGTACCTTATTATCAGCTTTTAGTATTTAACATAATATCTTCTATCTGGTATATATTTTGTTCAAGTGGATTGACTTGTTTGTTGTTCCTGGAAATATTTTTTTTCATTTTAGTTCAACTATTAAACTCCAGTTGACTTTTGACTCAGTTCAAAAATATCCTTTGTGAAACCTTCATTGACTATTCAGAGTTCTTGCTACCTCTTTTGTACCATCCACTGTATAATATATTACTCTTATTATCCTTAAAAGTACCTATTGCAACTATTTGTTATTATGCCGATCTCCCCTATTAAACTGTGAGCTCTTTGAAGAAAGAGTATCCCTCCCCTTCCTTTTTTCTCCATCACTAAAACAGGGGGTTAGGCACTGATTAAATACATTATTCAGTTCATCAATCAGTGTTGGACAAATATTTATTGAGCATTTACTATATTTCATGCATAGTTCAAGGCACTGTGAATTCAGTGGCAAACAAAACATAATTTCTTTGTCCTCATGGATCTCACATTCCTGTGACAAAGTCAGATAATAAACAAATAAATGGACAATGTAATATCACATGGTAATAAGAAGAAAATAAAGACAGATGAGAGGGTAGAGGCATTTAGGTGAGGTGGTCATGGAAGGCTTCTTTAATAGGGTCACAAATGATTAGTGATGTGTGTATAGTGAGAAATCAAGTTTAGAAAACACCTGTTAGTAGAGTGTTCCATTTTGAGGAAACAGCAAACAGTAACCAGAGAAAGCAGTGAGTTTGATGTGATTTTGAAAATGGCCAGTGTATCTGGAATAAAGGAAGCGAATAGAGGTCAAAGAAGGAAATAAGGGCCAGATCTTCCAGACCACAATAAGGAATTTGTATTTTAAAATGTTCAGAGTAAATGAAGAAAGGAATAGAGAGTATATGTAAATGAGTTTGTGACTATTACATAATGAAGATGTTTCTCAAATGTATCAGATTTAAGATTTTCTAATACACACTGACCTCATCAAAATAGTTATTTTGGAATGTGGAGAAATATTTCAATGCCATTCTCAATGCTCAAGACATTTTTGAAACCATCTTTTATGTTAATCCTTTCAAGATCCCATTGTGCATTCTTTGAATAACTCAGATTGAAGGAAAAATCATCATTTGAAGTTGGAGTTAGTTTTTGGAAGCAGTCATTAGCCATTGAGAGCCAAGTTTCCTGGATAAAATGGGTAAGAATTCAAGTAACATAGCTTTGACTCTAAAGAAAAGTAGCTCTTTAATGAAGTAAGGCTAAATATGAGTGTCTTGTAAACAGACTTCCAAAACAAATTCCAAAAGGACACACCACCTCCTTTGGAAAAAAATGGCAGTATTATTGCTTTGAAAGTGAGAGTGTTCATTGTACAAAATATATGGTACATTTCATAATGCAAATTTGATGTTATTTCAAAAAGCAGACCTCTTATAGCCAGTAGCTCCATTAAAAAGCTAAGTTATTTAAATTAGTACTTATGACGCAGTGAGAACACATATTATGGTTGTACTAAACCTTTAAATAGAAAAACAAACTGTTTTAAGTCAACCATTGACACAACGGCAGAAGAAAACTTTTTTCCCAACATCTTTGACTTAAAACTTAGATGTAGAGAAGTGCAGTTCTACCTTGCACTAAGTGTAGGACGATTCTAGGTTTTAAATTGTTAATGGACATTTTGCTATGTTTTAAAAATATTTATGAGAGATCAGTGAAAACTTAGATTGGATGATGGGAAACATTTTAACTATTTAAGATATTTTTCTCATTGAAGAAGTCACATCTCACCATTTTATGCACAAGCACTGATTTTTCTTTCTCTCTACATCATCATTTGTCTCTTTACCAACTCAATTTGAAGTATTCTCCCCACAAAAATGATAACTATGTGAGGTAATGCATATGCTAATTAGCTAGCTTTAACAATTCCACAAGTATATATACTTCAAAACATCACCTGATTCATGATAAATATATAAAGTTTTATCTGTTAATTTAAAATAAATTAATTAATTAAAAGAATGAAAAAACACAGGAATAATAAATAGTCCACATCCAGCATTGACTTAGCTGACAATGTGAACTGCCAGAAGCAGCTAAGGAAAGAATATTGAAATAGCTCAGTATTCTGTGGAAACAGATTCTGTGGAAACAGAATCTTTATTATCACTCTAAATAGCATTTCCTATGTTGACAATACTTTTATATTATGAACAAATAATTTTAAAATTACTTCCTGCTACTTAATATGTTACTCTTGAGACAGAGAAAAAGTTTATTTTATTTTTGTCTCATTTTAAAACACTCAAAACACAAGCAAAAATCTGTCTTTCTTCACATGAGCCAAGTTGGCCCTCAACCTTCAAGTTCACTATCAATTTCATAATCACCAGGATCAAGGATATATTAGATTATTTAACAAAGCCAGGCTGTATTAAGATAAGACTCTATTCTATGGAACTAATGAAGAATTTTTTTTCACAAATGAAGTGTTTACACTACCATCTCTCTGAGCTTTACTGTAGCCACTTCTAAACATTTCTGGGTTTTTTGCTAACTTCAGAATATTACAGGGTACAAATGTTTTGGTTACATGAACTACTTATGTACAGTTTGAGTCAAAGTTGTAAGTGCTTTCATTAAACCGATAGTGTGCGTTGTACCCATTAGGTGTGAATTTACCCTTCTTATCCATCCCATCTGCTTGATTTCTGTTGAATTTTATTACCATATGTACACATGACTATTGATCATTTAGTTCCAATTTAATAGTGAGTACACATGGTATTTTTTTTTCCATTCTTGCGATACATCACTTAGGAAGATGGTCTCTGGTTTCATTCAGGTTGTTACAAAAGGTATTAATTCACCATTGTTTCCATGGCTGAGTAGTACTCCATGGTATACATACACTACGTTTTACTAATCCACTCATGTATTGATGGGTGACTGGGTTGTTTTTACATCTTTGTGATTGTGAATTTTGCTGCTATAAACATTCGAGTGCAAGTGTCTCTTTTATAAAAATGTCTTTTTTTTTTCCTTTGGGTAAATACCTAGTTGTGGGACTGCTCAATCAAATGATAGGTTTGCATTTAGTTCTTGAGGTGTCTCCATACTACTGACCATAGAGGTTGAACTAGTTTGCCTTCCCACCAACAGTGTGTAAGTGCTCCTTTCTCTCTGCATCCATTCCAGCATCTATTGTTTTGGGAATTTTTGATAAAAGCCATTCTCACTGGAGTTAGGTGACATCTCATTATGGTTTTGATTTGCATTTACCTAATGAATAGACATTGACCACTTTTTTCTATGTTTATTGGCCATTATTCTATCTCTTTTGAAAAGCTTCTGTTCATGTCTTTTGCCCATTTTTTAATGGGGTTGTTTGATGTTTTCTTACTGATTCATTGACTTCTTTGTAGGTTCTGGTTATTAGCCCTTTATCAGATGTATAGCATGCAAACATTTTCTCCCATTCTGTAGATTGTCTATTCACTCTATTGATTGCTTCCTTGGCTGGGCAGAAGCTTTTTAATTTCATCAGATCCCATTTACTTATTTTTGTTGTTGCTGTGATTGACTTTGGGATCTTCTTCATAAATTCTTTGC